>CABFKC020000275.1:1207017-1296462 GCA_901699155.2 Streptopelia turtur | reverse complement strand
CCCGCAGGGCCCCATCCCCGTCCCTACGGGCGGCACGTACCCGCGTGGTGCCGGGCGAGCTGGGAGATTTCAGCGGGCGTGAATTCGTACCGCTTGGAGGTCAGCCAGCCCCGCAGCCCCTGCAGCACAAGCACCAGCACGCCCAGCGTCAACACGACCCGCAAGGCCCATCGCCCCGCCGCTCCCATGCCGCCGCCGCCGCTCCGCGCCACCGGACGGGGAGAATCGCTCCCGCCACACCCCACAGCGCCATGCTCGTCGCGGGCGGCCCTGCGCCGGCGGGGCGGGGCGGGGCGGAGCGGCGGCAGCTGTAAGGGCCGGTCTCGCAGGGCGATTCTGGTGTTGTCGCCGGTGTTTTCGGGACGGCCACGGTATGGAGCCGCTGGGGAGGGAGGAGGAAGTGGAGGGGGAGGTCGCTTCCGCCCAGCGGTGTTAGCAAACAGGACACATAACCACGGACGTAGTTATATGCGGTGCTTTTATTTCAGCGCTGGGAAACCAGGGGTTCGCACCCAAAGCTGGCTTCCACCACTGATTCGAACTCCACTACATTTATACAATTTGGTTACATACATATTCATTAGGGTTACAACGTATGTATTGCATATTCATCAGATTACACCACTATTTCACAATATCAGTTGCAACACCTTGGAACTACTCTAAGCATGCGCAGTGTCCTCTGGTGGTCATTCAGGGGGTCTTCAGGATGAAGTAAGGAGTCTTCTTCACTCGTGTACTTTTCACCTTTTGTCACTGCACATGCGCACTATTCCTATATTAATTATAAAATCATGTAAAATACTCAGATTTCTTAGATGTGCATCCTCAGCACATTCTATCCGTTCAAGATAAAGATAAGGACTCACTCAGAACTAACTTTCAGTTCTCTATCCTCAAACTAAGAGATAAAGTATACAACCTGTGAAATTTCAAGATAAGGTGAGAATCTTGGATACAGTTTACAAAGCAAAATACAGCCAACTATAACATTTCCCCCCTTTGAAAATGCTTTTCTATTCCTAGACAATGCATTTTCACTTCATGATCGTAGTTGATCAGTGATTACTTTTAATCATGGCCGCGTGCATTGCGTTCCTTCATAAGCTGGAGGGTTATCAAAAAGAGGGTTGGTATAATTTCTCTGCTCAGAATAGTAAAAATACGATCATTCCTGGCGTTTCTTCGACTTATTAGGCGCTTAATGCAAGCATACAGCAAAAGAGAAGAGCAACTAAAACTATAAGTAAAAGAAGTTTTCCAATAACGAATGTACCCATCCCCCCAAATTCAGATCAAATTTACTCAGTAAAGCTCCAATCCAGCTCTGTTCTGCATCTTGTTTTTCCTTTTGCAATTCCTCTTCCATTTGGGTTAGTTGGGAGATATCTTTCTCCACCTCAAGAGTTACATTTGGGATATGAATGCAACAATGATCAACCCTACCTTTTAAATATCTGCAAATGCCATTTTCTTTTAGCAACATGATGTCAAGTGCCATTCTATTCTGCAGAATCATTCTGGTAGTAGCTTGCAATTGTATATTAAAATCTCGAAAACCCTTCTTAGTTATCCTTGCCAATCGTTCCATCTGCACAATTAATTTGTCAATCATTTCTCTGTTTCTATAGGTTGCAATTGGTGCAAAGAAGGATTCTAGTGCCCAGCCGAGTTTAACACTACTTGATGGTTTGTGCCACACATCATCTTCATCTCTCTCTCGTTTGTGCCTAACTTGTAGAAGTTCCTTGTTAGAGCGAGATAAGGACTTAGCAAAACCAGTCGATTCAGTGTGAATCACGCTAAGCCATTTATTACAGAAACAAGTCTCCTTATATACATAACTATATTCCAATCACGCGTCCACGCTCCAAGCATGGATTCGCTAAATGAGTATCGTGGGCTGTCCGTGCTCTGGAGTCTCACTGATGATACGTTCGATGATTCACGCCACGCCAGGACCCCGGTGATTGTGGAACGCCCCTCTTTCTCACAGCAGACTCTGATCTCAGCTTCTCGAAGAGGCCTTGAGATTCCTTTGAGCCTGACTAATTCAGCAACAGGTCTTTATCTATCAAGACCCCTCCACAGTTCCTGCCTATTCTTCAAGGGTGACTTTTTCCAAATGGGACATAGAGTTGGTAGCCCTAAAGTTATTTCCCTCACAGGTCCTGCTATTGGTAAATGTGTTGTCCAGGTCCCATCACTTACGGCCCAAACTAAATGTTCCACACTTCCGATAACACCACTGCAATCAATTTTATTCCATCAATGCCTATTTTGGTTGCTTTCTTTGGATCCAATTGTTTCTGACAGATGCAACCTGCGATCACTGCAACTTTAACGATGGATAGAGGTATCTCTTTCACATTTGTCTGGCAGGTTATTACCCGTGAGCAATTCCACCATGGTACTGTCTTTCCTCTAGTTACATTGGACCACCGTATACACCATGGGATTGTTTCACTATACTGATATTGTTGTACAATACTCAATGTCCACGTTACTCCATGATTCAGTTATATTTCGATCGTCCTGATCCTTGCATTCCCAATAGGCTCGCTCAACCTTTTCATATACTGTCTTTTCCGTCCAACTTTCTTTGAGAACTACCTTTCCTCTAAATTCCACTGGTTTGGGTCCTGTTTTTACCCATTGTTCTGTTGGCACTTGCTCTATTTTAGTACGAGATTCGCACACTATGTTACCAGTTTTGTTTATTTCTGGTAAGGTTGTAGATATCATTCCCCACTGTACTGGGTCTTCGGCTGATTTTGGGATGGGAAGGCAAGCAGTGATGCTACTGGCATTTTGGGTCAGTGCAAAGTCTCGAATTAGTCCTATCATCAGATTCTCTGCCTGATTCTGTACACTCTGCACTACTTGTGGCATCTTCACATCTTCACCATCTCCTGTAGCTCTTCGTGACCTACTCAATTGTTCCCCAGCGACTTTGTAGACTAGAGTGGCACTTTCTTCCTCAGACACCACATGTGTTCCTCTTTTAAGGGGTACTTCCACGAGAGCAAGCAATCTAGATATATATGCTACCAAGAACACGATACGATAACAAAAATTAGGCATCCTGTGGTGTAATCTTAAGCGTGGTAGGACCTACTATTTGTGATTGCCACACCCTTGGGACTCTTTTCACTCGGGTGTAATGTATCCAGGAGTCTATTCCAACGACCTTAATTGCAGTAAACGTAGTTAAGAGTACTTGATAGGGTCCGTCCCAACGTTCTTTCAAGGGTTCTTCATTCCAGGTCCTTACATACACTGTGTCTCCAGGCTCTATATCATGTACCGGATTCTCAAGCGCCAGCGGGCGATTCCACACTAGTGCAGATCTGAGTCATTCAGTGTTCTGCCAAGAGATAACACATAATTGTATAGATCCTGATTACCCTTTACATGTACACTCGGATTTGGATTAGTTGCTTCATATGGTTTGCCATACAGAATTTCGTATGGACTTACTGACATTCCGCTCCTAGGTTTAATCCTAATACGCAACAACGCTATTGGTAAGGCCTGAGGCCATTGAATTTTTGCTTCCTGACAAATCTTGCTAATTGCCTTTTTAGGGTTTGATTCATTTTCTCCACCTGTCCACTAGACTGGGGTCTCCATGGGGTATGTAATTCCCATTTAATTCCCAAACATCTGCTGACTTCCTTTACTAACTGTGCAACAAGTGTGGTCCCCTATCAGATGATATTCCCAGTGGTACCCCAAATCTAGGGATTATTTCCTTTAGTAACCATTTTACAGTTTCTTTCGCCTGGTTGGTGCGACAAGGGAAAGCTTCCGGCCATCCTGAAAAGGTATCTACCCCAACTAGGATATCTAAGCCCTCGAGTTCTGGGGAGTTCCGCATAATCTATTTGCCAGTAATCTCCAGGTTGTATGCCTGTCTTAATTTTATTTTCCCCATTTCTATTTTCTTTTTACTAAGGATTATTTTTCAAGCAAATTTCACACTTAGCTGTAATAGATTTGCCATTGTTAACATCTGGACTGAGATAATCCATTTTCTCAGATATGTTACCAATGCTTCTGCACCCCAATGACACTTCTGGTGTTCCGTCTGAAGTATTCCTCTCATGACAGTAATTGGCACCACAACTTGTCCATTGGTGGTTACATACCACCCAGAACTATCCTTGCTGGCTTTTACCAGACCTGCCAATTTCTTCTTCTCTAGAATATTTAGGTGGCTCCGAAGGTAATAAATCAATTGCTCTTACCTTCTGGGAGACAAGACCCACCATTGTCCAAATTGTCGTGCTACTGATCGAGCTGTCTGATCAGCAGCCGATTTCCTTCAATAATTTTCGATGTTCCACTCTGATGAGCTTTACAGTGCATGATGGCAACTCGCGATGGCTTTTGAACGGCATTAATCAAGTTTAATATTTCCTTCTGATACTTGATGTTTGTTCCTTGAGAGGAAAGTAGTCCACGCTCTTTCCAAGAGCTCCATGCACATGAACAACTCCAAATACATATTTTGAATCAGTCAGTCCAAATATTGACCCTTTTGTCCTCACTGAGCTCCAATGCCCTAGTTAGGGCAAACAACTCAGCTTTCTGTGCTGATGTGTTTGGTGGTAGGGATTTGGCTTCAATTACTGTTTTGGCAGTAGTAATCGCATATCCTGCATACCGCACTCCGCTTTCCACAAAACTACTGCCATCAGTAAAAAGTTCCCAATCCGTCTCCTCCAATGGGGTATCCTTCAGATCAGGACGACTTGCGTGGGTGTATTCGATGACCTCCACACAATCATGTTCCAGATTTCTTCTTCTTCAGTCTCAGCGTTTAAAACACAGCTGGATTCATTAGGTTAGTTGTTTTTAGGATAACATCATCTCTGTTCTGTCAAAATCGCTTGAATTTCATCATTCTACTTGGGGAAAGCCAATGGCCCCCCTTTTGTTCCAATACAGTAGTCACCATGTGGGATACAAATACTTCGATCTTTTTCCCCATGGTCAGTTTCCGAACTTCCTGGATTAATATAACGGTAGCAGCCACCGCCCGCAAGCACGCCGGCCATCCAGCACTTACCGGGTCAAGTTGTTTAGAGAAATAACCTACGGGCCTTTTCCAGGATCCCAGCCGTTGGGTTAATACCCCTAGGGCAAGTCTCTGTCGTTCATGTACGAATAACTGAAAGTCTTACTTAAGTCAGGTAGGCTCAAAGCAGGTGCTTTTATTAAAGCTTGTTTCAATTTTTGGAAAGCTTCTTGCTGTGGCTTTCCCACTCTAAGGTCTTATTCTTCTGTGCCTCATATAAAGGTTTGGCAATAAGCCCATAGTCCATGATCCATCTGCACCATCCTGTCATTCCTAGAAAAGATCTCAATTCATGTAAGTTACGCGGTTCTGAGATAGCACAGATAGCATGCACACGGTTTATACCTAGTCTTCGCTGTCCTTGAGAAAGCTCGCATCCTAGATAGATCACAGTCGTGGATGCAATCTGAGCTTTATTTTTCGACCCTTTATATCCATTCATTCCTAATTGATTCAATATTTCAATTGTTACCTGGATGCAAAGTTCTTGGGTCTCAGCAGCAATCAGAATATCATCCACATATTGCAGCAACAAATACCATTGTCGGGGAATTCCGATATGGCCTCTTGTAGTCCACTCCTCGAGTTCTTTGGCTAGTTGATTTCCAAAGATAGTCGGACTATTCTTAAATCCTTGTGGAAGCGCGTCCAGGTTAATTGGGTCTTTCTTCCGTGTGGATTTTCCCATTCGAAAGCGAATAGCTTTTTACTTTCCTGGTCAAGGGGTATGCAGAAGAAGGCATCTTTTAAATCAAGTACTGTAAACCATTTATATTCCTCTTTCACAGATGTTAACAAGGTATATGGATTTGCAACTACCGGATGTATATCCTTAGTGATTGGTTTATTGCCTAAGTCCTGGACTAGTCGATAGCTACCATCAGGTTTCTTCCGGAAAGATTGGATTCTGATTCACATTCTCTAGAACTCCATATTTCAAGAATTTCTCAATCAAAGATACTACCTAATCTAGCTTCTAATTTCAACGGGTACTGCTCAATCGTACTGGTTTAGCACCTTCCTTCAGCTCCACTTTCACAGGTTTAGCTGCTTTTGACCTCCCGGGTATGTCAGTTTCCCATACTGTGGGAATCACTGCGTCTTCTACTGCCTGTGGTATCTTTACAATTGGATTTTCCTTTAATAGTAAAATTTGTCCTACCTTTGACTCCGGAATTTTTACCATCTCCATCCATCCTCAAATGTTATTATGGCATCTAATTTAGTCAGCAAATCTCATCCTAAAAGAAAACTGGACAATCTGGAACATATAAGAACTCGTGGGTTAGTTCCTTTTCTCCAAAACACAAATCCAAGGGTTGCAGGAATGGCCGTACTTCCTCCTTCCCTGTGGCACCAACAATTGTTGTAGCTCTGTGACCTACCGCCCCCTGTAAGGAATTTAATACAGAGTAAGTAGCCCCTGTGTCTACTAAAAATATTACGTCCCGGTCTCCCACTTGTATGTCACTAAGGGCTCCTTATTCTGAGTTTTCACTTTCGTGCCTTCATATAGTCAGCTGTCATTACTATATTCCCCCAACACCATAGTTTGTACCGCATTTCCCGCCGCATTGGACACCTGACCCGTGGGGTTCCTAGCAGGGCATTCATTCTTCCAGTGTCCTTCCTGCTTACAATAAGCACATTGATTTATGCCAAGCCTCACAAGGGTCTCAGGGGAGTTCCTTGGGTATTCCACGAACCACGTCCCCGACCTCCTCCTCGACTATTTCCAGCTCCCTACCCCACCCTACTCCCCTGCCTTGTCCCTGGATCAAAGCTAACAAATTTTGCTGGTGACGTCTCGACTGCTCTTTTTCTATTATTATAAACTTTCCAAGCTGTTTCTAACATTACGTCCAAATCCCTTAATTGTGCACCTTCTAATTTCTGCAATTCTTCCGAATGTCATCTTGAGACTGCCCAAGAAAATTAAAGCCAACTGAGTTTTTGCTTGTTCCGTTTCTATATCTAAATCCGTATATCTTTTGGCAGCCTCTTTTAATCTTTCTAAAAAGGCTGAGGGAGACTCGTTCTTTTCCTGCCTTACGTTATACAATTTTGACCAATTCATTTGCTTCGGCATAGCAGTTTGAACACCAATCAATAACCAATCCTGATATCTCCAGACGACATAACCCCCTCCTGTATTATAATTCCATCGGGGATCTTCTTTTGAAAGTTCTCATCAACATTGCCCTCTACTTTCCCATTCCGGATATCTTCTCTCACTTTATCCCTTGCAACCCGTATAACCATATCTTTTTCTGTAGAATCCATTAATGTATCCAAAATAACTTGTAAATCATCCAATCAGGATTCTGCGTCTTAATTATCATCTTAATTATTTTGCAACCTTACTGGGTTTTCCCGATAAGGACCAGCTGATTGCTTCCAATTACTAAATCCCCTGGCGAGAACGGGACTTTTACATAGACTGGCTCCCCCCAACACCTACCGCCTGCCGCAGGGGTGCTGTTACATTTGATGATCCTCCCCCCTTTTGTGCTTCCTTTCTTTTTCCCTGTTTCTAGTTCGGTGAGACACTGGGGTTACCGTTATCTTTTCCTTTACACCATTATCCCTTATCATCACTTGAATCATCATCACTATCAGCAAGAGGGATAGGCGCAGAGGGTCTAACTGATACCGTTTCCTCAGAAGGTGCACATCGAGACACAGTAAATCTGTCTTTGAATCATTACCACTGCTATTTTCCACAGCCAAACATGTCATACATCTCTTTTCCGTTTTACATCCCTACACTTGTTTTCATTATTACTCTGCACTAACATCAGTCCGCAACCCTTCCTCCAATCATGCTGCCGTTCAAGATAGAAAAAGAGATCAACATATTGAACTTTGTCCCATTTGCCCTCTCTCTGACAGAACCTCATTAACTCAGCAATAATTTCATGATTCAAAGTCCCCTCTGGTGGCCACTTCATTAGGTAGTTTATATTTGGGCCACCAGTGAGTACAATATTCGATTAACTTCTTTTTATGCATAGACTGTCCAAACCCAGCCTCCTTCCAATGTTTCAATAAACAATTCAACGGCATACTTTTGAATTAGACATATTAAAACAAACAAACGCAAATACTGGAACTGAACCAGACCAGAGCAAGTACAGAAACAAATACAGAACCAGACCAAATACAGGAACAAATACAGGAACCAGACCAAAACAAATTCAGAAACCAGGATTCAGGAACCAGGATTCAGGAACCAGACTGGAATAAACTCAGTAACCAGGATTCAGGAACCAGACTGGAATAAATTCAGTAACCAGGATTCAGGAACCAGATGCCGAACCTGCAGAGGTTTCCCTCTGTCTGATGGACGGCGCCTACAGGCTTTACCGATTGGGAGCTCCCTGCCCAACCAAGCGTGGCTTTCGCCGCTTCTGACCGGCAGGCTACCAGGATTCGGGAACCAGATGGTGGGTACCCAAATAATAATAAAAGCACCTTCTTACCAGTCAGAGGTCCGTCGAGAGCAGCAGAGGGTCGGTCGCGTCCGATGCGCTCCCCAAGACACCTCGGTGCTAGCCAGAGCAGGATCAAGACGCGATCCGCCTCAGCAGTGCCCACGAGGTCCCATCTGGGGTCGCCAAAATGTTAGCAAACAGGACACATAACCACGGACGTAGTTATATGCGGTGCTTTTATTTCAGCGCTGGGAAACCAGGGGTTCGCACCCAAAGCTGGCTTCCACCACTGATTCGAACTCCACTACATTTATACAATTTGGTTACATACATATTCATTAGGGTTACAACGTATGTATTGCATATTCATCAGATTACACCACTATTTCACAATATCAGTTGCAACACCTTGGAACTACTCTAAGCATGCGCAGTGTCCTCTGGTGGTCATTCAGGGGGTCTTCAGGATGAAGTAAGGAGTCTTCTTCACTCGTGTACTTTTCACCTTTTGTCACTGCACATGCGCACTATTCCTATATTAATTATAAAATCATGTAAAATACTCAGATTTCTTAGATGTGCATCCTCAGCACATTCTATCTGTTCAAGATAAGATAAGGACTCACTCAGAACTAACTTTCAGTTCTCTATCCTCAAACTAAGAGATAAAGTATACAACCTGTGAAATTTCAAGATAAGGTGAGAATCTTGGATACAGTTTACAAAAGCAAAATACAGTCAACTATAACAGCGGTACGGCCGAGGCTGCCTCCCTCCGGACCCCCGGCAGAGCCCAGCCACGCTTCAGGAAACGAGAGCTGCAGGGACCCTTCCTGCCCAGGGGGTGTGGCAGCTGGGACCCCTCCCCGGACTGGGATAGGGAGAAGGGGTGAAGCTAAGGGGGATGCTGGAGGCATAAAATGGGGTGTAGACCCGAGGAGGGGGCACAGTGGGTGGAGGGTGCCCGGCCCACGGGGGTCTGCCTCCCGCGTCCCTTCCCCCCCGACGCTCAGTTCCTCTCTCCCCCAGAGCACCAGCATGCTCGTTACAACCCACTGCAGGATGAATGTGTTCTCACCTGCTGCCTCAGTTACACGTGTCCCTCACCTGTTCCCTCAAACAATGGCCAACGAAAGGGAGCATGCCCAGAAGCTCACCAAGGGTCCTGAGGTCACCCAATGGACCAGAGAAAGACCCCTGAATGCTGGACACGTAAGCGTTGGCAAAGAAAGCGTGAATCTTTCAAGCCTGCGCAGTACGAGCCTGGGTTGCGAAAACAATGGGAGCGAGGGGGGGTGAAGAAGCATAAAAGGTGACTCCAGAATGGACACCATCGAAGATCTTCCCGCCAGAGGATTCCGAACCACGACGGAGGACTGGCAGGACTCCACGGGACCGGAGACCAGAGGGATGCCTTTGGAACTCGACTTGTGATAAACACAACCTCATTTCTCATCTTTTCCTTTGCTTTTCCCCATTTCTTTCCCCTTTCTTTTTTTACTCTCTCTCTCTATTGCATGCCACTTTACAGGCAAATTAATAAAGTAACACTGCTTGATTGAATTAAAACCCCTTGGCATTTTGGTCACCTTAATTTTGCGCTCTGAGATCAAGGTAAAAGAACCATCATGAGTCTGTTGCCGAACGGACCATGACATTAGATCAGATCAAAATGCCTGAATCAAAAAAGGACTTGCAGCATGTTTTAGGGTTGTTGTTTCTTTTGAGGAAACACATCCCAGACTTTTCTATCATTGCTAGACCTCTTTACGATTTGTTAAGAAAAGGGGTAAAATGGGAATGGACAGCTTCTCAGGAAGAAGCTATGCGATCACTAATTTTTGAAGCAACAGCTCACCAAGCCCTTGGTCCTATTCACCCTACAGACCCTTTTCAAGTGGAATGGGGGTTTGCTTTATCAGGCTTGTCAGTTCACATATGGCAGAGAGGCCCCGAGGGTCCAACCCGACCTGTGGGATTTTTCTCCCGGGGTTTTAGGGATGCCGAAAAGAGATACACAGCTTGGGAGAAAGGTTTGTTTGTTGTTAGTCTGGCTCTAGTAGAAGTAGAGAAGATTGCACGACAGCAGCCGATCGTATTAAGAGGCCCATTTAAAGTCATTAAAACAGTCACTTCTGGGACCCCTCCTCCTGATGGGGTAGCCCAAAAGGCCTCAGTACGAAAGTGGTATGCTCAGATTGAACACTATTGTAACATTTTCTCGGTATCTGAAGGAGCTTTAAAAAAATCTAGCTATACAAGAAATTGAGACCTTGGACAAGGACCAAGATAAACCTGCCTCAGTAATCCAGGTCGCACCTCCCTTTTCGCATGATCGGTCAGTTAGTGCTTGGTTTACTGATGCTTCTGCTAAAAGAGAAGGAAAAGTGTGGAAATACAGGGCAGTCGCGCTCCATACCTCTTCCGAAGAACAGATCATAACAGAGGGAGGGTAGTACACAAGTAGGTGAATTAACTGCAGTGTGGAGTGTTTTCCAACATGAAGCACAAACTACTACCCCTGTACACATTTATACTGACTCTTATGCTGTGTTTAAGGGCTGTACCGAGTGGCTTCCTTTCTGGGAACAGAACGGATGGGAAGTTACTAGGATTCCAGTGTGGCAAAAAGAAAAGTGGCAAGAAATCTTAAGTATTGCTAGGAAAGGAAACTTTGCTGTGGGCTGGGTGGCTTCTCATCAGGTAGATGGGGGATCCGCAGGTGAATGGAATAACCGAGCTGATGAATTAGCAAGACTGGCCCCTGTACAAAAGGATCAAATTTCAGAAGACTGGGAACGCTTGTTAGAATGGTTACAAATAAAGCGCAAACACACCGGAGCTAAAGACTTGTATCGTGAAGCTCTGGCCCGAAGCTGGCCTGTCACCAGGGAAATGTGTAAAACCTGCATATTGTCGAGGGTTAAGATTGCGGGGTGACAATAAACCCTGGCAGATGTATTGTTAACCTCCTCTCCCCCCCCCACTTCCCCCTTTTTGCCCCTCCCTCTCCCCCCCCTTCCCACTCAGGACAGGCGATCGGGAGGGAAAGAAGGACAGAGAGAAGAGAGTTGGAAAAATTAAAGATGTTTTACTAATGCTACTAATAAGAATAGAGAGAATAATACAAAATATACAAAACCAATCTTGAAAGTCTCAGCAACTGCAGAGCCGGCAACCAAAGTCCTGGAATTAGACTCTGCAACCGAGCGGAGCTGGATTCAGTCTCTCACTAGGCCTCAGTTCTCAGGGATGGCCAGTAGATCCTCTCCTAGGTCGGCCATAAGCAGAAGGGAAAAGGGAAAGGGACGAGATCCTCGTGATCTCCCACTTTTATATGAAGTATTCACGTGAATGGAATGTTATACACAGTTGGTCAGTTTCTTAGTCACTTGTTTCTCGTCGCCCCTCTCGCGAGATGTCCATCCATGCTTATCAATATGTTTGCATTCCATTGCTAGGTTTACCAAAACATGTTCCTGGTCTCCAGGAAAATGCAGTTAATATGAAGGCTTTAGCTGACAGGCAAAATTCACTGAAAGAGAAAACTTGGTTTAACAAAACCAGGACCATTCCACCCCTTATAATATGCCATTCACTGAATACTTAAACCTTATCAATACAATCTATCAACACAATCTAATTAATCACTACTACTATATATATATATATACATATATACACAGGAGTAGTTAATCAGTGGACCATCCTTTAAAAAGTTCATTAAGTTCTATTTGTCACGACAGTCCTCCCAGGGCAGGAAAAATGGTACAAGTGCATCTCATGACCACTGTTTGTGGGTTAAAGACATCAACTTCGAAAAATTTGTTAGGGCGCCACTCGAAGAAGCTAGCTTCTGGTTTCATCATCACTGTCTTGATCTGAAAGACACTTATTAAATACTGTTAGTACGGCAATTCACAATCATGCAGTTCAGTATTGAATATTTTCACCTAAACTCAAATCCCCTTGAGGTGCACACCGAACTTCTCCATCCTTAAGCATCACCCACCAGGTGCTGCCAGGTCCTGGGGCAAAAACAATCCCACGAATGGGCTTGCCTTTGCCTGAGGCAGGAGTAACCCAGACTGCCTTTCCTAACATATTTTTCATGTGTACTACAGGGACTTTATCTCCTTCTACAGTCCGCAAGAATTCTGATTGGGGCAGGCCCGGCTCGATTGGTTGATCCCCTGGTGTTGACCAACCAAGTAGCTTTTGCTAAATGTGAATCCCAGTTTTAAAGGTTCCACCACCAAGTGCCTTAATGTAGTTTTTAGTAAACCATTGTACCTTTCAATTTTCCCAGAGGCTGGTGCTGATATGGAATGTGATATACCCACTCAATACCATGTTCTTTGGCCCAATTGTCTATAAGACTGGTTTTGAAATGAGTACCATTGTCTGATTCAATTCTTTCTGGTGTACCATGTCGCCAAAGGACTTGCTTTTCAAGGGCCCAAGATAGTATTTCGGGCTGTAGCATGAGGTACAGCATATGTTTCCAACCACCCAGTGGTTGCTTCCACCATTGTAAGTACATAACGCTTACCTTGACGTGTTTGTGGAAGTGTAATATAATCAATCTGCCAAGCTTCTCCATACTTATACTTTAACCATCGCCCCCCATACCATACAGGCTTTAAACCGTTTCGCTTGTTTGATTTCGGCGCAAGTTTCACATTCATGAATAACCTGTGAAATAGTGTCCATAGTTAAATCCACCCCTCGATCGCGAGCCCATTTATATGTTGCATCTCTACCTTGATGCCCTGAAGCATCATGGCCCACCGGGCTAGGAAAAGTTCACCTTTATGTTGCCAGTCCAAGTCCACCTCAGCTACTTTAATCTTAGCAGCTTGATCCGCTTGTTGGTTGTTAGATGTTCCTCGGTGGCTCGACTTTTAGGCACATGAGCATCTACATGACGAACTTTCACAGGCAGGCTCTCTAGCCGAGCAGCAATGTCTTGCCACAGTGTGGCAGCCCAAATGGGTTTACCTCTGCGCTGCCAGTTGCTTTTCTTCCATTGCTGTAGCCACCCCCACAAGGCATTTGCTACCATCCATGAGTCAGTATAGAGATAAAGTATGGGCCACTTCTCTCGTTCAGCAATGTCCAAAGCCAGCTGGATGGCTTTCACTTCTGCAAACATGACTAGATTCACCTTGTCCTTCAGTGGCTTCTGTAACTTGTCGTGTGGGACTCCACACAGCAGCTTTCCACCTTCGAATGTTTTCCTACAAGACGACAGGATCCATCTGTGAACAGTGCATACTGCTTATCAGTCTCTGAAAGGGTATTATACGGTGGTGCTTCTTCAGCACGTTTTACTTCCTCCTCATCTGGAGACATCCCAAAGTCTTTACTTTCTGGCCAGTCTGTAATCACTTCTAAGATCCCTGGGCGATTGGGACTTCCAATTCGAGCTCGTTGTGTGATCAATGCAATCCATTTACTCCACGTAACTTCGGTTGCATGATGTGGAGAGGGAACTGTCCCTTTGAACATCCAGCTCAGCACTGGCAGTCGAGGTGCCAGGAGGAGCTGTGCTTCAGTACCGATCACTTCTGAAGCAGCTCGAACTCCTTCATATGCTGCTAGTATCCTCTTTTTCAGTTGGAGTATAGTTGGCCTCAGATCCTTTGTATCCTCGACTCCAAAACCTAAGGGTCGACCTCGGGTTTCTCCTGGTGCTTTCTGCCAGAGGCTCCAGGTAAGTCCATTATCTCCGGCTGCGTGTAGAGCACATTTTTAACATCTAGTCCAGTCTGAACTGGTCCAAGGGCTACTGCATGAGTTATCTCACGCTTAATTTGTTCAAAGGCTTGTCGTTGTTCAGGGCCCCACTCAATTGGTTTCTTTTTACGAGTGACTCGATAGAGAGGGCTCACAATGTGGCTGTAGTCAGGAATATGCATTCTCCAAAAACCTACAAACGCCTAAGAAAGTCTGTGTCTCCTTTTTATTAGTAGGTGGAGACATTGCAGCAATTTTGTTGATCACATCCATTGGGATCTGACGACGGCCATCTTGCCATTTTATTCCTAAAAACTGGATCTCTCGTGCAGGTCCCTTGACCTTGCTTCGTTTTATGGCAAAACCAGCATCCAAAAGAATCTGAATTATTCCTCTCACTTTCTCGAAGACTTCTTTCGCTGTGTCGCCCCATACGATGATGTCATCAATATATTGCAAGTGTTCTGGAGCTTTACCTTGCTCCAGCGTGGTCTGGATCAGTCCATGGCAGATGGTAGGACTGTGTTTCCATCCCTGGGGCAAGCGATTCCACGTGTACTGGATGCCTCTCCAGGTGAAAGCAAACTGCGGCCTGCACTCTGCTGCTACAGGATAGAGAAAAATGCATTAGCAATGTCATTGTAGCATACCACTTAGCTGCCTTTGACTCCAGTTCAAATTGCAGTTCTAGCATGTCAGGCACAGCAGCACTCAGTGGTGGCGTAACTTCATTCAGGCCACGATAGTCCACAGTTAGTCTCCACTCATCACTAGACTTACGCACTGGCCAGATTGGGCTGTTAAAAGGTGAGCGAGTCTTACTGATCACACCCTGCTTTCCAATTGACGGATCAACTTCTGGATAGGAATCAAAGAGTCTTGGGTTGGTGCGATATTGCCGGCGATGCACCGTCGTGGTAGCAATTGGCACCTGCTGATCGTCAACCATCAGCAATCCTACAACAGAAGGATCACCTGAAAAGACCAGGCAATCAGACAGCTGTTCAATTTTCTCAGTGTCCACAGGCTGCTATACCAAATGCCCCACCTATACCCTTTTGGGTCCTTAAAATACCCTCTCCTGAGGTAGTCTATGCCAAGGATACATGGAGCATCTGGGCCAGTCACAATGGGATGCTTTGCCAGTTTTTTCCAGTTAGGCTCATTTCAGCCTCTACAACAGTCAGTTCCTTGGATCCCCCAGTCACTCCAAAATATTGATGGATTGCGTTCCTTTATAATTAGAAGGAATTATTGTGCACTGTGCACCAGTGTCCACTAAAGCTTTGTACTCCTGGGGGTGTGTTGTACCAGGCCATAGTATTTGTACAGTCCAATAAACTCTGTTATCCCTTTCCTCCACCTGGTTGGAGGCAGGGCCCCTCTAATTTCTGTTTTGCACAGTCTCTGGGTGTGAATTAGAGGTTCCTTCAAGAGCATCAGAGTCTCTTTCTGCTCCTTTTGTAAACTGGAGCAGCCACCTTTCTGAGGAGTTTTTCCTTTGATCTCACGTACTCTTTCCTGAAGTTCTGAGGTAGGTCTTCCATGCCACTTATTCATGTTTTCTCCCTGCTCATGTAGGAAGAAACCACAGTGAACCTCTTTTGTGGGCTGCCTCTGTCCTCTCTCTCGAGATTGGAAACGCCTTTTCCTAATAGCTGAAACATAGGTTTGTGCAGGTCGTGAATGGTATGTGTCTTCTCTGAGTTCTTTTGATTTCTTGCAATAGCTTTTCAAACCGGTCATCAGATTTTTCACACAGTTTCTCTACAAGCAGAGACACAAGCCCGTAGAGAACCAGCAAGGCTGTCCTCAAAGTTCCGGAGCTGCTCAATCACTTCAGTAATATCTTGTATGCCTCGTGATGACCAGAAACATTCCTGCCAATGACTTAGCATATGCAGGTGGTGCACTTTGTACAAATCTGCGCCACAGAGGTCGTGTACAATTGATTCTATCTGGGTCTGTCCCCTCTTGGCTGTTTGGTTCAAAATAGATGATCTCTCGCACAGCTAATTCTCTCAGGAACTGAATACCTCTCTCCATAGTATTCCATTTCCATAACTTGGATATACAATCTTCCTTGTAGGGAAATCTTACTTTCATAGCTGCCATGAGTCGGGTCCAGAGAGTAGTGGCATTAGACTCTCTTGAAATTGCCCTATCAATGGTGGAATCTCTTTGACAGAGATCCAGCTGCCTGGCTTCACCACCTTCCAATTCAATTGTTCCTGCCCCCATTGTCCCAGCATCGGAGCAGCCAGGTTAAAATATTCTCGCCTTCACGACGACTAAGTCTTTTCGCAGGTCTCTCAGCTCACCTGGAGAGAAGGACCGAGTGGTGGTCACTTCATCTCCTCCCTGTCCTGATGATGATGCCCCTTGGGTTGATGTTGGCCCTGTGCCATCATCTGCTGCACGGGTAGTCTTTCTAGTGACTTTCTTACAACCGGCAACTGATGCTGATATGGGTTTACCATCATTTGATTCATTTCCAGAGTCTGAATGACTGTCACAGTGGTTACTGTGGTTACAAGCAGCAACAGTGCCCAGTGTGTGAAGAAAGGGGGGGCTGCCTTAGGCTTTGAGGCTGGAGAAGTAACTTTATCAGCATCGGCCTTGGAACTCAGCGTAGAAGCGTACCTTCAGCCTCTGAAACCGCCATTGGCGGGGGGCAGTAGCTGCAGCTTTTGCTGTTTTGCTCTTTCTCGAGCGGCCAGGAGTGCTTTTTGCTAAAGCTTCCGAAGACACACCGCAAATCTCAGGACAACAAAGAGACGCAAACCTCCTGTTGAACGCCATTTCTCTTAACAGAAGCACAAACTGACACACATTCAGCAAACGAGATAACACCATCACAGTTCTATCAAAACTCCAAGGATATTCAAAATTCTCTAAAACATTTGCGAACTCTCCTAGCGAAAAAAACGAAAGTATTGTTAGTCAGCCTTTCTAAAGATTCGCTCGACCAATTAGCAAACACAGAGCCATTCTGCTCTTTAATCTCTCCTGGAGGCTTTTCAAGGTAAAGCAGAAGCGAGTAGAAATTAATTAGCGGCTGCAGTACAATGAAATAAACCAGTGACAAACCACACAGTATCATCATGATCATTGTCCAGTTCCTTGTTGTTATATAATGAATACTTCGATTTAAAAAGAAAGCCCAACACAGATATGGAATCAGTGAGCACAATGTAGAAAACAACTGATACAACTTATGCCATAACATCTCTAAATCAATGTAATTCACTTTGCCTTAATACCACTAAATAATGTCCGAAGCAAACAGACGCGCGAGTATCACAACTCTATGAGTTGGCACCGTGCCAAGAAAACTGAAAGGTATGTCAGAGCAGTAGAAAAGCCAAAAATCTTCAAATTTACCCCTTTTCTCGAGCCCCACGTTGGGCGCCAATTATCTGTCGAGGGTTAAGATTGCGGGGTGACAATAAAACCCTGGCAGATGTATTGTTAACCTCCTCTCTCCCCCCCCCCCACTTCCCCCTTTTTGCCCCTCCCTCTCCCCCCTTCCCACTCAGGACAGGCGATCGGGAGGGAAAGAAGGACAGAGAGAAGAGAGTTGGAAAAATTAAAGATGTTTTACTAATGCTACTAATAAGAATAGAGAGAATAATACAAAATATACAAAACCAATCTTGAAAGTCTCAGCAACTGCAGAGCCGGCAACCAAAGTCCTGGATTAGACTCTGCAACCGAGCGGAGCTGGATTCAGTCTCTCACTAGGCCTCAGTTCTCAGGGATGGCCAGTAAGATCCTCTCCTAAGGTCGGCCATAAGCAGAAGGGAAAAGGGAAAGGGACGAGATCCTCGTGATCTCCCACTTTTATATGAAGTATTCACGTGAATGGAATGTTATACACAGTTGGTCAGTTTCTTAGTCACTTGTTTCTCGTCGCCCCTCTCGCGAGATGTCCATCCATGCTTATCAATATGTTTGCATTCCATTGCTAGGTTTACCAAAACATGTGCCTGGTTCTCCAGGAAAATGCAGTTAATATGAAGGCTTTAGCTGACAGGGCAAAATTCACTGAAAGAGAAACTTGTTTTTAACAAAACCAGGACACATATCAGCCTGCGAACTGTTATTAACACACTATTTTAATAGATTCAAAATAACCAGACAAGTTAATACAATATATTCTCTTAAATTCCTAAAAGATTTATAAACTGCGCAGTTTATAGGGTAACATACTTAATACCATCAGCATATGCTAATAATTGAATTAATATCTTAAAAGTTTTCTTAACCTATTTAAAAGATCAATAGCTTAACCTTAATATCCCTTCTAAAACTTTATCAGTTGCTAAACTTAGATTACTATGGTAGAGATATCTCATAATTTTACCTTATCTATGCATTGACTATCTAATCATAATATCACCCTTTTGGATCTCCTGCCGATTGTTCAAATTGCCATTCTCCACAGAAGGTACACCACCTGCTTGCTAATAGGCTTCTAGACCACCAGGTCTGTGAGCATCTATAACACTGAATTAGGATCCATGGTTTACATCTGAAACAGTCCTCACAACTTATCTCCCTCCTGTCCTTCTGCATCCGTTGAATCTTTGTTGAATCCACTTCAATCCTCGGCCTGTAATGACACAAACATAACCTTTTCCCCAGGTTATCAATTGATGTGGCTTTTTCCATTGACTAGTGATTTGACCATAACTAATGTAGGTTCTTTCTGATTTAGCATGGTTTTGGGTCATACTTGCAAAGTATTTCATCACATACAATGCTTTTGACAATTGGTTTTGTGGTGTTTCCCCTACTTCCCCCCCCTTTTTTAAAAAAACCAACCAACCAACCAAACAAAAAAAGTTCAGAACCAGATACGTGCGTTGGATCTTGACTATGTACTCAAAATCACAAACCAAATTTAGAGGTCCCTCCTTAAAAAGCTCTAAGTAATTTAAAGCTGTGCCAATTTCTGCTAATTGGGTTGAACCTTCAATAATTTTTTCAGGATGATGCCAATTGTTATCTTCACGCCAGACCACTACAGCTTTATGAGACTTCCCAGAACCATCAACAAAAACTGTGCAAGTATGTAGGATCAGACCAAATACAAGTATGGCCTATGACCTGATGTTAAAGACTTGCAGGTTCTGCAGCAATTTACATTTAGGCATGCCAAAAGCTGTGCTGTTAAGAAAACCAGCTAGTGCAATTTACAAAGACAAAGATTACAAATAAAAAAAAATTTAAAAAAATCAGAATTAAATTTCACAAATGGTACATATATGACAAAAGGATCACGGCCTATTAAGACTTAAATTCATTCCCTGCATTTTCTTGATTAGAGTGACAATTGGTATATAACAGTCGGTATATGTCTGCTAGCAATCTCATCATACTGTCCCACAATAGCCACAGGTTGTTTCAAAGACAAATCTGCAAGTCCAATTGAATGCAGTCAGCCTGCAAGGTTGTCATAAATTTATTCCTCAAAGTTTCTAAGTCCATTTTGGCTGTCATATTTATTGGATATTGTTTTCCCGTACCGGATCGAAGTCCTATTTCAGATCTATCAGTGTAGTATTTGCTTTAACGAAACATTGGCTGTTAATACTAGTGGAAATACAGCATTTGAAATTTCCTTGGAGATTTCTCACTTGCAGCAAGCAGATCTGCGCCATCCAAGTAGCTTCTTGTAGGCCATGCAACTAAACAGAATTCTCAGAAAACGTTATTTGAGCTTACAATTTACTTAACAAATCTTAACCTAAGAGAGGTATAGGACTTTCTGGCAAGTATAAGAATTCATGTATTAAAACTTTGTTCCAAATTTGGCATTCCATTGGTCTCAAAAAAACGGCCTTTCTTTCGTTCTCTCCCATGACCTCAAAAACTAGCATGGTGAATTTACTAAGAAGTCTCTTACAACTAATTACCACAGAATAAGTCTATTAACAAATTTTTGGTTTAATTTTCCAGTTTCATTAGAACTATGGGTCTGCTAAGGATGCCTTTAAACTTCACCCTCAGACTGCCTTATTCAGTATTACATCACTGCAGTGGGGGGGAGAGAAAACCCCCCTTTCACCGCCTTGAAAGCAGGCAGCCAGGTTCTTCCTTTTTTTTTTTTTTTTTTTTTCCTTTCTCTTCTTGCTGCAGTTTAGATATAGCCAAGGCCATGCAGCTGGTGTAATCGCTGGTACAAAGTAGGAGGCTCTGGCAAACTCCTCAGTTACAATGAGCTGAATTTATCTTGCAGCTTCACACAGGCCTGGGATATTTTGCTCTTTTGTTTTCCCTTTTCATTCCAACCATAATACACTTTATATGCAATTCCAAGTAGCTCAGCAGTAGTTACATTCCTTAGCTCCATTTACCTTTTACAATTTACAGATGTCAAAAACCAGTATAATAAACATAAATCTATTATTCTATTTTCCTAGATCCAAATCAGTTAATATTCTAGCAGCTTTTAAATACAACCTCTTCCAAATTCACATCTGTCATAGCATTTAGGTGTTTGGGTTTTTGTGTTTTGTTTTTTTTTTCTGTTTGTTTGTTTGTTTGTTTTTGGTTTTCAAAGCAGAGTTTAACAATTTAAATGCTTTTCTGGTCTCGAAATTACTAGATAACAATATAAGCAATTACTCTAATGTGTAAGGATGCATCCTAAGGGGGAGCAAGGTGGAATTTTAGCAGTGGAACTGATTCCCATTTTGTAATTATCTCCCCAAACAAGATTCCTTTGGTACCAAATATAAATATGCAAATTAAAATGCTGAGCTCAGATATGAAAACCAAATACCCAGTTCAAATATGCAGATGGATCACAGTCACACTAATTTAAGACAATATCTCAATTTTTGCATTGCAACTTTGAACCACTCACTGCTCAGGCAGGCAGAGGTACCGCTGGGTGTCCCTGACAAAATAGGTCAGTGCGCGCTGGAGCCCCATCAGCACCTGCCCCCCCCGCCGCCGCAGCAAGATGGACTGGGCAAGGCATATTTTTTTTTTTTTTTTAAGTGTCTCATCTGGTGCGCTACAGCTGTTATTCCAAAACCAGGATTCTTTGCATGGTGTGCATACAGAAGAGCCAAATCCAGTACACCGAGATGAGACACAGCCTGTCACAGAGTTGCGCAAGTCTGAATGCTGGAATAAAGGTAGCATGCTGGAAAGAAAAATAACAGCTACTACACAAAAAAATTTACCATCACATTCACGCGGTAAAGATCTAAATTATTCATGATCTTCTGTATTATCACAAAATGCACATTTTGAGTCAATGGATTCTCATGATTTAACAGACTGTGAACTTATCGTACCATATAGCAAAGACCTACCAAAATTGCAACATGCTTAAACAGATGCCCACAAAGAAAACAGGTTAATAAAGAAAGCATCTTGCAGACTTTAGGAAGTTTTCTGACCTGTGTGTTATCAGTTAATTCTCTCTCAGCTTGTTGAAGTTCAAATCGCCCCGCCTGTAAAACTATAGAGATTTATTTTGTCCTGCTCTTCTGGCCTTAAAAACAACATTAATCGCAACAAAGCGTTATACTTCAAGATTGTATTCTCTGGACACTTTTCCCAATCATTTAACTTATACAGCTGCCACCATTAAGTGCAATATTTCACAAGATCTTCCTTCCTCATATTTCCAAGTGCTTTCCTATGTTTTAAAACACCTCCCAATACCGATTTGTTAGGAACACGGCTAAAAACAGTCATTCCTGACCCCATCTCGTCAGTAAAAACCATGAGAAGAGGAAGGGAGGGGGGAAAGCACAGGGCTGCTTGCAGTGCGAGTGGGAAAAGTGGGGAGAAGGTTTTACGGTGTACTTATACCACAAAGAAACAATTCTAACAACAACCAGTAAAACAATTAACTCACATTCCTGAGAAGCTGCTTGATTTTCAGAGAGGCAATACACAGAAGCAAGTAATATGTACTGTAAAACTCGCAGATAACACGTTGATAGCAAACATTAGCATTCTCTACTGCTAATTTCAACACCAGTGCTTCCTTAACTTCTAAGTTTTCAACCTGCTTAGTTATGGCCTCTTGAAGATGGTCAATAAATTGCATGTAATTCTCATTGGGACCCTGATTAAGAGTTGCAAATGATTTGGCTGCTTTGTTGCTTTCAGGCACCTCTCTCATAGCTTGATATGCAAGGTCTGTTGACTGCCTCAGGATTTCAGAAACTAATCGTGCCTGTAATTGTGGTGTGTCAATTAGTGTCTCTTCCAAGAGTTGGTGGATACCCACCACTTTCAATGAATCCCCATCGTTCCGTCCTAAATGATCTATAGCTGTTACATTGCATAGGTCAAATTTTGCTTGAGTCTTCCACGGTTTTTATCTGATCTCAGGGCAACACGTACAAACACTCGTTTTCCTTTTAACTTTAAAAAAAAAATGCTGCAGACCCTCATCCTCATCTGAGTCATCAGATAACGCGGACTTGAACGGTGCTGGAGAATCATTAGTAACAGGGGGGTTCGGAACAGTGCACATTCTCGGCAATACTTTCTAGCATCATAATTATTCATATAACCTGAGTCCCCAGGCGCACCCTCTTTCCCGTCGCGATCAGCATGACCGCATTGCCGACTGCTGGATTCACTCGCTATTAACTGATCTAATCTTTCACACAGTTTTTTTGTCCAGTTCTTATCCAGTGACTCCTTCTGCTCTCTCGTGGAAGTTGGAGGGTTAAAAGGCGTTAAAGGCAGATACAAATTGGTAAAAGGACAGATAGTACACTTGTTTATGACTTCAGCATTCTCAGCTTTCACAGGTTCTTTGGACAAATCGTCCAACTCCAATCCTTTGGACTTGTTGTTTTCACCAGGATTGGGCAATGGTATAGGAGGCCACCCGCTTGGCATTTTTCCTCCCCCCACCTCAGACCGCTGAACCATCGCGGGTGCTGAAGGCACAGCAGGGGATGGAGTAGGGAGGGTATCGAAGATGCGAACAGGGTAAGCTTCATAGCTATTTTCAGGTTTCTTATCAGGCTGCAACACTGCAAAAATTCCAGCAGCAGCAGACTGTTCAGCCTTAAGATCTTTTCAGGTGGTAATTATAAGCTTCCATGTAGTTGCTAATGATTTAGCTTCTTTATCTCCATTGCTGACTTTATCCCATAATTTCTGCCCTATATCGTCCCAAAGTTCAAGTTTTGAGTCACTAATGCTCATAACAGTCTTTTCAGCTTTTAATTGCTTCAGTGTAGTAATTATCAGTTGCCAGGTGGCTACAAGGCTGAGAATATCTTTTTCACTGCGACTGATCACCTTCCACAACACAGTTCCCACTTTTTTTCCCAAGTCTCTATTTGAAAAGCTCCTGACAGATCAGCAGGAAACCCATTGCCTCTGCACCAAATTAATAGTCTTTTGAGGTTACTCTCCTCATACTTCACCCCTCTCATAGAGAGGATATGCAAGAGGAGACGCAGTATTTCTTCTTCTTCTTTAGAAATATTCTGCCCCATCTCCTCTTGCCCCCAGCTGCTCACCTCTTTGGGTGTCCGTTGCAACGATATCGGATCCTCTATCCTTCCTCTGTCGCTTCTGTAGCAATCAATCGGGAATCACGCAGCCCGCAATCTACGTCCCGGTCACAGTCCAGCCGCACCGTCTCCAACTGGGGTTCGGAGCGAACCTGACACAGCAGTTGTCCCCTCGCCGTAAATTCTCCTTGCAGCTCACGTCGGAATCACCACTTGCGAGGGCGAAAAATCATGGACTCCACACAATCCAATATGAATTCAAGCAAAGCCATTTATTACAGAAACAAGCCTCCTTATATATACAGTTATTTCCTGATCACGCGTCAGGTTCTGTCATGCTCTGTTATGTCCTCTCCGGCTCTCTCGGACTTTGCTGGGCCCTGACGTGCTCTGTTAAGACCTGTGAAGTTTTGTCAGGATCTGTTGGGCTCTGTTTGGCTTTCTCAGGCTTTGTCGGGCTCTGTCGTGATCTCTCATGCCATATCAGGTTTTGTCAGGCTTTTTTAAGGCATGTAGGGCACTGTTAATCTGTGTCATGCCCGCTCAGGCTCTCTCAGGCCTTGTCAAGGTCCGTCCAGGTCTTTTAGGCCGTGACAGCCTCTGTCTATCTATGTCGGGCTCTCTAGGGCATTTGTGGGCTGTGATTGGCTCTATCAAACTTAGTTGGCTTCTGTCTGACTCTGTGAGGCCTGTTTGGGCTCTGTCAGGTTTCGTTGGTCTCTGTCAGGCTTTGTCAGGCTTTGTCGGGCTGTCTTATCTGTATTCTGGCTTTGTGGGGATCAGTCGGGCTTTATAGGAGTCTATGGGGCTCTGTCAGGCCATGTCAGGGTTTGTCGGGCTCTGATTGGTATTGTCGAGATCTGTCAGGCTCCATTGGGTGCTTTTGTGCTCTTTCAAGCTTTATTGGGCCATGTCGGGCCCTGTCAGGTTCTGCTGAGATCTGTAAGGCTCTCTCAAGCTGTGTCAGGCCTTGTTGTGCTCTGCCATGCTTTGCTGAGCTCTTTCAGGCTCTGTTGCACTTTGTCAGCCTCTGTCAGGTCCTGTCGGGCTCTATCGTTCACTATCAGGCGCTGTCAGGATTTGGCGAAACCTGTTGAGCTGTGTTGGGCTTTGGCAGGCCCTGTCGTGCTCTGTCAAGGCCTGGTGAGCTTGGTCAAGCTTTGTCAAGCTCTTTTGGGCTCTCTCGGGTTTTGTCAGGCTTTATCAGGCTCTGTCAGGCCATGTCAGGATTTGTAGGGCTCTGTCAGGTTTTGTCGGTCTCTGTTGGGCTTTGTCAGGCTCTGCCAGGCTCTCTAGGGCTCTGTCAATTTCTGTCAGGATTTGTCAGGCTCTTTGAGACCCTGTGGGTCTCTGTGTGGCTTTTTTGAAGTTTGTTGGTCTGTCTCGGGCTCTGTCAGGTGCTGTCGGTGTCTGTCAACCTCCTTTGGGCTCTTTATGCCCTACCAGGCTTTTTCAGGCTCTGTAAAGCCCTGTCATGCTCTGTCAGCCCTTGTCAGGCTCTGTCAGTCTTTTTCACGTTTTTTTGCCCTTATTCAGGCTTTGTCGGTCTCTGTCGGGTTCTGTCAGGCACTGTTGGGTATTTTCAATGTCTTTCAGGCTCCATTGGGCGCTGTTGGGCTCCTTCAAGCTTTTTTTTTTGGGCCCTATCAGGCTTTGTCAGGTTCTGTCGGTATCCTTAAGGCTCTCTCAAGCTGTGTCAGGCATTGTCGTGCTCTGTAATGCTTTGTTGAGCTCTTTCATGCTCTATTGCGCTTTGTCCACCTCTGTCAGGCCCTGCTGGACTCTGAAGTTCGCTGTCAGGTGCTGTGGGGATTTGTCGGACCCTGTCGAGTTCTGTTGCACTCTGTCATGCCCTGTTAGGCTATGAAGGGGTTTGTCGGGCCCTGTGAGACTGTGTCAGGCTCTGTCAGGCTTTCTCAGGTTCTGTTGGGCTATGTCAAGCTTTGTCGAAGTTGGTCGGGCTCTGTCGGGTTCTATCATGCCCTGGCGGGCTCTCTCACGTTCTGGTAGGCTCTGTCGTGCTCTGTCAGGCCCTATCGAGCTCTTTCAGACCCTGTCATACTCTTTCAGGTTCTGTCACTGTTTGTCTAGCTCTGTTGGGTCTTTTGAGCTTTGTTGAGCACTGTCAGGCTAAGTTGGGCTCTGTCGATTCCAGTCAGGTTCTGTCGGGCTCTTTCAAGCTCTGTCTGGCCCTGTCATGCTCTGTCAAGATCTGTAAGTCTCTGCCAAGCTGTGTCATGCCCCGTCAGGCTCTGTAATGCTTTGTTGAGCTCCTTTAGTCTCTGTCGCACTTTGTCAGCTTTTGTAAGGTCCTGCCAAGCTCTATCATTCGCTCTCAGGCGCTGTCAGAATTTGTCGAACCCTGTTGAGCTGTGTTGGTTACTGGCAGGACCGTTCGTGCTCTGTCAGGCACTGGTTGGCTCTATCAAACTTTGTCGAGCTCTGTTGGGCTTTGTCGGGTTTGTCAGGCTCTGTCAGGTTTTGTCAGGCTCTTGTGGACTCTGTCAGTCCCTGCCGGGCTCTGTCAGGTTCTTTCAGGATCTGTCAAGCCCTGTCAGGTTATAACAGTCTCTGTAGGGCTTTTTTTGGGCCCTATCGTGATCTGTCAGGGCCTGTCGGGTTCTCTCAGGATCTGTCGGGTTTTGTTCAGGCTTTATCAGGCTCTGTCGTGATCTGTCAGGACATATCAGGCTTTGTCAGGCTTTTTTGGGGCATGTAGGGCACTGTCAATCTGTGTCATGCCCTGTTGGGCTCTGTCAGGCTTTGTCAAGGTCTGTCCAGGTCTTTTATGCCACGACGGGCTCTGTCTATCTGTGTGGCGCTCTCTAGGGTATTTTTGGGCTGTGATGGACTCTATCGGGCTTTGTCGGCTTCTGTCTGACTCTGTGGGGCCTGCTCGGGCTCTGTCGGGTTTTGTTGCCCTCTGTCAGGCCCTGTCAAGCGTTGTTGGGTAGTGTTGGGCTTTGTTGGGCTTTTTTGATCCCTGTTGGGCTTTGTCGGTCTTTGTTGGGCTTTGACAGCACCTGTCAGCACCTCTGGGGCTCTGTAAGCCCTTTTTGGGCTCTGTCGGTGTCTGTCACAATCTGTCAGGCTCTGTTAGGCTCTTTCAGGCCCTGTCAGTCTCTGTGTGGCTTTGTCGAGATCTCTCGGTCTCTCTCGGGCTCTGTCAGGCTCTATCAGGCTCTGTCAAGCTTTTTTGGGCTCTTTATGCCCTACCAGACTTTTTCAGGGTCTGTAAAGCCTTTCATGCTCTTTCAGGCCTTGTCAGGCTCTTTCAATCCTTGTTAGACTTTGTCAGGCTTTGTCGGGCTTTCTTGCCCTTATTCTGGCTTTGTAGGGCTCTGACAGGTTTTGTCAGGCTCTGTTTGGTGTTGTTGAGCTCTGTCAGGCTCCCTTGGGCACTGTTGGGCTCTTTCAAGCT
Source organism: Streptopelia turtur (assembly GCA_901699155.2). Classification (NCBI taxonomy): domain Eukaryota; kingdom Metazoa; phylum Chordata; class Aves; order Columbiformes; family Columbidae; genus Streptopelia; species Streptopelia turtur. The sequence goes on along the minus strand of CABFKC020000275.1, from coordinate 1,269,276 downwards.
TTGTTGGCCCTGTCAGGCTGTGTAATGCTTTGTTGAGCTTTTTCAGGCTCTATAGCGCTTTGTCAGCCTCTGTCAGGTCCTGCTGGACTCTATAGTTCGCTGTCAGGTGCTGTCAGGGTTTCTTGGGCCCCGTCGAGTTCTGTCAGGCTCTGTCAGGCCCTGTTGGTCTCTGTGAGGCTTTGTCAGGCCCTGTAACACTCTGTCGGACTATGTCAGGATTTTTCAGTTTCTTTTGGGCTCTGTTAATCTTTCTTGAAGTCTTTCAGGCTCTGTCAGCCTCTGTCATGCCCTGGCAGGCTCTCTCAGTTCCTGGTAGGCTCTTGTAGTGGAATGCAACCCCCCTCTTTCCCCTTCCCCCCCTTTCTGTTTGAAAGGAGTGGGCGCATCTTCCTCTTTCTCCGCTACTTGAGGCTAACAGCTTCTTTTGTGTGGCCCAGAGCACACCATCCAGGCCCATTAGGAGAAGGGAGTGCCGAGGCGCCACTGAGCCGCTGGGTGCCTGCGGCTAGTGTGGGGGATGTTTTGGAGGCTTCAGAGGCATCCCACAAACAGTGTGGGGGTGCAGAGAAGCTTCTAGAGTGCCTCCAAGTCATAATCTGATCAGCCAGTATAAAAAACGGGACACTCGTCGGCGACTCGGCCCATTGTGCGGGTCCCTCGGAGCACGAGCTTGGCCACTGCCGCCGGGAGCCACGGCCCCCCCCCCCCCCCCGGCTCCTCGGGGATGGAGACTCCGCTTGCCTTGCCGCCACGTGTGTAAGTAAAACTTCTCGCGGAATTGCGAATATATTTATACTTTTCGTGCACATTTGCACATATATTTTCCGTGCACATTTGCACGTGTACTTTAAATTAATCCTCGCACAATCGCTAGTGGCTGCCGAGAGCCCCTCGCACAACCGCGAGCGTATTTTCCTCCCGTGCACGGGTACTTTAAATCCTCGCACAAGCGCGAGTGGCCGCTGAGAGCCCCTCGCACAATTGCGAGTATATTATAAATTTGCCCTCGCGGAATCGCGAGCGTACACTTCCCGTACTCACTACGAGTGCGTGTATCTTCTTTAAAATAATCTTGCACCGTGTTTGGCAAGTGTGTGCTTCTCCGGGACCCAAGGCCGCTCCGGCATTGTTTTGGTGCAGCCACGTGCATGCACACTGTGGACCGCCGGTTGTATTAGTTGCTGCCCCTTCAAATTATTTCCTCAACTGATATCCGAACCTGTATTTAAGTCACTTGTGGAGTGCTAAACCCTGTTTCTCACTGGTTTAATAAAAGTTGTTGTGGACTCTGTTGTCCCTTAAATTAACCTCGGGGTGCCTCCGTGTAATATTTCGTGACAATTTTGGCGTAGTCGGCAGGATATCAGAGATGGAGGAATTATTTGGAGGGTTGAGTAATATTTCTGCAGCAACTTTGCATCTCGCGGTGTGTTTCCTTCTGGCCGTTTGCTTTAACTTAGCGCGGGATGTGCGTAAACTTGACTTCCAAAGAGAGGAAGAAGTTTTGCGGCAAAACAAGCGCGCGGGCTTTTTAAGCGAACGCCCCGCCGCCCCGCCGCTTCTCGACACTGAAAACAGTGTTGATGAAACAGAGGATGTGCTCGCTTTCATTGAAATGGAGACGTGTACGTGCTTTGTTTGTTTTGCCCCGTGTGCCGAGGGTGATCGGATATTGTTAAGTGGTAGTTCGGATGCTTCCCCACTCTCTGCCGAGGGACGCGGTACTGCTGGCTCTGCGACCAGTTCGTGGGAGCGGTACCGGCAACTCGGAGGGTCCGGCATAGCAAAGCCCGAACCTCGCGAGTGCTGGCGACCGCCCGGGGACTGGCGGCGCGAAACGGAGCAGCCTGAAAGAGCTGCTAGAAATACATGTCCAGTACGGGCGTGACCCGAAAAACGGAGGCAAACTTCTCCCCGTGAAGCTTCTGCCGCCTCTCCGCGCACCTCCCCCCGGCTGGCCCCCCCCCCGCCACCGTTCCTGGCGTCCAAGTCCTGGCGGTGTGGGGCGGGGTAGCCCGGCCTCGCGAGCGCTGGCAGGCAACCACCTTCCTCAGGTTGCCCGCCCCCCCCCCCGCTGCGGGCGGGAGCGCCCCCCCCCCCAACTCTTGCAAACTGAAGTAAAAGAAAAAGCCGCGGCTTGGGACCAGCAACCCCACCCCGGCTCAGTGCTCTCTGAGGTTCAGAGGCAGCTCCCATTAGGACCCGGCAATGTGCCTCACCACTGCTGCTTACTAAAAGTAGCTGCTAATATTACTTGTTACAAAAAAAATTACTGGCACTCCACTGCAGCTAAATGAGACATTATGGAGGTCATTAATGATTTTGATAGTCAATAACAGGCAACAACTCGATAAAGACCTGCCCCCAGAACAAAAGGTCCAAGAGATAGTTCCTGCTCAGGAATTTCTGAGCTAGTTCAACATGTTAACTATGAAAGCCCGGTTCCAAAGGGACCGAGATCTGTTTTTGTGTTTTCTTGCAGGGCGAAAGAAGATGACAGGGTGAAAGAGAAGTACAGATGCGTGTATCTCCACAACAAGCTGTCTCATATTAAGAGACTAATAGGGGATCTTGACCAGCAGCAAGCAGAGTCATGGCACTAGTCTTTGCTTCGGCCTGGACATGTGAACGAACTGTAGCTCTAAGATTCTTTTGCATTCAGTATTAGCAGACTTAACTACTTTTGTTGTTGATGTTGCTTTTATGCATATTTGAAGCTGCTTTTTCTGGTTCCTTCTTTTCTTCAAGGCTTATGTTTGTCCATTGGAATAGCAAATTGAAATGTCCTTGGATAAATATAAGGCTGTTTTCTGACCTTTCTTGTTAATACACACTCTTTGCCTTAAATGGTAGAAGATTTTAAATAATAATAATAAGCCTTTGCTTTGGAGGGTTAAAGAGGCAACTTAAACCCCCCATTGCAGTGGTTGCCTTAAGGGGTTTGCTTGTGTGTGTTTGGTTTAAAGTTTTAGCTACACCGGTTCCCCATTGCTGCAGCAGCCGGGGACCCCACATGGCCTATGGGTGTCTGGGCGCGTGTGATTTAACGTGTGTGTGCACGAGTGCCTGATGGGGAATGCAGAATAAAGCTGCTACTCTTAGGTAAGCCAAACGCTCAGGTTAAAACAACTGATGAGTGTTGCTGTAGGTTTTCTATTGTGGAAGAAGATCCAGCCAACACCAGCAAGGGATGGAAAAGCATCCAGATGCCTTGGAAACAACATCAACAATGACGGGGTGGAAAAGGATCCAGCTGATACCAGCAAGCCATTCAGAAGGAAGGCCTTCACAGGAATGGAAGCACTAATGAGCTGTGACTGATGCTGGGACTCAGTAATTACCTTGGGCAATTGTTGATTGTTGTAATTACTTCAATTCTATTGTATACTGTTATTAATAACTGTTTTGCAGGGGTAAGTCAACACATGCTATATGGTGATCCACAGTGGACATTAAGGCTCACCGGCAGAACTGTCCCCTTTTTACTTTGGAGGCAAGAGGTGACTATAACACCACTCCAGAGTTATATATATATCAGATTATGACTGTAGTCACAGGGTGGGATTGTAGTGGAATGCAACCCCCCTCTTTCCCCTTCCCCCCCTTTCTGTTTGAAAGGAGTGGGCGCATCTTCCTCTTTCTCCGCTACTTGAGGCTAACAGCTTCTTTTGTGTGGCCCAGAGCACACCATCCAGGCCCATTAGGAGAAGGGAGTGCCGAGGCGCCACTGAGCCGCTGGGTGCCTGCGGCTAGTGTGGGGGATGTTTTGGAGGCTTCAGAGGCATCCCACAAACAGTGTGGGGGTGCAGAGAAGCTTCTAGAGTGCCTCCAAGTCATAATCTGATCAGCCAGTATAAAAAACGGGACACTCGTCGGCGACTCGGCCCATTGTGCGGGTCCCTCGGAGCACGAGCTTGGCCACTGCCGCCGGGAGCCACGGGCCCCCCCCCCCCCCGCTCCTTGGGGATGGAGACTCCGCTTGCCTTGCCGCCACGTGTGTAAGTAAAACTTCTCGCGGAATTGCGAATATATTTATACTTTTCGTGCACATTTGCACATATATTTTCCGTGCACATTTGCACGTGTACTTTAAATTAATCCTCGCACAATCGCGAGTGGCTGCCGAGAGCCCCTCGCACAATTGCGAGTATATTATAAATTTGCCCTCGCGGAATCGCGAGCGTACACTTCCCGTACTCACTACGAGTGCGTGTATCTTCTTTAAAATAATCTTGCACCATGTTTGGCAAGTGTGTGCTTCTCCGGGACCCAAGGCCGCTCCGGCATTGTTTTGGTGCAGCCACGTGCATGCACACTGTGGACCGCCGGTTGTATTAGTTGCTGCCCCTTCAAATTATTTCCTCAACTGATATCCGAACCTGTATTTAAGTCACTTGTGGAGTGCTAAACCCTGTTTCTCACTGGTTTAATAAAAGTTGTTGTGGACTCTGTTGTCCCTTAAATTAACCTCGGGGTGCCTCCGTGTAATATTTCGTGACAGCTCTGTTAGGCCCTGTCATGCTCTGTCAGGTGCTGGTGGGCTCTGTCAAGCTTTGTCGAGCTCTGTTGGGCTCTGTCGGGTTCTGTCACGATCTGTCAGGCCCTGTCAGGCTCAGTCAGGATCTGTCATGCTCTGGCAGGGTCTCTCAGTTTCTGGTATGTGGAGGGGTTGCTGTTAGATGGAGATTTGTTACTGAACCAGCCAGAAATTTCACGGCTGGGAACAGGACCTGCCGTGGGAGAGAAGCAACTCCGCAATAACAAGGCCCCAACGTGGTGTAAATCAACGGACCTATCAGCAGTGAGACTTCAGCGCGTGGACAGCTCGTGAACATAGATGATATCCAATTAGTGAATGCATGCTTGGAGCGTGGACGCGTAATCAGAGAATAGCTGCATATATAAGGAGGCTTGTTTCTGTAATAAATGGCTCTAGCGTGAGTCACATTGAATCGGAATGCTGAGTTCTTTATTCATTCCAACAAATGGTGACCCCGACGTGATGCTCTGAACGGCGTATCACTACGATTGGGGAAAAGCCTGGAGTGACCCAGCCAGAGGCGGATCAGCTGGACTGAGAACCGGGCGGAGGCGTACGGATGTTCTGCAGACAAAATTTGTCAAAGAAATCACTGGAAAAGGTGAGCGGCTGGGGCAGGAGGAGGGAAGAGTGAAGCTCCTCCCAATATTCTCTCTGTGAGAGGACTTAAATATTTAAGAAAGTAACATACGTAGACTGTTAGTTTGGTGTAGAACTAACGGCTACCTGGAAGAAACCGAGAAGGCTTTTAAACTTGAACTTTGGGATGATATAGGGCAGAAATTATGGGATAAGGTCAGCAATGGAGATAAAGAAGCTAAATCGTTAGCAACTACATGGAAGGTTATAATTACCACCTGAAAAGATCTTAAGGCTGAACAATCTGCTGCTGCCGGAGTTTTTGCAGCTTTGCAGCCTGATAAGAAACCTGAAAGTCGCTGTGAAGTTTACCCGGTTCGTGTCTTTGATACCCTCCCTATTCCATCCCCTGCTGTGCCTTTGGCGCTCCCGTTGGCTCAGCAGTCCGGGGCGGGGGGAGGAAAAATGCCGAGCGGGTGATCTCCTACTCAATTACCCAACCCTGATGAGAACAGCAAGTCCAAAGAATTGGAGTCAGACAACTTGCCCAAAGAACCTGTGAAAGCTGAGAATGCTAAAGTCATAAACAAGTGTGCTATCAGTCCTTTTACCAATTGAATCCTCCAACTTCCACAAGAGAGCAGAAGGAGTCGCCAGATAAGAACTGGGCAAAAGAACTGTGTGAAGGATTAGATCAGCTAATAGCGAGTGAATCCAGCAGTCGTCAATGCGGTCATGATAATCGTGATGGGAAAAGGGATATGCCTGGGGACTCACGTTATACAAGTAATTATGATGCTAGAAAACATTGGCGAGAATGTGCACTGTTCCAAACCCCCCTGTTACTAATGATTCTCCAGCACCGTTCAAGTCCGTGTTATCTGATGACTCGGATGAGGATGAGGGTCTGAAGCATTTTTTTTTTTAAAGTTAACAGGAAAAAGAGTATGTGTACATGTTTCCCCAAGATCAGTTAAAAACCATGAAAGACTCAAGCAAAATTAGACCTATCCAATGTAACAGCTATAGATCATTTAGGACGGAACGATGGGGACTCATTGAAAGGGGCAGGTATCCCACAACTCTTGGAAGAGACACTAATTGACACACCACAATTACAGGCACGATTAGTTTCTGAAATCCTGAGGCAGTCAACAGGCCTTGCATATCAAGCTATGATAAAGGTGCCTGAAACCAATAAAGCACCCAAATTATTTACAACTATTAACAGGGTCCCAGTGTGAATTACATGCAATTTATTGACCATCTTCAAGAGGCCATAACTAAGCAGGTTGAAAACTTAGAAGTTAAGGAAGCACTGGTGTTGAAATTCGCAGTAGAGAATGCTCATGTTTGCTATCAACATGTTATCTGTGAGTTTTATAGTACATATTACGTGCTCCTGTGTATTGCCTCTCTGAAAATCAAGCAGCTTCTCAGGAATGTGAGTTAATTGTTTTACTAGTTGTTTTTAAGTGCACCGTAAAACCTTCTCCCCACCTTTCCCACTCACACTGCAAGCAGCCCTGTGCTTTCCCCCCTCCCTCCCTCTTCTCATGGTTTTTACTTATGAGATGGGGTCAGAAATTGTTGTTGGGGTCAGGAATGATTGTTTTCAGTCGTGTTCCTAAGTAATCGGTATTGGGAGGTGTTTTAGAACATAGGAAAGCACTTGGAAATAGGAGAAAATACTGAAATTAGTGTTGGCTGCTGTATAAGTTAAATGATTGGGAAAAGTGTCCGGAGAATAGAATCTTGAAGTATAACACCTTGTTGCAATTAATGTTGTTTTTAAGGTGAGAAGAGCAGGACAAAAATAAATCTCTACAACAGTTCATTAAATCATTTCAGACAGTTTTACAGGCGGAACAATTTGAACTTCAACAAGCTGAGAAAGTTAACTGATAACACACAGGTCAGAAAACTTGTTAAAGTCTGCAAGATGCTTTCCTTATTAACCTGTTTTCTTTGTGGGTATCTGTTTAAGCATGTTGCAATTTTGGTAGGTCTTTGTTATATGGTACGATAAGTTCACAGTCTGTTAAATCATGAGAATCCGTTGACTCAAAACATACGTTTTGTGATAATACAGAAGACCACAAGTAATTTAGTTCTTTACTGCATGAATGTGATGGTAAAATTTTTGTGTGTAGTAGCTGTTATTTTTCTTTCTAGCATGCTAGCTTTATTCCGGTATCCAGACTTGTGCAACTCTGCGACAGGCTGTGTCTCATCTCAATGTGCTGGATTTGGCTCTTTTGTATGCACACCAAATAAATAATCCTGGTTTTGGGATAACAGTTGTAGCGCACCAGCTGAAATACTAAAAAAAAAAAAAGCCTTGCCCCGACCAGCTTGATGCAGCGGTGGGGGGGTGGGTGCCAACAGGGCTCCAGCGTGCACTGACCTGTTCTGTCAGGGAGACCCAGAGGTACCTCCACCTGGCTGAGTAGTAAGCAGTTCAAAGGTGCAATACAAAAATTGAGATATTGTCTTAACTTAGTGTAACTGTGATCCATCTGCATATTTGAACTTGGTATTTGTTTTTTATACCTGAGCTCAGTATTTTAATTTGCATATATATATATATATATTTGGTACCAAAAGAATTTTGATTGGGGAGATAATTACAAAATGGGAACCGGTTCCACTACTAAAATTCCACCTTGCTTCCCCTTAGGATGCATCCTTACAAATTAGAGTAATTGCTTATATTGTTATCTAATAATTTTGAGACCAGAAAAGAATTTAAGTTGTTAAACTTTGATTCGCATTGAATTTATGTGTTTGTTGGAGGTATGGGAACTAAAACTAAATGCTATGACAGATGTGAATTTGGAAGAGGTTGTATTTAAAAGCTGCTAGAATATTAACTGATTTGGATCTAGGAAAATAGAATAATAGATTTATGTTTATTATACTGGTTTTTGACATCTGTAAATTGTAAAAGGTAAATGGAGCTAAGGAATGTAACTACTGCTGAGCTACTTGGAATTGCATATAAAGTGTATTATGGTTGGAATGAAAAGGGAAAACAAAAGAGCAAAATATCCCAGGCCTGTGTGAAGCTGCAAGATAAATTCAGCTCATTGTAACTGAGGAGTTTGCCAGAGCCTCCTACTTTGTACCAGCGATTACACCAGCTGCATGGCCTTGGCTATATCTAAACTGCAGCAAGAAGAGAAAGGAAAATAAGAAAAAAAAAAAAGGAAGAACCTGGCTGCCCGCTTTCAAGGCGGTGAAAGGGGGGTTTTCTCTCCCCCCCACTGCAGCGATGTTGTAATACTGAATGGAGCAGTCTGAGGGTGAAATTTAAAGGCATCCCTAGCAGATCCGTAGTTCTAATGAAACTCAAAAATTAAACCAAAAATTTGTTAATAGACTTATTCTGTGGTAACTAGTTGTAAAAGACTTCTTAGTAAATTCACCGTGATAGTTTTTGAGATCATGGGAAAGAAAGAAAGAAAGACCGTTTTTATTTTTTGAGACCAATGGAATGCCAAATTTGGAACAAAGTTTTACCATATGAATTCTTGTATTTGCCAGAAAGCCCTGTACCTCTCTTGAGTCAAGATTTGTTAAGTAAATTGTAAGCTCAAATAACGTTTTCTGAGAATTCTGTTTAGTTGCATGTCCCACAAGAAGCTTCCTCAGCTCTTTTACACACTAAATAGGCCCAGTCTCCGCAGTCATGTAAATAGCGATCACTTCCCGAAGGTTCGTGCCCTGTAATAAGCAAAACTTTTGCGACTTCAACTTCCTTGTCTAAGCAACTATCACACCATCATCTAGCGAGCATCACCCGGCGCCACCATTCTTTCCCACAAGCATAACATGCACATAGAACCCAAGGTTCGCAGGTGTTGCACAAACAATCTCTGTAAGTGGCGTTTCTTTGCACCGGTTCATATAGTCCTTTTTCCTCTCGTGATGGTTAATTTTCTCCGCTCTGAGCAGCGTCAGCAGGTTGCTGTTCGAAAGACTGATCTGGAGGGTAAGCCGAGCCATCTTCAGATGGTTGCGGTAAAGATTCATGGAAAGGTCGCACACTCTTTGCCGGGATCCATCGAGGGCCCTTTTCTGTGGAGACACAAGCATAACCTCTGCCCCATGTGATAAGGGGATAGGGTCCCATTACCTTACCTGTTTCCTGGTCATGGACTAATACCAGGGGCTTGATCTGTACTTCGAGTGAAGCATTCGTGTTAAAATGCCGAACTATTGGAGGGTTATTATCTAATAAAGAGCAATTTAAAAAGTTAAAAACATACAAAGCTTTTTGTAGACGTTCCTCAGGGGTGGCAGTCCCTACTCCCCCTTTTTGTTGTTGTAATAAACGTTTCAAAGATTGATGAGAGCGTTCAATCAGGGATTGACCTGTAGGGGAATGAGGAATGCCAGTAATGTGAGTCACACCCCAGGCGTCCAAAAAAGCCTTTGTAGCTGCAGAGGTATACGCAGGACCATTGTCCGTTTTGATTTGAGAGGGTATACCTAAGGTGGCAAAACACGCATCAAGTGTCATTGAACATCACATCTTTTCTCCAGCATGACAAGAGGCAAACAAGGCGCCTGAAAAGGTGGCAATAGAGGAGTGAACATATTTAAGTTTTCCAAACTCTGCGTAATGTGTGACGTCCATTTGCCACAATTGTAAGCTTTGTAACCCCCCAGGGTTAACTCCTCCCGCTGCTGACGGGACAGAGTGCTTCTGGCAGTCAGGGCAAACAGCAATAATATTGGCTGCTTGTTGGGAGGTGAGACCAAACTGGTGTTTGAGACCTCCTGCATTTTGGTGAAAGAAAGAGTGGCTCAATTTAGCTTGTACTATACGATCTGGTAAAACTTGTACTGATAATATCAGCAGATCCACTTGTCGGTTTCCTTCCGCAATAAAACCAGGGAGGGAAGTATGGGATCGGACATGCATAACAAAATAAGGATGCGGGCGTGTGTCCAAGAGAAAAATGAGTTCCTGCAATAAAACAAACAAGTCAGAATGCACAACATCACGTAGTACAGATGCCTCGGCTCGTTCAACAATTCCTGCAACATAAGCTGAATCAGTGATAATGTTAAGTGGTGCAGACCACCTCCGAAAGGCTCGAACAACTGCGGTCAACTCTACTATCTGAGGAGAGCCAGGAACGGTTTGTACGTCTGAGTCCCATCACCCTTGCTGATCGTCCCACCACAGGATAACTGATTTGTGTGACTTCCCAGACCCATCTGTAAACACAGTAAAGGCTTGTAACGGCTGGTAGCTTCTTTTCGGTATAGAGATGAGGTGGAAGTCAACATTAAACAGTTTATGCGAAGGCGGGTGGGACGTAAGTTGACCCATGTAATCAGCTAACGCAGTGCAAAAGGCATCTGACTGTTGATAAAGCCACTGTAAATACAAAGTGGTTACAGGTAAGCAGATACAAGCAAAATCTGTCCCTGATAAGGTTAACAAGCGTTGTCTGGCTCTAATTATTAAGGAAGCAAACATCTCATGTTGTGTAAAAATAGTTTTTGTAGATTGATTTGGCAAGAAAACCCATTCAATGATTAATAAGGGATCTGATTTCTGTAAGTCCCATTGAAATATCAGCACGAAGGGTTGTCGGGTACAGGGCTGTCTAGCAGGATTCAGAATGATAAGATAAAAAGACAACTCGGGTGCCCAACGATGCGCTTGCCTATGAGTAATTGCTGTAGCAACTTTCTGCAAGGAATCAATAGCTTCTGGTCCGAGGCTGCGAGGGGCACACAAGTCGGTGCTTCCTTTTAGCAGTTCAAATAGAGGCTTTAAATCCATATTAGTGATCCCTAACAGCGGTCGGACCCAATTAATTGTTCCCAACAATTTCTGTACATCATGCAAATTTCTTATGTCTATCTGTATCTGCAATGGTTGGGGAACTATGGTTTGAACCCTTATGCGCCAGCCTAGGTACTTCCACGGCGGCATTTTCTGAATTTTTTCTGGCGCGATACAGAGGCCTGATGAATTAACAGCAGCTGTGACAAGGGCCACAGCTTTCTCCATGACCTCGTGATGTTGTGCGGCCACTAGGATATCATCCATATAATGATACAATAAGACACCAGACATTGCGGTCCTAACCAGACTAAGTACTTTAGCCACGTACCACTGACATATCGTGGGACTATTCTTCATTCCTTGTGGCAGCACAACCCACTGGTATCTTTGTAATGGAGCTTGCATGTTGACGCTTGGAACTGAAAAAGCGAATTTAGGGGCATAGTCTGGGAGCAGCGTGATATTAAAAAAACAGTCTTTAAGGTCAATAACAGTCAAATGCCAATTTCGAGGAATCATAGTAGGGGATGGGAGTCCAGGTTGGAAGGGTCCCATGTCTTCCATAGCGTCATTAATTTTCCTAAGGTCATGGAGCAAGCGCAACTTGCCAGTTTGTTTCTTTATAACAAAAACAGCTGAGTTCCAAGGGCTGGTAGAAGGTACGATATGCCCTTTCGTTAACTGTTCCGCAACTAATTCTTGGAGGGCGCGAAGCTTTTCCAGTGGTAGGGGCCATTGATCTACCCAAATATGAGCATCGGTTTTCCATGTCAATTTTAGGGTGTCGTGCACCTCAATGGCCCCACCTAAAAATTGGTCCAAATGGACATTCTCCACTGAGACAATACATCACGCCCCCATAGAATCATAGGAACCGGCAACACAAAAGGTTTAACAGAGGCTATATGCCCCTCCGGACCTTGAATTTGAATTAGCTCCAAGCTCTGGTGACTACTACCAGTCCCTCCAATTCCCGCTAAGGTATGGGAAACATTAGCTAAAGGCCATTGCGGGGGCCATTTAGCTTGCGATATCACCGTAACATCAGCTCCTGTGTCAATAATTCCACTTAACACAATTTGTTGGTTCCCCACGAGTAAGAGTACATTGATATACAGGTCACTTCTGAGAAATAGCCTGTACCCACAAAATTTGTGGGCTCCCTGTAGATCCAAACCCTCCCCGTCTGTGTTGAGGCTGACTAGAAATTGGGGAGTCCATCCCTGTGGGGATCAATATCAATTGCGCTATACGGCTACCTTTTGGTACTGTGCAGGGGGGAAATGGGGTCCATGCCATAATCTTAATTTCATCAGTACTATCAGAGTCAATGACCCCTGGTAGTACAAAAAGTCCTGACAATGTTGTAGATGATCTTCCTAACAATAGCGCTTGTGTTTTAGGAGGTAAGGGTCCCGTAATGTTTGTTGACAATAAATGGACTGAGGGATCAAGTAACGTTACTGTGTAGGAGGTTGCCAGGTCCAGTCCAGCACTGCCTGATGTTGCTGGGCAAAGATTTGAGGCACTGCTGCCTCCCTCCACGGGGGCTGAAAGGTCTGAGGTGGCGCCTACACCGGAACCGTTGGCTGCGGCACTTGTGTCTGCGCTGCTCCGTGATTGGTTTCCCTGTATTGGCTGGCCTTGAAAATCATATCTGGACTGACATTGATTAGCATAATTACACCCTTTTCGGCATTTAGGGCAAATCCCAGGAGCCTGAGGTCTGGTACTAGCATTGGTGGTTAAGCAATTCCTTTTTAAATGACCAGGTTTACCACAACCAAAACAGGTACCTGCCCCTTCCGGGCCGTGCATGGCTGCAAAAGCAGCGGCCATGGCTTCAAATTTATGATCCACAGTACCAATTCTGTTGCAGGCTTCTACCGTTTCAACCAATGTGGGGTTTGGGTTAGAGAAAGATTTCAAAAGTTTTTTACAGTCCGTATTAGCATTTTCAACACCTAGTTTCAGTAATAACATTTCTCGCACATCTGCATTATCTATCTGTCAGTCTAAAGCCTGTTTCAGTCTATCAATGAACTGCATGTAAGGTTCTCAGGGTTCCTGGGTTATAGTAGTAAAGGCTTTCTGCAGCTTTTGTAAATCAGGAACCTTAAAAAAAGCTTTTTTCGCTTCTTCATGAGTAGCCTCAAGAGCTTCCCGGGGAATGCGCCTGGCTTGGGCTACTGGATCAGAGTGCTGACCCGTTCCTGTGACATATTCTATAGTCAGCGCAGCTATAGCCACATTATTGTGGTGTGCATAACCTCCAAGAACTGTTTGAAGCCCCCCCCCCCCTCTCCAATGTGTTTCCCATAAGGTATACTGCGTTGGGGTCAACAACAGTTGTGCTAATGATTTTAAATCATGCGGAGTCATAACATAAGTATCAAAAACAGAGGATAATAAACTTGCAAAATACGGGGAAGAAAGTCCATGCTCAGTAACAGTACGGCACAACTCCTTAACTACCGGAAAAGATATAGCCTCCCACTGTGGTTGCTGCCCTCCTCGGCCCTGATATATGACGGGGGCCACAATATCACAGTATCACAGTATCACAGTATGTTTGGGATTGGAAGGGACCTCAAAAGATCATCTAGTCCAATCCCCCTGCTGAAGCAGGAACGCCTAGGTGAGGTCGCACAGGAACATGTCCAGGCGGGTTTTGAATGTCTCCAGAGAAGGAGACTCCACAACCTCTCTGGGCAGCCTGTTCCAGTGCTCTGTCACCCTTACTGAGAAGAAGTTTTTTCTCAAATTTAAGTGGAAGCTCTTGTGTTCCAGCTTGATCCCATTACCCCTTGTCCTATCATAGTTTGCCACCGAGAAGAGCCTGGCTCCATCCTCGTGGCACTCACCCTTTCTATATTTATAAACATTAATAAGGTCACCCCTCAGTCTCCTCCAAACTAAAGAGACCCAGCTCCCTCAGCCTTTCTTCATAAGGGAGGTGCTCCACTCCCTTAATCATCTTGGTTGCCCTACGCTGGACCCTCTCCAGCAGTTCCCTGTCCTTCTTGAACTGAGGGGCCCAGAAATGGACACAATATTCCAGATGTGGTCTCACCAGGGTGGAGTAGAGGGGAAGGAGGACCTCTCTCGATCTACTAACCACCCCCCTTCTAATACACCCCAGGATGCCATTGGCCTTCCTGGCCACAAGGGCACAGTGCTGGCTCATGGTGATCCTGTTGTCCACCAGGACCCCCAGGTCCCTTTTCCCTACACTGCTCTCTAATATGTAATTTCCCAACCTATACTGGAACCTGGGGTTGTTCCTGCCCAGGTGCAGGACTCTACACTTTCCCTTGTTAAATTTCATTAGGTTATTCCCCGCCCAACTCTCCAGCTTGTCCAGGTCTCGCTGGATGGCAGCACAGCCTTCTGGCATGTCAGCCACTCCTCCCAGCTTAGTGTCATCAGCAAACTTGCTGATACTACACTCTATTCCCTTGTCTAAATCGTTAATGAATATATTGAATAATACTGGCCCCAGTACTGACCCCTGAGGCACTCCACTAGATACTGGCCTCCAACTAGACTCCGCACCATTGACTACCACTCTCTGGCTTCTCTCCTTAAGCCAGTTTGCAACCCACCTCACTACTCTATTGTCTAGACCACACCTCCTCAACTTAGCTGTGAGGATGCTGTGGGAGATTGTGTCAAAGGCTTTACTGAAGTCAAGGTAGACCACATCCACTGCTCTGCCATCATCCATCCACCTTGTTACGTTCTCATAAAAGTCAATGAGGTTGGTCAAGCATGATTTACCCTTGGTAAAGCCACGCTGACTGCCCCTAATAACCCTCTTATCCTTGATATGCCTTGAGATGGCACCAAGGACAAGCTGTTCCATTACTTTCCCAGGGACAGAGGTGAGGCTGACTGGTCTATAATTACCCGGGTCCTCCTTCTTGCCCTTTTTGAAGACTGGAGTGACATTTGCTTTCCTCCAATCCTCGGGCACCTCTCCCGTTTCCCAAGACTTGGCAAAGATGATGGAGAGCGGTCCAGGAATGACTTCAGCCAGATCCCTCAGCACCCGCGGATGCATCCCATCTGGACCCATGGATTTATGGATGTCCAGACTATTTAATTGCTCCCTAACCCAGTCCTCATCAACTAAAGCAAACTCCTCCATTGACCTGGCTTCATCCGGAGTCTCAGGGGTACAGGGCTCCCCAGGACAGCCTCCAGCAGAGTAGACAGAGACAAAGAAGGCATTCAGTAATTCTGCCTTCTCTGTATCTTCTGCCACCAGGGCACCCACCCCATTCATCAGTGGGCCTACATTGCCTCTGGTATTAGTTTTATCTGCTATGTATTTGAAAAAGTTATTTTTGCTGTCCTTGACCCCTCTCACCAGCTGTAATTCTAAGGAGGCCTTGGCTATCCTAGCTGCCTTCCTACA
This sequence comes from Streptopelia turtur, assembly GCA_901699155.2. Lineage (NCBI taxonomy): Eukaryota > Metazoa > Chordata > Aves > Columbiformes > Columbidae > Streptopelia > Streptopelia turtur. Next base: position 1,253,928 of record CABFKC020000275.1, on the reverse strand, counting down.
TCCTCTAACAGCAGCCTTATATTCTTCCCAAGTGGCCAGCCCCTGCTTCCATGACCTGTAAACTCTCCTCTTCTGCTTGAGCATACCCAACAGATCCCTATTCAACCACGCAGGCCTCCTGGCTCCCTTCCTTGACTTCCTACGTGTGGGGATGCTCTGATCCTGAGCGTGGAAGAAGCAATCCCTGAATGCCACCCAGCTATCTTGGGCCCCTTTACCTTCAAGCAGTCTTGCCCATGGGATTTCCCCCAGCAATTGGTTGAAAAGGCCAAAGTTAGCCCTGCTAAAGTCCAGGGTTGCAATTCTACTTGCTATTCTGTTCCTGCCACACGAGATGCTGAACTCCACCATCTCGTGGTTACTGCAACCCAGGCAGCCCTCAACCCTTACTGCTTCGACCAGACCCTCCTTGTTAGTGAGGATGAGATCCAGCAGTGCACCTCTCCTAGTAGGCTCCTCCACCATCTGCATGAGGAAGTTATCATCAATGCACTGGAGGAACCTCCTGGACTGTGGCTGTCTGGCTGAATGGTCCTTCCAGCAAACATCAGGGAAGTTAAAATCACCCACAACAACCAGGGCCTGTGACTGTGAGGCCACTCTCAGCTGCCCATAGAAAGCCTCATCAACTTCCTCAGCCTGATCTGGTGGCCTGTAACAGACGCCCACAACAGTGTCAGCCCTGCCAGCCTGCCCCTTGATCCTGACCCATACACTCTCAACCCGCTCGTCATCCACTCCTGGGCAGAATTTAGTACATTGTAGTTGCTCTCTCACATAGAGAACAACTCCACCACCATGCCTGGCTGGCCTGTCTTTCCTGAAAAGGGCATAGCCATCCATGACCACATTCCAGTCATGTGAACTGTCCCACCATATTTCTGTAATTGCCACCAGATCATAATCTCCTGACCAAACATAGGATTCTAACTCCTCCTGCTTATTCCCCATGCTGCGCACATTGGTGTACAGGCATTTCAGGGAGTGAGCAGAGCACACCAGTTTCTGCCTAGGGGCATAGGAGGCCACCTGGTCCTCATCGGTTTTAGAATGCTGCCCCACTGGGACGAGCCCAGCTACAACCCCATCCCCCTTCGAGCCTAGTTTAAAGCAATAGTCTTAGCAATGTCCAAATCCCCCTCCTTCAAGGCTTGTCGCCTTATATTTGCCCAAATATAATGCGGGTCAGGAGGGTACAAGTCTGGCTCTTTTTCAGGATCCACCAGTCCCGGGTCAAAGGGGTCCTCCTCAGGGGGGTACCCTGCAGCACTCACTTCCAGAGGCGGCGTGGTGGATCCCATGGAAGAACCTCCTTCCCCCTCCTTTTTGTCTTTTGGTCCCTTTTCCTGGGCTTTCAAAGTTTCAGAAATACTTCACCACGGGAGCATACGCTGTGCTTCAACGTTCCCCGTGGTTGCCGCATCCCACAGTTTCACCCCCACATCATCCCAAATTTCCCCTGTAAAAATAATGGATGCAGTTACAGTGGGTATTTTAGCTTGCACCCATTTAAGCATCGCTTTAAGATCGTGCCCAGAAACATTCTTTCCATGCTTTTGAAGGAGAGCTTTCATAAGCTCATATACGTCTCTCTCTGGGGAAGATGCTTCATTTCCCATGTTTCCCACAGCTCACCTCTCTATTCTGGAGGGATTCTTTGCCAGCTCCTGCTTCCTTTCAGCAGCTCATTCAACATTCTGTGGGACTCGCAGCATTCCACGCAGATAGGTGGTTATTCAGTTCTGGCTTTTCATCACGTTGCACAAATCACGTCGCACGATCACATCGCATGATCACGTCGGGGTCACCAATTTGCCGCAATGGAGAGATGGGACACAGCTTGATGCAAGCAAGATGTCAACTTTATTGTAATTTCTAACATATTTTATACCTATCTTAAACAGCGCGTCACACGCTGATTGGTTTGTTATTCTTGCTAGATACCTACTGATTGGCTAATGTTTGTTTAGGCAGTTGCTATCTTGATTAATGCAATCTCCTTAGTGTAGCAGCAGCAGCAGCAATTCCTTCTTGATAACCTTAGTAACTCGTAATTCTTATCTACACAAAGGGTTAGCACATCCTGTCTTTAAGTACTGTTCCTGTTTTTCGTTGCCAGGGTCTGTGACCAACAAGCTCCAGCTCGTTTCCTTTTACCAATTGATAAGTGCTGGGAGTTTTGCTGAGGTCAGCCAAATCCTGTCCCACAGTTATCAAGGTTTTCTGTCCATTTACTCGAATTTCTTGCAAGATCTTGATCAGGTCTTGGTGTTGCAACAATTGCTTTACCAATGTAAGGTTCATCCCAATAGGTGTAGGCAGTAATTCTTGAATCAGTGTGTAATTAGATTGTATAAGTTGATGAGATATAACCGGTGTGAGATAAGAAAAATCACATCTGTTAATCTTAACAAAATTACAAACACAAAAATTTGAATGATTTCTAACATTTACCATCACTGTATCTACTAATATAGAGTTGCAAGCAGTCCTCAAGCACACACAACCTTTGCCAATACACACTAATACTGTTTCTCAATTGTCAGGACGAACCTCAAAGTGGCAAACATTCTGCTCAGTGTCCAGACAAATGTCTTGAGCACTAACTGTATTACTTTCGCAGATGAATCCTTGCTGTTCTCGGACAATGCAAGATTCTAAATTGACAGTTTGCCATTTTTCATCTACTTTTCGGGCCCATACTCTATGCTCGAAAGGATAGAGTATAGTTTCATTGTGGTTCAACCCTAATGCAATGACCTCATGAGGTTTCAAAAGCTGTTTTAGGAGGCCGTTTGTTCTTTCTACAATTCCATTAGCCTGTGGGTAATATGGGGTGTGAAAAGTCCATTTAATCCCTTTGCTTTGTGCCCAATCTTGTACGATTTTAGCAGTGAAATGGGAACCGTTGTCAGACTGTATTTCTTGTGGCTTCGGAAAAGTTCCAAACCATTCACGCAATGCTTTCACAGTATTTTCACCTGTAGCCTTTTTAAAAGCTTCTGCTAGGACTAATCCTGATATAATTTCCACTCCCACCAGTACGAAATGCTTGCCCCCTGATTTATTAAAGGGGCCAATGTAATCCACCTGCCAGGCATCCCACAAACCTTTACCTTCCCTTAAATGCAGGGGGTTATCTTCTAAAGGGTGCCTTTCTAGCTGTCACCGACATTGTTCGCTGTGGAGGGGTTTTGATAGATAAAGATTTGTTGCTGAATTAGTCTGGCTCAAAGGAATCTCAAGGCCGCTTCGAAAAGCTGAGAACAGAATCTGCTGTGAGAAAGAGGGGCGTTCCTCAATCAGCGGGGTCCTGGCGTGGCGTGAATCATCGGACGTATCATCAGTGAGACTCCAGCGCATGGACAGCCCATGATACTCATTTAGCGAATCTATGCTTGGAGCGTGGACGTGTGATTAGAATATAGTTGCATATATAAGGAGGCTTGTTTCTGTAATAAATGGCTTTGCGTGATTCACATTGAATCGGAATGCTGAGTCCTTTATCGTTCCAACAAATGGTGACCCCGACGTGATACTCTGAACGGCGTACCACTACGATCGGGGAAAAGCCTGGAGCGGCCCAGCTGGGAGCGGCTTCAGCTGGACTGAAGACCGGACAGAGGCATAAGGATGCCCCGGGGATAAAGGCATCGACGCAGCACTGGAAAAAAGGTGGGCGGCTGGGAGCAGGAGGAGGGAAGAGTAAAGTTATGGGGCAGAACGTGTTCTCTGAAGCACAAGCTGCAGTTAAGTTCCTCCTGCATATTCTCTCTATGAGAGGACTTAAATAGGAAGAAGTAACATATGTAGACTATTAATTTGGTGTAGAATTAATGGCTACCCGGGAGAAAACGAGAAGGCTTTTAAACGTTAACTTTGGGACGATAAAGGGCAGAAATTATGGAATAAGGTCAGCAGTGGAGATGATAAAGAAACTAAATCATTAGAGACTACATGGAAGCTTATCATTTCCACCTTAAAAGACTTTAAGGCTGAGCGGGCTGCCATTGCCGGAATTTTTCCAGCGTTGCAGCCTGATAACAAACCTAAAAATGACTGTGAAGTTTACCCGGATCGTGTCTTTTGACCCCCTCCCCACTCCATCCCCTGTTGTGCTGTTGGCAACCCTGATGATACAGCAGTCTGGGGTGGAGGGAGGAAAACTACCGAGTGGATGGACTCCTATACCATTACCCGACTCTAGAGAGATCAAGAAGTCCAAAGGACTGGAATCAGACAATTTGTCAAAAGAACTGGTGAAAGCTGAGAATGCTAAAGTCGTAAATAAGTGTAATATCAGTCCTTTCACTGATTTGTGTCCGCCTTTACCGCCTTCTACCCGTCTAACTCCTACAAAAGAGCAGAAGGAGTCGCCGGATAAGAACTGGGCAAAAGAACTGTGTGAAAGATCAGATCAGCTATTAGCGAGTGAATCCAACAGTCAGCAATGCGGTCATGCTGATCGTGACGGGAAAGGGGATGTGCTTGGGGACTCAGGTTATACGAATAATTATGATGCTAGAAAGTATTGCCGAGAATGTGCACTGTTCCGAACCCCCCTGTTACTAAGGATTCTCCAGCACCGTTCAAGTCCGTGTTATCTGATGACTCAGATGAGGATGAGGGTTTGAAGCAATTCTCTTGAAAAGTTAAGTATGTGTACGAGTTGCCCCGAGATCGGATAAAAACCATGAAAAACTCAAGCAAAATTAGACCTATGCAATGTAACAGCTATAGATCATTTAGGACAGAATGATGGGGATTCGGTGAAAGGGGCAGGTATCCCCCAGCTCTTGGAAGAGACACTAATTGACACACCACAATTACAGGCGCGATTAGTTTCTGAAATCCTGAGGCAGTCAACAGACCTTGCATATCAAGCTATGAGAGAGGTGCCTGAAAGCAACAAAGCAGCCAAATCATTTGCAACTCTTAATCAGGGTCCCAATGAGAATTACATGCAATTTATTGACCATCTTCAAGAGGCCATAACTAAGCAGGTTGAAAACTTAGAAGTTAAGGAAGCACTGGTGTTGAAATTAGCAGTAGAGAATGCTAATGTTTGCTATCAACGTGTTATCTGCGAGTTTTACAGTACATATTACTTGCTTCTGTGTATTGCCTCTCTGAAAATCAAGCAGCTTCTCAGGAACGTGAGTTAATTGTTTTACTGGGTGTTGTTATATTATAGACCGGTCAGCCTCACCTCTGTCCCTGGGAAAGTAATGGAACAGCTTGTCCTTGGTGCCATCTCAAGGCATATCAAGGATAAGAGGGTTATTAGGGGCAGTCAGCGTGGCTTTACCAAGGGTAAATCATGCTTGACCAACCTCATTGACTTTTATGAGAACGTAACAAGGTGGATGGATGATGGCAGAGCAGTGGATGTGGTCTACCTTGACTTCAGTAAAGCCTTTGACACAATCTCCCACAGCATCCTCACAGCTAAGTTGAGGAGGTGTGGTCTAGACAATAGAGTAGTGAGGTGGGTTGCAAACTGGCTTAAGGAGAGCTTGAAAGAGCCCGACAGAACAAAGCTCAAAAGGTTCCAGTATAGGTTGGGAAATTACATATTAGAGAGCAGTGTAGGGAAAAGGGACCTGGGGGTCCTGGTGGACAACAGGATCACCATGAGCCAGCACTGTGCCCTTGTGGCCAGGAAGGCCAATGGCATCCTGGGGTGTATTAGAAGGGGGGTGGTTAGTAGATCGAGAGAGGTCCTCCTTCCCCTCTACTCCACCCTGGTGAGACCACATCTGGAATATTGTGTCCATTTCTGGGCCCCTCAGTTCAAGAAGGACAGGGAACTGCTGGAGAGGGTCCAGCGTAGGGCAACCAAGATGATTAAGGGAGTGGAGCACCTCCCTTATGAAGAAAGGCTGAGGGAGCTGGGTCTCTTTAGTTTGGAGGAGACTGAGGGGTGACCTTATTAATGTTTATAAATATAGAAAGGGTGAGTGCCACGAGGATGGAGCCAGGCTCTTCTCGGTGGCAAACTATGATAGGACAAGGGGTAATGGGATCAAGCTGGAACACAAGAGCTTCCACTTAAATTTGAGAAAAAACTTCTTCTCAGTAAGGGTGACAGAGCACTGGAACAGGCTGCCCAGAGAGGTTGTGGAGTCTCCTTCTCTGGAGACATTCAAAACCCGCCTGGACATGTTCCTGTGCGACCTCACCTAGGCGTTCCTGCTTCAGCAGGGGGATTGGACTAGATGATCTTTTGAGGTCCCTTCCAATCCCAAACATACTGTGATACTGTGATACTGTGATATTGTGGCCCCCGTCATATATCAGGGCCGAGGAGGGCAGCAACCACAGTGGGAGGCTATATCTTTTCCGGTAGTTAAGGAGTTGTGCCGTACTGTTACTGAGCATGGACTTTCTTCCCCGTATTTTGCAAGTTTATTATCCTCTGTTTTTGATACTTATGTTATGACTCCGCATGATTTAAAATCATTAGCACAACTGTTGTTGACCCCAACGCAGTATACCTTATGGGAAACACATTGGAGAGGGGGGGGGGGGCTTCAAACAGTTCTTGGAGGTTATGCACACCACAATAATGTGGCTATAGCTGCGCTGACTATAGAATATGTCACAGGAACGGGTCAGCACTCTGATCCAGTAGCCCAAGCCAGGCGCATTCCCCGGGAAGCTCTTGAGGCTACTCATGAAGAAGCGAAAAAAGCTTTTTTAAGGTTCCTGATTTACAAAAGCTGCAGAAAGCCTTTACTACTATAACCCAGGAACCCTGAGAACCTTACATGCAGTTCATTGATAGACTGAAACAGGCTTTAGACTGACAGATAGATAATGCAGATGTGCGAGAAATGTTATTACTGAAACTAGGTGTTGAAAATGCTAATACGGACTGTAAAAAACTTTTGAAATCTTTCTCTAACCCAAACCCCACATTGGTTGAAACGGTAGAAGCCTGCAACAGAATTGGTACTGTGGATCATAAATTTGAAGCCATGGCCGCTGCTTTTGCAGCCATGCACGGCCCGGAAGGGGCAGGTACCTGTTTTGGTTGTGGTAAACCTGGTCATTTAAAAAGGAATTGCTTAACCACCAATGCTAGTACCAGACCTCAGGCTCCTGGGATTTGCCCTAAATGCCGAAAAGGGTGTAATTATGCTAATCAATGTCAGTCCAGATATGATTTTCAAGGCCAGCCAATACAGGGAAACCAATCACGGAGCAGCGCAGACACAAGTGCCGCAGCCAACGGTTCCGGTGTAGGCGCCACCTCAGACCTTTCAGCCCCCGTGGAGGGAGGCAGCAGTGCCTCAAATCTTTGCCCAGCAACATCAGGCAGTGCTGGACTGGACCTGGCAACCTCCTACACAGTAACGTTACTTGATCCCTCAGTCCATTTATTGTCAACAAACATTACGGGACCCTTACCTCCTAAACACAAGCGCTATTGTTAGGAAGATCATCTACAACATTGTCAGGACTTTTTGTACTACCAGGGGTCATTGACTCTGATAGTACTGATGAAATTAAGATTATGGCATGGACCCCATTTCCCCCCTGCACAGTACCAAAAGGTAGCCGTATAGCGCAATTGATATTGATCCCCACAGGGATGGACTCCCCAATTTCTAGTCAGCCTCAACACAGACGGGGAGGGTTTGGATCTACAGGGAGCCCACAAATTTTGTGGGTACAGGCTATTTCTCAGAAGTGACCTGTATATCAATGTACTCTTACTCGTGGGGAACCAACAAATTGTGTTAAGTGGAATTATTGACACAGGAGCTGATGTTACGGTGATATCGCAAGCTAAATGGCCCCCGCAATGGCCTTTAGCTAATGTTTCCCATACCTTAGCGGGAATTGGAGGGACTGGTAGTAGTCACCAGAGCTTGGAGCTAATTCAAATTCAAGGTCCGGAGGGGCATATAGCCTCTGTTAAACCTTTTGTGTTGCCGGTTCCTATGATTCTATGGGGGCGTGATGTATTGTCTCAGTGGAGAATGTCCATTTGGACCAATTTTTAGGTGGGGCCATTGAGGTGCACGACACCCTAAAATTGACATGGAAAACCGATGCTCATATTTGGGTAGATCAATGGCCCCTACCACTGGAAAAGCTTCGCGCCCTCCAAGAATTAGTTGCGGAACAGTTAACGAAAGGGCATATCGTACCTTCTACCAGCCCTTGGAACTCAGCTGTTTTTGTTATAAAGAAACAAACTGGCAAGTTGCGCTTGCTCCATGACCTTAGGAAAATTAATGACGCTATGAAGACATGGGACCCTTCCAACCTGGACTCCCATCCCCTACTATGATTCCTCGAAATTGGCATTGACTGTTATTGACCTTAAAGACTGTTTTTTTAATATCACGCTGCTCCCAGACTATGCCCCTAAATTCGCTTTTTCAGTTCCAAGCGTCAACATGCAAGCTCCATTACAAAGATACCAGTGGGTTGTGCTGCCACAAGGAATGAAGAATAGTCCCACGATATGTCAGTGGTACGTGGCTAAAGTACTTAGTCTGGTTAGGACCGCAATGTCTGGTGTCTTATTGTATCATTATATGGATGATATCCTAGTGGCCGCACAACATCACGAGGTCATGGAGAAAGCTGTGGCCCTTGTCACAGCTGCTGTTAATTCATCAGGCCTCTGTATCGCGCCAGAAAAAATTCAGAAAATGCCGCCGTGGAAGTACCTAGGCTGGCGCATAAGGGTTCAAACCATAGTTCCCCAACCATTGCAGATACAGATAGACATAAGAAATTTGCATGATGTACAGAAATTGTTGGGAACAATTAATTGGGTCCGACCGCTGTTAGGGATCACTAATATGGATTTAAAGCCTCTATTTGAACTGCTAAAAGGAAGCACCGACTTGTGTGCCCCTCGCAGCCTCGGACCAGAAGCTATTGATTCCTTGCAGAAAGTTGCTACAGCAATTACTCATAGGCAAGCGCATCGTTGGGCACCCGAGTTGTCTTTTTATCTTATCATTCTGAATCCTGCTAGACAGCCCTGTACCCGACAACCCTTCGTGCTGATATTTCAATGGGACTTACAGAAATCAGATCCCTTATTAATCATTGAATGGGTTTTCTTGCCAAATCAATCTACAAAAACTATTTTTACACAACATGAGATGTTTGCTTCCTTAATAATTAGAGCCAGACAACGCTTGTTAACCTTATCAGGGACAGATTTTGCTTGTATCTGCTTACCTGTAACCACTTTGTATTTACAGTGGCTTTATCAACAGTCAGATGCCTTTTGCACTGCGTTAGCTGATTACATGGGTCAACTTACGTCCCACCCGCCTTCGCATAAACTGTTTAATGTTGACTTCCACCTCATCTCTATACCGAAAAGAAGCTACCAGCCGTTACAAGCCTTTACTGTGTTTACAGATGGGTCTGGGAAGTCACACAAATCAGTTATCCTGTGGTGGGACGATCAGCAAGGGTGATGGGACTCAGACGTACAAACCGTTCCTGGCTCTCCTCAGATAGTAGAGTTGACCGCAGTTGTTCGAGCCTTTCGGAGGTGGTCTGCACCACTTAACATTATCACTGATTCAGCTTATGTTGCAGGAATTGTTGAACGAGCCGAGGCATCTGTACTACGTGATGTTGTGCATTCTGACTTGTTTGTTTTATTGCAGGAACTCATTTTCTCTTGGACACACGCCCGCATCCTTATTTTGTTATGCATGTCCGATCCCATACTTCCCTCCCTGGTTTTATTGCGGAAGGAAACCGACAAGTGGATCTGCTGATATTATCAGTACAAGTTTTACCAGATCGTATAGTACAAGCTAAATTGAGCCACTCTTTCTTTCACCAAAATGCAGGAGGTCTCAAACACCAGTTTGGTCTCACCTCCCAACAAGCAGCCAATATTATTGCTGTTTGCCCTGACTGCCAGAAGCACTCTGTCCCGTCAGCAGCGGGAGGAGTTAACCCTGGGGGGTTACAAAGCTTACAATTGTGGCAAATGGACGTCACACATTACGCAGAGTTTGGAAAACTTAAATATGTTCACTCCTCTATTGCCACCTTTTCAGGCGCCTTGTTTGCCTCTTGTCATGCTGGAGAAAAGATGTGATGTTCAATGACACTTGATGCGTGTTTTGCCACCTTAGGTATACCCTCTCAAATCAAAACGGACAATGGTCCTGCGTATACCTCTGCAGCTACAAAGGCTTTTTTGGACGCCTGGGGTGTGACTCACATTACTGGCATTCCTCATTCCCCTACAGGTCAATCCCTGATTGAACGCTCTCATCAATCTTTGAAACGTTTATTACAACAACAAAAAGGGGGAGTAGGGACTGCCACCCCTGAGGAACGTCTACAAAAAGCTTTGTATGTTTTTAACTTTTTAAATTGCTCTTTATTAGATAATAACCCTCCAATAGTTCGGCATTTTAACACGAATGCTTCACTCGAAGTACAGATCAAGCCCCTGGTATTAGTCCATGACCAGGAAACAGGTAAGGTAATGGGACCCTATCCCCTTATCACATGGGGCAGAGGTTATGCTTGTGTCTCCACAGAAAAGGGCCCTCGATGGATCCCGGCAAAGAGTGTGCAACCTTTCCATGAATCTTTACCGCAACCATCTGAAGATGGCTCGGCTTACCCTCCAGATCAGTCTTTCGAACAGCAACCTGCTGACGCTGCTCAGAGCGGAGAAAATTAACCATCACGAGAGGAAAAAGGACTATATGAACCGGTGCAAAGAAACGCCACTTACAGAGATTGTTTGTGCAACACCTGCGAACCTTGGGTTCTATGTGCATGTTATGCTTGTGGGAAAGAATGGTGGCGCCGGGTGATGCTCGCTAGATGATGGTGTGATAGTTGCTTAGACAAGGAAGTTGAAGTCGCAAAAGTTTTGCTTATTACAGGGCACGAACCTTCGGGAAGTGATCGCTATTTACATGACTGCGGAGACTGGGCCTATTTAGTGTGTAAAAGAGCTGAGGAAGCTTCTTGTGGGACATGCAACTAAACAGAATTCTCAGAAAACGTTATTTGAGCTTACAATTTACTTAACAAATCTTGACTCAAGAGAGGTACAGGGCTTTCTGGCAAATACAAGAATTCATATGGTAAAACTTTGTTCCAAATTTGGCATTCCATTGGTCTCAAAAAATAAAAACGGTCTTTCTTTCTTTCTTTCCCATGATCTCAAAAACTATCACGGTGAATTTACTAAGAAGTCTTTTACAACTAGTTACCACAGAATAAGTCTATTAACAAATTTTGGTTTAATTTTTGAGTTTCATTAGAACTACGGATCTGCTAGGGATGCCTTTAAATTTCACCCTCAGACTGCTCCATTCAGTATTACAACATCGCTGCAGTGGGGGGGAGAGAAAACCCCCCTTTCACCGCCTTGAAAGCGGGCAGCCAGGTTCTTCCTTTTTTTTTTTTCTTATTTTCCTTTCTCTTCTTGCTGCAGTTTAGATATAGCCAAGGCCATGCAGCTGGTGTAATCGCTGGTACAAAGTAGGAGGCTCTGGCAAACTCCTCAGTTACAATGAGCTGAATTTATCTTGCAGCTTCACACAGGCCTGGGATATTTTGCTCTTTTGTTTTCCCTTTTCATTCCAACCATAATACACTTTATATGCAATTCCAAGTAGCTCAGCAGTAGTTACATTCCTTAGCTCCATTTACCTTTTACAATTTACAGATGTCAAAAACCAGTATAATAAACATAAATCTATTATTCTATTTTCCTAGATCCAAATCAGTTAATATTCTAGCAGCTTTTAAATACAACCTCTTCCAAATTCACATCTGTCATAGCATTTAGTTTTAGTTCCCATACCTCCAACAAACACATAAATTCAATGCGAATCAAAGTTTAACAACTTAAATTCTTTTCTGGTCTCAAAATTATTAGATAACAATATAAGCAATTACTCTAATTTGTAAGGATGCATCCTAAGGGGAAGCAAGGTGAATTTTAGTAGTGGAACCGGTTCCCATTTTGTAATTATCTCCCCAATCAAAATTCTTTTGGTACCAAATATATATATATATATGCAAATTAAAATACTGAGCTCAGGTATAAAAAACAAATACCAAGTTCAAATATGCAGATGGATCACAGTTACACTAAGTTAAGACAATATCTCAATTTTTGTATTGCACCTTTGAACTGCTTACTACTCAGCCAGGTGGAGGTACCTCTGGGTCTCCCTGACAGAACAGGTCAGTGCACGCTGGAGCCCTGTTGGCACCCACCCCCCCACCGCTGCATCAAGCTGGTCGGGGCAAGGCTTTTTTTTTTTTTTAGTATTTCAGCTGGTGCGCTACAACTGTTATCCCAAAACCAGGATTATTTATTTGGTGTGCATACAAAAGAGCCAAATCCAGCACATTGAGATGAGACACAGCCTGTCGCAGAGTTGCACAAGTCTGGATACCGGAATAAAGCTAGCATGCTAGAAAGAAAAATAACAGCTACTACACACAAAAATTTTACCATCACATTCATGCAGTAAAGAACTAAATTACTTGTGGTCTTCTGTATTATCACAAAACGTATGTTTTGAGTCAACGGATTCTCATGATTTAACAGACTGTGAACTTATCGTACCATATAACAAAGACCTACCAAAATTGCAACATGCTTAAACAGATACCCACAAAGAAAACAGGTTAATAAGGAAAGCATCTTGCAGACTTTAACAAGTTTTCTGACCTGTGTGTTATCAGTTAACTTTCTCAGCTTGTTGAAGTTCAAATTGTTCCGCCTGTAAAACTGTCTGAAATGATTTAATGAACTGTTGTAGAGATTTATTTTTGTCCTGCTCTTCTCACCTTAAAAACAACATTAATTGCAACAAGGTGTTATACTTCAAGATTCTATTCTCCGGACACTTTTCCCAATCATTTAACTTATACAGCAGCCAACACTAATTTCAGTATTTAAGAAGATCATCTTTCCTCCTATTTCCAAGTGCTTTCCTGTGTTCTAAAACACCTCCCAATACCGATTACTTAGGAACACGACTGAAAACAATCATTCCTGACCCCAACAACAATTTCTGACCCCATCTCATAAGTAAAAACCATGAGAAGAGGGAGGGAGGGGGGAAAGCACAGGGCTGCTTGCAGTGTGAGTGGGAAAGGTGGGGAGAAGGTTTTACGGTGCACTTAAAAACAACTAGTAAAACAATTAACTCACATTCCTGAGAAGCTGCTTGATTTTCAGAGAGGCAATACACAGGAGCACGTAATATGTACTATAAAACTCACAGATAACATGTTGATAGCAAACATGAGCATTCTCTACTGCGAATTTCAACACCAGTGCTTCCTTAACTTCTAAGTTTTCAACCTGCTTAGTTATGGCCTCTTGAAGATGGTCAATAAATTGCATGTAATTCACACTGGGACCCTGTTAATAGTTGTAAATAATTTGGGTGCTTTATTGGTTTCAGGCACCTTTATCATAGCTTGATATGCAAGGCCTGTTGACTGCCTCAGGATTTCAGAAACTAATCGTGCTGTAATTGTGGTGTGTCAATTAGTGTCTCTTCCAAGAGTTGTGGGATACCTGCCCCTTCAATGAGTCCCCATCGTTCCGTCCTAAATGATCTATAGCTGTTACATTGGATAGGTCTAATTTTGCTTGAGTCTTTCATGGTTTTAACTGATCTTGGGGAAACATGTACACATACTCTTTTTCCTGTTAACTTTAAAAAAAAAAATGCTTCAGACCCTCATCCTCATCCGAGTCATCAGATAACACGGACTTGAACGGTGCTGGAGAATCATTAGTAACAGGGGGGTTTGGAACAGTGCACATTCTCGCCAATGTTTTCTAGCATCATAATTACTTGTATAACGTGAGTCCCCAGGCATATCCCTTTTCCCATCACGATTATCATGACCGCATTGACGACTGCTGGATTCACTCGCTATTAGCTGATCTAATCCTTCACACAGTTCTTTTGCCCAGTTCTTATCTGGCGACTCCTTCTGCTCTCTTGTGGAAGTTGGAGGATTCAATTGGTAAAAGGACTGATAGCACACTTGTTTATGACTTTAGCATTCTCAGCTTTCACAGGTTCTTTGGGCAAGTTGTCTGACTCCAATTCTTTGGACTTGCTGTTCTCATCAGGGTTGGGTAATTGAGTAGGAGATCACCCGCTCGGCATTTTTCCTCCCCCCGCCCCGGACTGCTGAGCCAACGGGAGCGCCAAAGGCACAGCAGGGGATGGAATAGGGAGGGTATCAAAGACACGAACCGGGTAAACTTCACAGCGACTTTCAGGTTTCTTATCAGGCTGCAAAGCTGCAAAAACTCCGGCAGCAGCAGATTGTTCAGCCTTAAGATCTTTTCAGGTGGTAATTATAACCTTCCATGTAGTTGCTAACGATTTAGCTTCTTTATCTCCATTGCTGACCTTATCCCATAATTTCTGCCCTATATCATCCCAAAGTTCAAGTTTAAAAGCCTTCTCGGTTTCTTCCAGGTAGCCGTTAGTTCTACACCAAACTAACAGTCTACGTATGTTACTTTCTTAATATTTAAGTCCTCTCACAGAGAGAATATTGGGAGGAGCTTCACTCTTCCCTCCTCCTGCCCCAGCCGCTCACCTTTTCCAGTGATTTCTTTGACAAATTTGTCTGCAGAACATCCGTACGCCTCCGCCCGGTTCTCAGTCCAGCTGATCCGCCTCTGGCTGGGTCACTCCAGGCTTTTCCCCAATCGTAGTGATACGCCGTTCAGAGCATCACGTCGGGGTCACCATTTGTTGGAATGAATAAAGAACTCAGCATTCCGATTCAATGTGACTCACGCTAGAGCCATTTATTACAGAAACAAGCCTCCTTATATATGCAGCTATTCTCTGATTACGCGTCCACGCTCCAAGCATGCATTCGCTAATTGGATATCATCTATGTTCACGAGCTGTCCACGCGCTGAAGTCTCACTGCTGATAGGTCCGTTGATTTACACCACGTTGGGGCCTTGTTATTGCGGAGTTGCTTCTCTCCCACGGCAGGTCCTGTTCCCAGCCGTGAAATTTCTGGCTGGTTCAGTAACAAATCTCCATCTAACAGCAACCCCTCCACATACCAGAAACTGAGAGACCCTGCCAGAGCATGACAGATCCTGACTGAGCCTGACAGGGCCTGACAGATCGTGACAGAACCCGACAGAGCCCAACAGAGCTCGACAAAGCTTGACAGAGCCCACCAGCACCTGACAGAGCATGACAGGGCCTAACAGAGCTGTCACGAAATATTACACGGAGGCACCCCGAGGTTAATTTAAGGGACAACAGAGTCCACAACAACTTTTATTAAACCAGTGAGAAACAGGGTTTAGCACTCCACAAGTGACTTAAATACAGGTTCGGATATCAGTTGAGGAAATAATTTGAAGGGGCAGCAACTAATACAACCGGCGGTCCACAGTGTGCATGCACGTGGCTGCACCAAAACAATGCCGGAGCGGCCTTGGGTCCCGGAGAAGCACACACTTGCCAAACACGGTGCAAGATTATTTTAAAGAAGATACACGCACTCGTAGTGAGTACGGGAAGTGTACGCTCGCGATTCCGCGAGGGCAAATTTATAATATACTCGCAATTGTGCGAGGGGCTCTCGGCAGCCACTCGCGATTGTGCGAGGATTAATTTAAAGTACACGTGCAAATGTGCACGGAAAATATATGTGCAAATGTGCACGAAAAGTATAAATATATTCGCAATTCCGCGAGAAGTTTTACTTACACACGTGGCGGCAAGGCAAGCGGAGTCTCCATCCCCGAGGAGCGGGGGGGGGGGGGCCCGTGGCTCCCGGCGGCAGTGGCCAAGCTCGTGCTCCGAGGGACCCGCACAATGGGCCGAGTCGCCGACGAGTGTCCCGTTTTTTATACTGGCTGATCAGATTATGACTTGGAGGCACTCTAGAAGCTTCTCTGCACCCCCACACTGTTTGTGGGATGCCTCTGAAGCCTCCAAAACATCCCCCACACTAGCCGCAGGCACCCAGCGGCTCAGTGGCGCTCTCGGCACTCCCTTCTCCTAATGGGCCTGGATGGTGTGCTCTGGGCCACACAAAAGAAGCTGTTAGCCTCAAGTAGCGGAGAAAGAGGAAGATGCGCCCACTCCTTTCAAACAGAAAGGGGGGGAAGGGGAAAGAGGGGGGTTGCATTCCACTACAATCCCACCCTGTGACTACAGTCATAATCTGATATATATATAACTCTGGAGTGGTGTTATAGTCACCTCTTGCCTCCAAAGTAAAAAGGGGACAGTTCTGCCGGTGAGCCTTAATGTCCACTGTGGATCACCATATAGCATGTGTTGACTTACCCCTGCAAAAACAGTTATTAATAAACAGTATACAATAGAATTGAAAGTAATTACAACAATCAACAATTGCCCAAGGTAATTACTGAGTCCCAGCATCAGTCACAGCTCATTAGTGCTTCCATTCCTGTGAAGGCCTTCCTTCTGAATGGCTTGCTGGTATCAGCTGGATCCTTTTCCACCCCGTCATTGTTGATGTTGTTTTCCAAGGCATCTGGATGCTTTTCCATCCCTTGCTGGTGTTGGCTGGATCTTCTTCCACAATAGAAAACCTACAGCAACACTCATCAGTTGTTTTAACCTGAGCGTTTGGCTTACCTAAGAGTAGCAGCTTTATTCTGCATTCCCCATCAGGCACTCGTGCACACACACGTTAAATCACACGCGCCCAGACACCCATAGGCCATGTGGGGTCCCCGGCTGCTGCAGCAATGGGGAACCGGTGTAGCTAAACTTTAAACCCAAACACACACAAGCAAACCCCTTAAGGCAACCACTGCAATGGGGGGTTTAAGTTGCCTCTTTAACCCTCCAAAGCAAAGGCTTATTATTATTATTTTAAAATCTTCTACCATTTAGGCAAAGAGTGTGTATTAACAAGAAAGGTCAGAAAACAGCCTTATATTTATCCAAGGACATTTCAATTTGCTATTCCAATGGACAAACATAAGCCTTGAAGAAAGAAGGAACCAGAAAAAGCAGCTTCAAATATGCATAAAAGCAACATCAACAACAAAAGTAGTTAAGTCTGCTAATACTGAATGCAAAAGAATCTTAGAGCTACAGTTCGTTCACATGTCCAGGCCGAAGCAAAGACTAGTGCCATGACTCTGCTTGCTGCTGGTCAAGATCCCCTATTAGTCTCTTAATATGAGACAGCTTGTTGTGGAGATACACGCATCTGTACTTCTCTTTCACCCTGTCATCTTCTTTCGCCCTGCAAGAAAACACAAAAACAGATCTCGGTCCCTTTGGAACCGGGCTTTCATAGTTAACATGTTGAACTAGCTCAGAAATTCCTGAGCAGGAACTATCTCTTGGACCTTTTGTTCTGGGGGCAGGTCTTTATCGAGTTGTTGCCTGTTATTGACTATCAAAATCATTAATGACCTCCATAATGTCTCATTTAGCTGCAGTGGAGTGCCAGTAATTTTTTTTGTAAACAAGTAATATTAGCAGCTACTTTTAGTAGCAGCAGTGGGTGAGGCACATTGCCGGGTCCTAATGGGAGCTGCCTCTGAACCTCAGAGAGCACTGAGCCGGGGTGGGGTTGCTGGTCCCCAAGCCGCGGCTTTTTCTTTTACTCAGTTTGCAAGAGTTGGGGGGGGGGGCGCTCCCGCCCGCAGCGAGGGGGGGGGCGGGCAACCTGAGGAAGGTGGTTGCCTGCCAGCGCTCGCGAGGCCGGGCTACCCCGCCCCACACCGCCAGGACTTGGACGCCAGGAACGGTGGCGGGGGGGGGGCCAGCCGGGGGGAGGTGCGCGGAGAGGCGGCAGAAGCTTCACGGGGAGAAGTTTGCCTCCGTTTTCGGGTCACGCCCGTACTGGACATGTATTTTCTAGCAGCTCTTTCAGGCTGCTCCGTTTCGCGCCGCCAGTCCCCGGGCGGTCGCCAGCACTCGCGAGGTTCGGGCTTTGCTATGCCGGACCCTCCGAGTTGCCGGTACCGCTCCCACGAACTGGTCGCAGAGCCAGCAGTACCGCGTCCCTCGGCAGAGAGTGGGGAAGCATCCGAACTACCACTTAACAATATCCGATCACCCTAGGCACACGGGGCAAAACAAACAAGCACGTACACGTCTCCATTTCAATGAAAGCGAGCACATCCTCTGTTCATCACACTGTTTTTCAGTGTCGAGAAGCGGCGGGGCGGCGGGGCGTTCGCTTAAAAAGCCCACGCGCTTGTTTTGCCGCAAAACTTCTTCCTCTCTTTGGAAGTCAAGTTTACGCACATCCCGCGCTAAGTTAAAGCAAACGGCCCAGAAGGAAACACACCCGCGAGATGCAAAGTTGCTGCAGAAATATTACTCAACCCTCCAAATAATTCCTCCATCTCTGATATCCTGCCGACTACGCCAAAATTGTCACGAAATATTACACGGAGGCACCCCGAGGTTAATTTAAGGGACAACAGAGTCCACAACAACTTTTATTAAACCAGTGAGAAACAGGGTTTAGCACTCCACAAGTGACTTAAATACAGGTTCGGATATCAGTTGAGGAAATAATTTGAAGGGGCAGCAACTAATACAACCGGCGGTCCACAGTGTGCATGCACGTGGCTGCACCAAAACAATGCCGGAGCGGCCTTGGGTCCGGAAGGGAGAAGCACACACTTGCCAAACACGGTTGCAAGATTATTTTAAAGAAGATACACGCACTCGTAGTGAGTACGGGAAGTGTACGCTCGCGATTCCGCGAGGGCAAATTTATAATATACTCGCAATTGTGCGAGGGGCTCTCAGCGGCCACTCGCGCTTGTGCGAGGATTTAAAGTACCCGTGCACGGGAGGGGAAAATACGCTCGCGGTTGTGCGAGGGGCTCTCGGCAGCCACTAGCGATTGTGCGAGGATTAATTTAAAGTACACGTGCAAATGTGCACGGAAATATATGTGCAAATGTGCACGGAAAGTATAAATATATTCGCAATTCCGCGAGAAGTTTTACTTACACACGTGGCGGCAGGCAAGCGGAGTCTCATCCCCGAGGAGCCGGGGGGGGGGGGGGGGCCGTGGCTCCCGGCGGCAGTGGCCAAGCTCGTGCTCCGAGGGACCCGCACACAATGGGCCGAGTCGACGACGAGTGTCCCGTTTTTTATACTGGCTGATCAGATTATGACTTGGAGGCACTCTAGAAGCTTCTCTGCACCCCCACACTGTTGTGGGATGCCTCTGAAGCCTCCAAAACATCCCCCACACTAGCCGCAGGCAACCCAGCGGCTCAGTGGCGCCTCGGCACTCCCTTCTCCTAATGGGCCTGGATGGTGTGCTCTGGGCCACACAAAAGAAGCTGTTAGCCTCAAGTAGCGGAGAAAGAGGAAGATGGCCCCCACTCCTTTCAAACAGAAAGGGGGGGGAAGGGGAAAGAGGGGGGTTGCATTCCACTACAAGAGCCTACCAGGAACTGAGAGAGCCTGCCAGGGCATGACAGAGGCTGACAGAGCCTGAAAGACTTCAAGAAAGATTAACAGAGCCCAAAAGAAACTGAAAAATCCTGACATAGTCCGACAGAGTGTTACAGGGCCTGACAAAGCCTCACAGAGACCAACAGGGCCTGACAGAGCCTGACAGAACTCGACGGGGCCCAAGAAACCCTGACAGCACCTGACAGCGAACTATAGAGTCCAGCAGGACCTGACAGAGGCTGACAAAGCGCTATAGAGCCTGAAAAAGCTCAACAAAGCATTACACAGCCTGACAGGGCCAACAAAGCTTGAAAGAGCCCAACAGTGCCCAAGGGAGCCTGACAGAGCTCAACAACACCAAACAGAGCCTGACAAAACTGTCAGAGCCCTACAAAGCCAGAATAAGGGCAAGAAAGCCCGACAAAGCCTGACAAAGTCTAACAAGGATTGAAAGAGCCTGACAAGGCCTGAAAGAGCATGAAAAGGCTTTACAGACCCTGAAAAAGTCTGGTAGGGCATAAAGAGCCCAAAAAAGCTTGACAGAGCCTGATAGAGCCTGACAGAGCCCGAGAGAGACCGAGAGATCTCGACAAAGCCACACAGAGACTGACAGGGCCTGAAAGAGCCTAACAGAGCCTGACAGATTGTGACAGACACCGACAGAGCCCAAAAAGGGCTTACAGAGCCCCAGAGGTGCTGACAGGTGCTGTCAAAGCCCAACAAAGACCGACAAAGCCCAACAGGGATCAAAAAAGCCCAACAAAGCCCAACACTACCCAACAACGCTTGACAGGGCCTGACAGAGGGCAACAAAACCCGACAGAGCCCGAGCAGGCCCCACAGAGTCAGACAGAAGCCGACAAAGCCCGATAGAGTCCATCACAGCCCAAAAATACCCTAGAGAGCGCCACACAGATAGACAGAGCCCGTCGTGGCATAAAAGACCTGGACAGACCTTGACAAAGCCTGACAGAGCCCAACAGGGCATGACACAGATTGACAGTGCCCTACATGCCCCAAAAAAGCCTGACAAAGCCTGATATGTCCTGACAGATCACGACAGAGCCTGATAAAGCCTGAACAAAACCCGACAGATCCTGAGAGAACCCGACAGGCCCTGACAGATCACGATAGGGCCCAAAAAAAGCCCTACAGAGACTGTTATAACCTGACAGGGCTTGACAGATCCTGAAAGAACCTGACAGAGCCCGGCAGGGACTGACAGAGTCCACAAGAGCCTGACAAAACCTGACAGAGCCTGACAAAACCCGACAAAGCCCAACAGAGCTCGACAAAGTTTGATAGAGCCAACCAGTGCCTGACAGAGCACGAACGGTCCTGCCAGTAACCAACACAGCTCAACAGGGTTCGACAAATTCTGACAGCGCCTGAGAGCGAATGATAGAGCTTGGCAGGACCTTACAAAAGCTGACAAAGTGCGACAGAGACTAAAGGAGCTCAACAAAGCATTACAGAGCCTGACGGGGCATGACACAGCTTGGCAGAGACTTACAGATCTTGACAGAGCATGACAGGGCCAGACAGAGCTTGAAAGAGCCCGACAGAACCTGACTGGAATCGACAGAGCCCAACTTAGCCTGACAGTGCTCAACAAAGCTCAAAAGACCCAACAGAGCTAGACAAACAGTGACAGAACCTGAAAGAGTATGACAGGGTCTGAAAGAGCTCGATAGGGCCTGACAGAGCACGACAGAGCCTACCAGAACGTGAGAGAGCCCGCCAGGGCATGATAGAACCCGACAGAGCCCGACCAACTTCGACAAAGCTTGACATAGCCCAACAGAACCTGAGAAAGCCTGACAGAGCCTGACACAGTCTCACAGGGCCCGACAAACCCCTTCATAGCCTAACAGGGCATGACAGAGTGCAACAGAACTCGACAGGGTCCGACAAATCCCCACAGCACCTGACAGCGAACTTCAGAGTCCAGCAGGGCCTGACAGAGGTGGACAAAGCGCAATAGAGCATGAAAGAGCTCAACAAAGCATTACAGAGCACGACAATGCCTGACACAGCTTGAGAGAGCCTTAAGGATACCGACAGAACCTGACAAAGCCTGATAGGGCCCAAAAAAAAAAGCTTGAAGGAGCCCAACAGCGCCAATGGAGCCTGAAAGACATTGAAAATACCCAACAGTGCCTGACAGAACCCGACAGAGACCGACAAAGCCTGAATAAGGGCAAAAAAACGTGGAAAAAGACTGACAGAGCCTGACAAGGGCTGACAGAGCATGACAGGGCTTTACAGAGCCTGAAAAAGCCTGGTAGGGCATAAAGAGCCCAAAGGAGGTTGACAGACACCGACAGCACCTGACAGAGCCCGAGACAGACCAACAAACTTCAAAAAAGCCACACAGAGACCCACAGGGTCTCAAAGAGCCTGACAAATCCTGACAGAAATTGACAGAGCCCTAGAGAGCCTGGCAGAGCCTGACAAAGCCCAACAGAGACCGACAAAACCTGACAGAGCCCTACAAATCCTGACATGGCCTGACAGAGCCTGATAAAGCCTGACAAAACCCGAGAGAGCCCAAAAGAGCTTGACAAAGCTTGACCAAGCTCACCAGGCCTTGACAGAGCACGACAGGGCCTGCCAAAGCCCAACACAGCTCAACAGGTTTCGCCAAATCCTGACAGCGCCTGATAGTGAACGATAGAGCCCGACAGGACCTGACAGAGGCTGACAAAGTGCAACAGAGCCTGAAAGAGCTCAGCAAAGCATGGCAGAGCACAACAAGGCCTGACACAGCTTGAGAGAGCCTTACAGATCTCAGCAGAACCTGACAGGGCCCGACATGGCCCAATAAAGCTTGAAAGAGCACAAAAGCACCCAATGGAGCCTGACAGATCTCGACAATACCAATCAGAGCCCGACAAACCCTGACATGGCCTGACAGAGCCCCATAGACTCCTATAAAGCCCGACTGATCCCCACAAAGCCAGAATACAGATAAGACAGCCCGACAAAGCCTGACAAAGCCTGACAGAGACCAACGAAACCTGACAGAGCCCAAACAGGCCTCACAGAGTCAGACAGAAGCCAACTAAGTTTGATAGAGCCAATCACAGCCCACAAATGCCCTAGAGAGCCCGCATAGATAGACAGAGGCTGTCACGGCCTAAAAGACCTGGACGGACCTTGACAAGGCCTGAGAGAGCCTGAGCGGGCATGACACAGATTAACAGTGCCCTACATGCCTTAAAAAAGCCTGACAAAACCTGATATGGCATGAGAGATCACGACAGAGCCCGACAAAGCCTGAGAAAGCCAAACAGAGCCCAACAGATCCTGACAAAACTTCACAGGTCTTAACAGAGCACGTCAGGGCCCAGCAAAGTCCGAGAGAGCCGGAGAGGACATAACAGAGCATGACAGAACCTGACGCGTGATCAGGAAATAACTGTATATAAGGAGGCTTGTTTCTGTAATAAATGGCTTTGCTTGAATTCATATTGGATTGTGTGGAGTCCATGATTTTTCGCCCTCGCAAGTGGTGATTCCGACGTGAGCTGCAAGGAGAATTTACGGCGAGGGGACAACTGCTGTGTCAGGTTCGCTCCGAACCCCAGTTGGAGACGGTGCGGCTGGACTGTGACCGGGACGTAGATTGCGGGCTGCGTGATTCCCGATTGATTGCTACAGAAGCGACAGAGGAAGGATAGAGGATCCGATATCGTTGCAACGGACACCCAAAGAGGTGAGCAGCTGGGGGCAAGAGGAGATGGGGCAGAATATTTCTAAAGAAGAAGAAGAAATACTGCGTCTCCTCTTGCATATCCTCTCTATGAGAGGGGTGAAGTATGAGGAGAGTAACCTCAAAAGACTATTAATTTTGGTGCAGAGGCAATGGGTTTCCTGCTGATCTGTCAGGAGCTTTTCAAATAGAGACTTGGGAAAAAAAGTGGGAACTGTGTTGTGGAAGGTGATCAGTCGCAGTGAAAAAGATATTCTCAGCCTTGTAGCCACCTGGCAACTGATAATTACTACACTGAAGCAATTAAAAGCTGAAAAGACTGTTATGAGCATTAGTGACTCAAAACTTGAACTTTGGGACGATATAGGGCAGAAATTATGGGATAAAGTCAGCAATGGAGATAAAGAAGCTAAATCATTAGCAACTACATGGAAGCTTATAATTACCACCTGAAAAGATCTTAAGGCTGAACAGTCTGCTGCTGCTGGAATTTTTGCAGTGTTGCAGCCTGATAAGAAACCTGAAAATAGCTATGAAGCTTACCCTGTTCGCATCTTCGATACCCTCCCTACTCCATCCCCTGCTGTGCCTTCAGCACCCGCGATGGTTCAGCGGTCTGAGGTGGGGGGAGGAAAAATGCCAAGCGGGTGGCCTCCTATACCATTGCCCAATCCTGGTGAAAACAACAAGTCCAAAGGATTGGAGTTGGACGATTTGTCCAAAGAACCTGTGAAAGCTGAGAATGCTGAAGTCATAAACAAGTGTACTATCTGTCCTTTTACCAATTTGTATCTGCCTTTAACGCCTTTTAACCCTCCAACTTCCACGAGAGAGCAGAAGGAGTCACTGGATAAGAACTGGACAAAAAAACTGTGTGAAAGATTAGATCAGTTAATAGCGAGTGAATCCAGCAGTCGGCAATGCGGTCATGCTGATCGCGACGGGAAAGAGGGTGCGCCTGGGGACTCAGGTTATATGAATAATTATGATGCTAGAAAGTATTGCCGAGAATGTGCACTGTTCCGAACCCCCCTGTTACTAATGATTCTCCAGCACCGTTCAAGTCCGCGTTATCTGATGACTCAGATGAGGATGAGGGTCTGCAGCATTTTTTTTTTAAAGTTAAAAGGAAAACGAGTGTTTGTACGTGTTGCCCTGAGATCAGATAAAAACCGTGGAAGACTCAAGCAAAATTTGACCTATGCAATGTAACAGCTATAGATCATTTAGGACGGAACGATGGGGATTCATTGAAAGTGGTGGGTATCCACCAACTCTTGGAAGAGACACTAATTGACACACCACAATTACAGGCACGATTAGTTTCTGAAATCCTGAGGCAGTCAACAGACCTTGCATATCAAGCTATGAGAGAGGTGCCTGAAAGCAACAAAGCAGCCAAATCATTTGCAACTCTTAATCAGGGTCCCAATGAGAATTACATGCAATTTATTGACCATCTTCAAGAGGCCATAACTAAGCAGGTTGAAAACTTAGAAGTTAAGGAAGCACTGGTGTTGAAATTAGCAGTAGAGAATGCTAATGTTTGCTATCAACGTGTTATCTGCGAGTTTTACAGTACATATTACTTGCTTCTGTGTATTGCCTCTCTGAAAATCAAGCAGCTTCTCAGGAATGTGAGTTAATTGTTTTACTGGTTGTTGTTAGAATTGTTTCTTTGTGGTATAAGTACACCGTAAAACCTTCTCCCCACTTTTCCCACTCGCACTGCAAGCAGCCCTGTGCTTTCCCCCCTCCCTTCCTCTTCTCATGGTTTTTACTGACGAGATGGGGTCAGGAATGACTGTTTTTAGCCGTGTTCCTAACAATCGGTATTGGGAGGTGTTTTAAAACATAGGAAAGCACTTGGAAATATGAGGAAGGAAGATCTTGTGAAATATTGCACTTAATGGTGGCAGCTGTATAAGTTAAATGATTGGGAAAAGTGTCCAGAGAATACAATCTTGAAGTATAACGCTTTGTTGCGATTAATTGTTTTTAAGGCCAGAAGAGCAGGACAAAATAAATCTCTATAGTTTTACAGGCGGGGCGATTTGAACTTCAACAAGCTGAGAGAGAATTAACTGATAACACACAGGTCAGAAAACTTCCTAAAGTCTGCAAGATGCTTTCTTTATTAACCTGTTTTCTTTGTGGGCATCTGTTTAAGCATGTTGCAATTTTGGTAGGTCTTTGCTATATGGTACGATAAGTTCACAGTCTGTTAAATCATGAGAATCCATTGACTCAAAATGTGCATTTTGTGATAATACAGAAGATCATGAATAATTTAGATCTTTACCGCGTGAATGTGATGGTAAATTTTTTTGTGTAGTAGCTGTTATTTTTCTTTCCAGCATGCTACCTTTATTCCAGCATTCAGACTTGCGCAACTCTGTGACAGGCTGTGTCTCATCTCGGTGTACTGGATTTGGCTCTTCTGTATGCACACCATGCAAAGAATCCTGGTTTTGGAATAACAGCTGTAGCGCACCAGATGAGACACTTAAAAAAAAAAAAAAAATATGCCTTGCCCAGTCCATCTTGCTGCGGCGGCGGGGGGGCAGGTGCTGATGGGGCTCCAGCGCGCACTGACCTATTTTGTCAGGGACACCCAGCGGTACCTCTGCCTGCCTGAGCAGTGAGTGGTTCAAAGTTGCAATGCAAAATTGAGATATTGTCTTAAATTAGTGTGACTGTGATCCATCTGCATATTTGAACTGGGTATTTGGTTTTCATATCTGAGCTCAGCATTTAATTTGCATATTTATATTGGTACCAAAGGAATCTTGTTTGGGGAGATAATTACAAAATGGGAATCAGTTCCACTGCTAAAATTCCACCTTGCTCCCCCTTAGGATGCATCCTTACACATTAGAGTAATTGCTTATATTGTTATCTAGTAATTTCGAGACCAGAAAAGCATTTAAATTGTTAAACTCTGCTTTGAAAACCAAAAACAAACAAACAAACAAAACAGAAAAAAAAAACAAAACACAAAAACCCAAACACCTAAATGCTATGACAGATGTGAATTTGGAAGAGGTTGTATTTAAAAGCTGCTAGAATATTAACTGATTTGGATCTAGGAAAATAGAATAATAGATTTATGTTTATTATACTGGTTTTTGACATCTGTAAATTGTAAAAGGTAAATGGAGCTAAGGAATGTAACTACTGCTGAGCTACTTGGAATTGCATATAAAGTGTATTATGGTTGGAATGAAAAGGGAAAACAAAAGAGCAAAATATCCCAGGCCTGTGTGAAGCTGCAAGATAAATTCAGCTCATTGTAACTGAGGAGTTTGCCAGAGCCTCCTACTTTGTACCAGCGATTACACCAGCTGCATGGCCTTGGCTATATCTAAACTGCAGCAAGAAGAAAAAGGAAAAAAAAAAAAAAAAAAAAGGAAGAACCTGGCTGCCTGCTTTCAAGGCGGTGTGAAAGGGGGGTTTTCTCTCCCCCCCACTGCAGTGATGTAATACTGAATAAGGCAGTCTGAGGGTGAAGTTTAAAGGCATCCTTAGCAGACCCATAGTTCTAATGAAACTGGAAAATTAAACCAAAATTTGTTAATAGACTTATTCTGTGGTAATTAGTTGTAAGAGACTTCTTAGTAAATTCACCATGCTAGTTTTTGAGGTCATGGGAGAGAACGAAAGAAAGGCCGTTTTTTGAGACCAATGGAATGCCAAATTTGGAACAAAGTTTTAATACATGAATTCTTATACTTGCCAGAAAGTCCTATACCTCTCTTAGGTTAAGATTTGTTAAGTAAATTGTAAGCTCAAATAACGTTTTCTGAGAATTCTGTTTAGTTGCATGGCCTACAAGAAGCTACTGGATGGCGCAGATCTGCTTGCTGCAAGTGGAAATCTCCAAGGAAATTTCAAATGCTGTATTTCCACTAGTATTAACAGCCAATGTTTCGTTAAAGCAAATACTACACTGATAGATCTGAAATAGGACTTCGATCCGGTACGGGAAAACAATATCCAATAAATATGACAGCCAAAATGGACTTAGAAACTTTGAGGAATAAATTTATGACAACCTTGCAGGCTGACTGCATTCAATTGGACTTGCAGATTTGTCTTTGAAACAACCTGTGGCTATTGTGGGACAGTATGATGAGATTGCTAGCAGACATATACCGACTGTTATATACCAATTGTCACTCTAATCAAGAAAATGCAGGGAATGATTTAAGTCTTAATAGGCCGTGATCCTTTTGTCATATATGTACCATTTGTGAAATTTAATTCTGATTTTTTTAAATTTTTTTTATTTGTAATCTTTGTCTTTGTAAATTGCACTAGCTGGTTTTCTTAACAGCACAGCTTTTGGCATGCCTAAATGTAAATTGCTGCAGAACCTGCAAGTCTTTAACATCAGGTCATAGGCCATACTTGTATTTGGTCTGATCCTACATACTTGCACAGTTTTTGTTGATGGTTCTGGGAAGTCTCATAAAGCTGTAGTGGTCTGGCGTGAAGATAACAATTGGCATCATCCTGTAAAAATTATTGAAGGTTCAACCCAATTAGCAGAACTTGGCACAGCTTTCCATTACTTAGAGCTTTTTAAGGAGGAACCTCTAAATTTGATTTGTGATTTTGAGTACGTAGTCGGGTTCCAACGCATGTATCTGATTCCGAACTTTTTTTGTTTGGTTGGTTGGTTTTTTTTTTAAAAAAGGGGGGAAGTAGGGGAAACACCACAAAACCAATTGTCAAAAGCATTGTATGTGATGAAATACTTTGCAAGTATGACCCAAAACCATGCTAAATCAGAAAGAACCTACATTAGTTATGGTCAAATCACTAGTCAATGGAAAAAGCCACATCAATTGATAACCTGGGGAAAAGGTTATGTTTGTGTCATTACAGGCCGAGGATTGAAGTGGATTCAACAAAGATTCAACGGATGCAGAAGGACAGGAGGGAGATAAGTTGTGAGGACTGTTTCAGATGTAAACCATGGATCCTAATTCAGTGTTATAGATGCTCACAGACCTGGTGGTCTAGAAGCCTAT
This sequence comes from Streptopelia turtur, assembly GCA_901699155.2. Lineage (NCBI taxonomy): Eukaryota > Metazoa > Chordata > Aves > Columbiformes > Columbidae > Streptopelia > Streptopelia turtur. Next base: position 1,225,720 of record CABFKC020000275.1, on the reverse strand, counting down.
TAGCAAGCAGGTGGTGTACCTTCTGTGGAGAATGGCAATTTGAACAATCGGCAGGAGATCCAAAAGGGTGATATTATGATTAGATAGTCAATGCATAGATAAGGTAAAATTATGAGATATCTCTACCATAGTAATCTAAGTTTAGCAACTGATAAAGTTTTAGAAGGGATATTAAGGTTAAGCTATTGATCTTTTAAATAGGTTAAGAAAACTTTTAAGATATTAATTCAATTATTAGCATATGCTGATGGTATTAAGTATGTTACCCTATAAACTGCGCAGTTATAAATCTTTTAGGAATTTAAGAGAATATATTGTATTAACTTGTCTGGTTATTTTGAATCTATTAAAATAGTGTGTTAATAACAGTTCGCAGGCTGATATGTGTCCTGGTTTTGTTAAAAACAAGTTTCTCTTTCAGTGAATTTTGCCTGTCAGCTAAAGCCTTCATATTAACTGCATTTTCCTGGAGAACCAGGCACATGTTTTGGTAAACCTAGCAATGGAATGCAAACATATTGATAAGCATGGATGGACATCTCGCGAGAGGGGCGACGAGAAACAAGTGACTAAGAAACTGACCAACTGTGTATAACATTCCATTCACGTGAATACTTCATATAAAAGTGGGAGATCACGAGGATCTCGTCCCTTTCCCTTTTCCCTTCTGCTTATGGCCGACCTTAGGAGAGGATCTTACTGGCCATCCCTGAGAACTGAGGCCTAGTGAGAGACTGAATCCAGCTCCGCTCGGTTGCAGAGTCTAATCCAGGACTTTGGTTGCCGGCTCTGCAGTTGCTGAGACTTTCAAGATTGGTTTTGTATATTGTATTATTCTCTCTATTCTTATTAGTAGCATTAGTAAAACATCTTTAATTTTTCCAACTCTCTTCTCTCTGTCCTTCTTTCCCTCCCGATCGCCTGTCCTGAGTGGGAAGGGGGGAGAGGGAGGGGCAAAAAGGGGAAGTGGGGGGGGGGAGAGGAGGTTAACAATACATCTGCCAGGGTTTTATTGTCACCCCGCAATCTTAACCCTCGACAGATAATTGGCGCCCAACGTGGGGCTCGAGAAAAGGGGTAAATTTGAAGATTTTTGGCTTTTCTACTGCTCTGACATACCTTTCAGTTTCCTTGGCACGGTGCCAACTCATAGAGTTGTGATACTCGCGCGTCTGTTTGCTTCGGACATTATTTAGTGGTATTAAGGCAAAGTGAATTACATTGATTTAGAGATGTTATGGCATAAGTTGTATCAGTTGTTTTCTACATTGTGCTCACTGATTCCATATCTGTGTTGGGCTTTCTTTTTAAATCGAAGTATTCATTATATAACAACAAGGAACTGGACAATGATCATGATGATACTGTGTGGTTTGTCACTGGTTTATTTCATTGTACTGCAGCCGCTAACTAATTTCTACTCGCTTCTGCTTTACCTTGAAAAGCCTCCAGGAGAGATTAAAGAGCAGAATGGCTCTGTGTTTGCTAATTGGTCGAGCGAATCTTTAGAAAGGCTGACTAACAATACTTTCGTTTTTTCGCTAGGAGAGTTCGCAAATGTTTTAGAGAATTTTGAATATCCTTGGAGTTTTGATAGAACTGTGATGGTGTTATCTCGTTTGCTGAATGTGTGTCAGTTTGTGCTTCTGTTAAGAGAAATGGCGTTCAACAGGAGGTTTGCGTCTCTTTGTTGTCCTGAGATTTGCGGTGTGTCTTCGGAAGCTTTAGCAAAAAGCACTCCTGGCCGCTCGAGAAAGAGCAAAACAGCAAAAGCTGCAGCTACTGCCCCCCCCGCCAATGGCGGTTTCAGAGGCTGAAGGTACAGCTTCTACGCTGAGTTCCAAGGCCGATGCTGATAAAGTTACTTCTCCAGCCTCAAAGCCTAAGGCAGCCCCCCTTTCTTCACACACTGGGCACTGTTGCTGCTGTAACCACAGTAACCACTGTGACAGTCATTCAGACTCTGGAAATGAATCAAATGATGGTAAACCCATATCAGCATCAGTTGCCGGTTGTAAGAAAGTCACTAGAAAGACTACCCGTGCAGCAGATGATGGCACAGGGCCAACATCAACCCAAGGGGCATCATCATCAGGACAGGGAGGAGATGAAGTGACCACCACTCGGTCCTTCTCTCCAGGTGAGCTGAGAGACCTGCGAAAAGACTTTAGTCGTCGTGAAGGCGAGAATATTTTAACCTGGCTGCTCCGATGCTGGGACAATGGGGCAGGAACAATTGAATTGGAAGGTGGTGAAGCCAGGCAGCTGGGATCTCTGTCAAGAGATTCCACCATTGATAGGGCAATTTCAAGAGAGTCTAATGCCACTACTCTCTGGACCCGACTCCTGGCAGCTATGAAAGTAAGATTTCCCTACAAGGAAGATTGTATATCCAAGTTATGGAAATGGAATACTATGGAGAGAGGTATTCAGTTCCTGAGAGAATTAGCTGTGCGAGAGATCATCTATTTTGAACCAAACAGCCAAGAGGGGACAGACCCAGATAGAATCAATTGTACACGACCTCTGTGGCGCAGATTTGTACAAAGTGCACCACCTGCATATGCTAAGTCATTGGCAGGAATGTTCTGGTCATCACGAGGCATACAAGATATTACTGAAGTGATTGAGCAGCTCCGGAACTTTGAGGACAGCCTTGCTGGTTCTCTACGGGCTTGTGTCTCTGCTGTAGAGAAACTGTGTGAAAAATCTGATGACCGGTTTGAAAAGCTATTGCAAGAAATCAAAGAACTCAGAGAAGACACATACCATTCACGACCTGCACAAACCTATGTTTCAGCTATTAGGAAAAGGCGTTTCCAATCTCGAGAGAGAGGACAGAGGCAGCCCACAAAAAGAGGTTCACTGTGGTTCTTCCTACATGAGCAGGGAGAAAACATGAATAAGTGGCATGGAAGACCTACCTCAGAACTTCAGGAAAGAGTACGTGAGATCAAAGGAAAAACTCCTAGAAAGGTGGCTGCTCCAGTTTACAAAAGGAGCAGAAGAGACTCTGATGCTCTTGAAGGAACCTCTAATTCACACCCAGAGACTGTGCAAAACAGAAATTAGAGGTGCCCTGCCTCCAACCAGGTGGAGGAAAGGGATAACAGAGTTTATTGGACTGTACAAATACTATGGCCTGGTACAACACACCCCCAGGAGTACAAAGCTTTAGTGGACACTGGTGCACAGTGCACAATAATTCCTTCTAATTATAAAGGAACGCAATCCATCAATATTTTTGGAGTGACTGGGGGATCCCAGGAACTGACTGTTGTAGAGGCTGAAATGAGCCTAACTGGAAAAAACTGGCAAAAGCATCCCATTGTGACTGGCCCAGATGCTCCATGTATCCTTGGCATAGACTACCTCAGGAGAGGGTATTTTAAGGACCCAAAAGGGTATAGGTGGGCATTTGGTATAGCAGCTGTGGACACTGAGAAAATTGAACAGCTGTCTGATTTGCCTGGTCTTTCAGGTGATCCTTCTGTTGTAGGATTGCTGATGGTTGACGATCAGCAGGTGCCAATTGCTACCACGACGGTGCATCGCCGGCAATATCGCACCAACCAAGACTCTTTGATTCCTATCCAGAAGTTGATCCGTCAATTGGAAAGCCAGGGTGTGATCAGTAAGACTCGCTCACCTTTTAACAGCCCAATCTGGCCAGTGCGTAAGTCTAGTGATGAGTGGAGACTAACTGTGGACTATCGTGGCCTGAATGAAGTTACGCCACCACTGAGTGCTGCTGTGCCTGACATGCTAGAACTGCAATTTGAACTGGAGTCAAAGGCAGCTAAGTGGTATGCTACAATTGACATTGCTAATGCATTTTCTCTATTCCTGTAGCAGCAGAGTGCAGGCCGCAGTTTGCTTTCACCTGGAGAGGCATCCAGTACACGTGGAATCGCTTGCCCCAGGGATGGAAACACAGTCCTACCATCTGCCATGGACTGATCCAGACCACGCTGGAGCAAGGTAAAGCTCCAGAACACTTGCAATATATTGATGACATCATCGTATGGGGCGACACAGCGAAAGAAGTCTTCGAGAAGGTGAGAGAATAATTCAGATTCTTTTGGATGCTGGTTTTGCCATAAAACGAAGCAAGGTCAAGGGACCTGCACGAGAGATCCAGTTTTTAGGAATAAAATGGCAAGATGGCCGTCGTCAGATCCCAATGGATGTGATCAACAAAATTGCTGCAATGTCTCCACCTACTAATAAAAGGAGACACAGACTTTCTTAGGCGTTGTAGGTTTTTGGAGAATGCATATTCCTGACTACAGCCACATTGTGAGCCCTCTCTATCGAGTCACTCGTAAAAGAACCAATTTGAGTGGGCCCTGAACAACGACAAGCCTTTGAACAAATTAAGCGTGAGATAACTCATGCAGTAGCCCTTGGACCAGTTCAGACTGGACTAGATGTTAAAAATGTGCTCTACACCGCAGCCGGAGATAATGGACTTACCTGGAGCCTCTGGCAGAAAGCACCAGGAGAAACCCGAGGTCGACCCTTAGGTTTTGGAGTCGAGGATACAAAGGATCTGAGGCCAACTATACTCCAACTGAAAAAGAGATACTAGCAGCATACGAAGGAGTTCGAGCTGCTTCAGAAGTGATCGGTACTGAAGCACAGCTCCTCCTGGCACCTCGACTGCCAGTGCTGAGCTGGATGTTCAAAGGGACAGTTCCCTCTCCACATCATGCAACCGAAGTTACGTGGAGTAAATGGATTGCATTGATCACACAACGAGCTCGAATTGGAAGTCCCAATCGCCCAGGGATCTTAGAAGTGATTACAGACTGGCCAGAAAGTAAAGACTTTGGGATGTCTCCAGATGAGGAGGAAGTAAAACGTGCTGAAGAAGCACCACCGTATAATACCCTTTCAGAGACTGATAAGCAGTATGCACTGTTCACAGATGGATCCTGTCGTCTTGTAGGAAAACATCGAAGGTGGAAAGCTGCTGTGTGGAGTCCCACACGACAAGTTACAGAAGCCACTGAAGGACAAGGTGAATCTAGTCAGTTTGCAGAAGTGAAAGCCATCCAGCTGGCTTTGGACATTGCTGAACGAGAGAAGTGGCCCATACTTTATCTCTATACTGACTCATGGATGGTAGCAAATGCCTTGTGGGGGTGGCTACAACAATGGAAGAAAAGCAACTGGCAGCGCAGAGGTAAACCCATTTGGGCTGCCACACTGTGGCAAGACATTGCTGCTCGGCTAGAGAGCCTGCCTGTGAAAGTTCGTCATGTAGATGCTCATGTGCCTAAAAGTCGAGCCACCGAGGAACATCTAAACAACCAACAAGCGGATCAAGCTGCTAAGATTAAAGTAGCTGAGGTGGACTTGGACTGGCAACATAAAGGTGAACTTTTCCTAGCCCGGTGGGCCATGATGCTTCAGGGCATCAAGGTAGAGATGCAACATATAAATGGGCTCGCGATCGAGGGGTGGATTTAACTATGGACACTATTTCACAGGTTATTCATGAATGTGAAACTTGCGCCGAAATCAAACAAGCGAAACGGTTAAAGCCTGTATGGTATGGGGGGCGATGGTTAAAGTATAAGTATGGAGAAGCTTGGCAGATTGATTATATTACACTTCCACAAACACGTCAAGGTAAGCGTTATGTACTTACAATGGTGGAAGCAACCACTGGGTGGTTGGAAACATATGCTGTACCTCATGCTACAGCCCGAAATACTATCTTGGGCCTTGAAAAGCAAGTCCTTTGGCGACATGGTACACCAGAAAGAATTGAATCAGACAATGGTACTCATTTCAAAAACAGTCTTATAGACAATTGGGCCAAAGAACATGGTATTGAGTGGGTATATCACATTCCATATCATGCACCAGCCTCTGGGAAAATTGAAAGGTACAATGGTTTACTAAAAACTACATTAAAGGCACTTGGTGGTGGAACCTTTAAAAACTGGGATTCACATTTAGCAAAAGCTACTTGGTTGGTCAACACCAGGGGATCAACCAATCGAGCCGGGCCTGCCCAATCAGAAATTCTGCGGACTGTAGAAGGAGATAAAGTCCCTGTAGTACACATGAAAAATATGTTAGGAAAGGCAGTCTGGGTTACTCCTGCCTCAGGCAAAGGCAAGCCCATTCGTGGGATTGTTTTTGCCCAGGGACCTGGCAGCACCTGGTGGGTGATGCTTAAGGATGGAGAAGTTCGGTGTGCACCTCAAGGGGATTTGAGTTTAGGTGAAAATATTCAATACTGAACTGCATGATGTGAATTGCCGTACTAACAGTATTTAATAAGTGTCTTTCAGATCAAGACAGTGATGATGAAACCAGAGCTAGCTTCTTCGAGTGGCGCCTAACAAATTTTTCGAAGTTGATGTCTTTAACCCACAAACAGTGGTCATGAGATGCACTTGTACCATTTTTCCTGCCCTGGGAGACTGTCGTGACAAAATGAACTTAATGAACTTTTTAAAGGATGGTCCACTGATTAACTACTCCTGTGTATATATGTATATATATATATATAGTAGTAGTGATTAATTAGATTGTGTTGATAGATTGTATTGATAAGGTTTAAGTATTCAGTGAATGGCATATTATAAGGGGTGGAATGTCCTGGTTTTGTTAAAAACAAGTTTCTCTTTCAGTGAATTTTGCCTGTCAGCTAAAGCCTTCATATTAACTGCATTTTCCTGGAGAACCAGGAACATGTTTTGGTAAACCTAGCAATGGAATGCAAACATATTGATAAGCATGGATGGACATCTCGCGAGAGGGGCGACGAGAAACAAGTGACTAAGAAACTGACCAACTGTGTATAACATTCCATTCACGTGAATACTTCATATAAAAGTGGGAGATCACGAGGATCTCGTCCCTTTCCCTTTTCCCTTCTGCTTATGGCCGACCTTAGGAGAGGATCTTACTGGCCATCCCTGAGAACTGAGGCCTAGTGAGAGACTGAATCCAGCTCCGCTCGGTTGCAGAGTCTAATCCAGGACTTTGGTTGCCGGCTCTGCAGTTGCTGAGACTTTCAAGATTGGTTTTGTATATTTTGTATTATTCTCTCTATTCTTATTAGTAGCATTAGTAAAACATCTTTAATTTTTCCAACTCTTCTCTCTGTCTTTCTTTCCCTCCCGATCGCCTGTCCTGAGTGGGAAGGGGGGAGAGGGAGGGGCAAAAAGGGGGAAGTGGGGGGGGGGAGAGGAGGTTAACAATACATCTGCCAGGGTTTTATTGTCACCCCGCAATCTTAACCCTCGACAATATGCAGGTTTTACACATTTCCCTGGTGACAGGCCAGCTTCGGGCCAGAGCTTCACGATACAAGTCTTTAGCTCCGGTGTGTTTGCGCTTTATTTGTAACCATTCTAACAAGCGTTCCCAGTCTTCTGAAATTTGATCCTTTTGTACAGGGGCCAGTCTTGCTAATTCATCAGCTCGGTTATTCCATTCACCTGCGGATCCCCCATCTACCTGATGAGAAGCCACCCAGCCCACAGCAAAGTTTCCTTTCCTAGCAATACTTAAGATTTCTTGCCACTTTTCTTTTTGCCACACTGGAATCCTAGTAACTTCCCATCCGTTCTGTTCCCAGAAAGGAAGCCACTCGGTACAGCCCTTAAACACAGCATAAGAGTCAGTATAAATGTGTACAGGGGTAGTAGTTTGTGCTTCATGTTGGAAAACACTCCACACTGCAGTTAATTCACCTACTTGTGTACTACCCTCCCTCTGTTATGATCTGTTCTTCGGAAGAGGTATGGAGCGCGACTGCCCTGTATTTCCACACTTTTCCTTCTCTTTTAGCAGAAGCATCAGTAAACCAAGCACTAACTGACCGATCATGCGAAAAGGGAGGTGCGACCTGGATTACTGAGGCAGGTTTATCTTGGTCCTTGTCCAAGGTCTCAATTTCTTGTATAGCTAGATTTTTTTAAAGCTCCTTCAGATACCGAGAAAATGTTACAATAGTGTTCAATCTGAGCATACCACTTTCGTACTGAGGCCTTTTGGGCTACCCCATCAGGAGGAGGGGTCCCAGAAGTGACTGTTTTAATGACTTTAAATGGGCCTCTTAATACGATCGGCTGCTGTCGTGCAATCTTCTCTACTTCTACTAGAGCCAGACTAACAACAAACAAACCTTTCTCCCAAGCTGTGTATCTCTTTTCGGCATCCCTAAAACCCCGGGAGAAAAATCCCACAGGTCGGGTTGGACCCTCGGGGCCTCTCTGCCATATGTGAACTGACAAGCCTGATAAAGCAAACCCCCATTCCACTTGAAAAGGGTCTGTAGGGTGAATAGGACCAAGGGCTTGGTGAGCTGTTGCTTCAAAAATTAGTGATCGCATAGCTTCTTCCTGAGAAGCTGTCCATTCCCATTTTACCCCTTTTCTTAACAAATCGTAAAGAGGTCTAGCAATGATAGAAAAGTCTGGGATGTGTTTCCTCAAAAGAAACAACAACCCTAAAACATGCTGCAAGTCCTTTTTTGATTCAGGCATTTTGATCTGATCTAATGTCATGGTCCGTTCGGCAACAGACTCATGATGGTTCTTTTACCTTGATCTCAGAGCGCAAAATTAAGGTGACCAAAATGCCAAGGGGTTTTAATTCAATCAAGCAGTGTTACTTTATTAATTTGCCTGTAAAGTGGCATGCAATAGAGAGAGAGCGTAAAAAAAGAAAGGGGAAAGAAATGGGGAAAAGCAAAGGAAAAGATGAGAAATGAGGTTGTGTTTATCACAAGTCGAGTTCCAAAGGCATCCCTCTGGTCTCCGGTCCCGTGGAGTCCTGCCAGTCCTCCGTCGTGGTTCGGAATCCTCTGGCGGGAAGATCTTCGATGGTGTCCATTCTGGAGTCACCTTTTATGCTTCTTCACCCCCCCTCGCTCCCATTGTTTTCGCAACCCAGGCTCGTACTGCGCAGGCTTGAAAGATTCACGCTTTCTTTGCCAACGCTTACGTGTCCAGCATTCAGGGGTCTTTCTCTGGTCCATTGGGTGACCTCAGGACCCTTGGTGAGCTTCTGGGCATGCTCCCTTTCGTTGGCCATTGTTTGAGGGAACAGGTGAGGGACACGTGTAACTGAGGCAGCAGGTGAGAACACATTCATCCTGCAGTGGGTTGTAACGAGCATGCTGGTGCTCTGGGGGAGAGAGGAACTGAGCGTCGGGGGGGAAGGGACGCGGGAGGCAGACCCCCGTGGGCCGGGCACCCTCCACCCACTGTGCCCCCTCCTCGGGTCTACACCCCATTTTATGCCTCCAGCATCCCCCTTAGCTTCACCCCTTCTCCCTATCCCAGTCCGGGGAGGGGTCCCAGCTGCCACACCCCCTGGGCAGGAAGGGTCCCTGCAGCTCTCGTTTCCTGAAGCGTGGCTGGGCTCTGCCGGGGGTCCGGAGGGAGGCAGCCTCGGCCGTACCGCTGTTATAGTTGACTGTATTTTGCTTTTGTAAACTGTATCCAAGATTCTCACCTTATCTTGAAATTTCACAGGTTGTATACTTTATCTCTTAGTTTGAGGATAGAGAACTGAAAGTTAGTTCTGAGTGAGTCCTTATCTTATCTTGAACAGATAGAATGTGCTGAGGATGCACATCTAAGAAATCTGAGTATTTTACATGATTTTATAATTAATATAGGAATAGTGCGCATGTGCAGTGACAAAAGGTGAAAAGTACACGAGTGAAGAAGACTCCTTACTTCATCCTGAAGACCCCCTGAATGACCACCAGAGGACACTGCGCATGCTTAGAGTAGTTCCAAGGTGTTGCAACTGATATTGTGAAATAGTGGTGTAATCTGATGAATATGCAATACATACGTTGTAACCCTAATGAATATGTATGTAACCAAATTGTATAAATGTAGTGGAGTTCGAATCAGTGGTGGAAGCCAGCTTTGGGTGCGAACCCCTGGTTTCCCAGCGCTGAAATAAAAGCACCGCATATAACTACGTCCGTGGTTATGTGTCCTGTTTGCTAACATTTTGGCGACCCCAGATGGGACCTCGTGGGCACTGCTGAGGCGGATCGCGTCTTGATCCTGCTCTGGCTAGCACCGAGGTGTCTTGGGGAGCGCATCGGACGCGACCGACCCTCTGCTGCTCTCGACGGACCTCTGACTGGTAAGAAGGTGCTTTTATTATTATTTGGGTACCCACCATCTGGTTCCCGAATCCTGGTAGCCTGCCGGTCAGAAGCGGCGAAAGCCACGCTTGGTTGGGCAGGGAGCTCCCAATCGGTAAAGCCTGTAGGCGCCGTCCATCAGACAGAGGGAAACCTCTGCAGGTTCGGCATCTGGTTCCTGAATCCTGGTTACTGAATTTATTCCAGTCTGGTTCCTGAATCCTGGTTACTGAGTTTATTCCAGTCTGGTTCCTGAATCCTGGTTCCTGAATCCTGGTTTCTGAATTTGTTTTGGTCTGGTTCCTGTATTTGTTCCTGTATTTGGTCTGGTTCTGTATTTGTTTCTGTACTTGCTCTGGTCTGGTTCAGTTCCAGTATTTGCGTTTGTTTGTTTTAATATGTCTAATTCAAAAGTATGCCGTTGAATTGTTTATTGAAACATTGGAAGGAGGCTGGGTTTGGACAGTCTATGCATAAAAAGAAGTTAATCGAATATTGTACTCACTGGTGGCCCAAATATAAACTACCTAATGAAGTGGCCACCAGAGGGGACTTTGAATCATGAAATTATTGCTGAGTTAATGAGGTTCTGTCAGAGAGAGGGCAAATGGGACAAAGTTCAATATGTTGATCTCTTTTTCTATCTTGAACGGCAGCATGATTGGAGGAAGGGTTGCGGACTGATGTTAGTGCAGAGTAATAATGAAAACAAGTGTAGGGATGTAAAACGGAAAAGAGATGTATGACATGTTTGGCTGTGGAAAATAGCAGTGGTAATGATTCAAAGACAGATTTACTGTGTCTCGATGTGCACCTTCTGAGGAAACGGTATCAGTTAGACCCTCTGCGCCTATCCCTCTTGCTGATAGTGATGATGATTCAAGTGATGATAAGGGATAATGGTGTAAAGGAAAAGATAACGGTAACCCCAGTGTCTCACCGAACTAGAAACAGGGAAAAAGAAAGGAAGCACAAAAGGGGGGAGGATCATCAAATGTAACAGCACCCCTGCGGCAGGCGGTAGGTGTTGGGGGGAGCCAGTCTATGTAAAAGTCCCGTTCTCGCCAGGGGATTTAGTAATTGGAAGCAATCAGCTGGTCCTTATCGGGAAAACCCAGTAAGGTTGCAAAATAATTAAGATGATAATTAAGACGCAGAATCCTGATTGGATGATTTACAAGTTATTTTGGATACATTAATGGATTCTACAGAAAAAGATATGGTTATACGGGTTGCAAGGGATAAAGTGAGAGAAGATATCCGGAATGGGAAAGTAGAGGGCAATGTTGATGAGAACTTTCAAAAGAAGATCCCCGATGGAATTATAATACAGGAGGGGGTTATGTCGTCTGGAGATATCAGGATTGGTTATTGATTGGTGTTCAAACTGCTATGCCGAAGCAAATGAATTGGTCAAAATTGTATAACGTAAGGCAGGAAAAGAACGAGTCTCCCTCAGCCTTTTTAGAAAGATTAAAAGAGGCTGCCAAAAGATATACGGATTTAGATATAGAAACGGAACAAGCAAAAACTCAGTTGGCTTTAATTTTCTTGGGCAGTCTCAAGATGACATTCGGAAGAATTGCAGAAATTAGAAGGTGCACAATTAAGGGATTTGGACGTAATGTTAGAAACAGCTTGGAAAGTTTATAATAATAGAAAAAGAGCAGTCGAGACGTCACCAGCAAAATTTGTTAGCTTTGATCCAGGGACAAGGCAGGGGAGTAGGGTGGGGTAGGGAGCTGGAAATAGTCGAGGAGGAGGTCGGGGACGTGGTTCGTGGAATACCCAAGGAACTCCCCTGAGACCCTTGTGAGGCTTGGCATAAATCAATGTGCTTATTGTAAGCAGGAAGGACACTGGAAGAATGAATGCCCTGCTAGGAACCCCACGGGTCAGGTGTCCAATGCGGCGGGAAATGCGGTACAAACTATGGTGTTGGGGGAATATAGTAATGACAGCTGACTATATGAAGGCACGAAAGTGAAAACTCAGAATAAGGAGCCCTTAGTGACATACAAGTGGGAGACCGGGACGTAATATTTTTAGTAGACACAGGGGCTACTTACTCTGTATTAAATTCCTTACAGGGGGCGGTAGGTCACAGAGCTACAACAATTGTTGGTGCCACAGGGAAGGAGGAAGTACGGCCATTCCTGCAACCCTTGGATTTGTGTTTTGGAGAAAAGGAACTAACCCACGAGTTCTTATATGTTCCAGATTGTCCAGTTTTCTTTTAGGATGAGATTTGCTGACTAAATTAGATGCCATAATAACATTTGAGGATGGATGGAGATGGTAAAAATTCCGGAGTCAAAGGTAGGACAAATTTTACTATTAAAGGAAAATCCAATTGTAAAGATACCACAGGCAGTAGAAGACGCAGTGATTCCCACAGTATGGGAAACTGACATACCCGGGAGGTCAAAAGCAGCTAAACCTGTGAAAGTGGAGCTGAAGGAAGGTGCTAAACCAGTACGATTGAGCAGTACCCGTTGAAATTAGAAGCTAGATTAGGTAGTATCTTTGATTGAGAAATTCTTGAAATATGGAGTTCTAGAGAATGTGAATCAGAATCCAATCTTTCCGGAAGAAACCTGATGGTAGCTATCGACTAGTCCAGGACTTAGGCAATAAACCAATCACTAAGGATATACATCCGGTAGTTGCAAATCCATATACCTTGTTAACATCTGTGAAAGAGGAATATAAATGGTTTACAGTACTTGATTTAAAAGATGCCTTCTTCTGCATACCCCTTGACCAGGAAAGTAAAAAGCTATTCGCTTTCGAATGGGAAAATCCACACGGAAGAAAGGCCCAATTAACCTGGACACGTCTTCCACAAGGATTTAAGAACAGTCCGACTATCTTTGGAAATCAACTAGCCAAAGAACTTGAGGAGTGGACTACAAGGGGCCATATCGGAATTCCCCGACAATGGTATTTGTTGCTGCAATATGTGGATGATATTCTGATTGCTGCTGAGACCCAAGAACTTTGCATCCAGGTAACAATTGAAATATTGAACCAATTAGGAATGAATGGATATAAAGTGTCGAAAAATAAAGCTCAGATTGCATCCATGACTGTCATCTATCTAGGATGCGAGCTTTCTCAAGGACAGCGAAGACTAGGTATAAACCGTGTGCATGCTATCTGTGCTATCTCAGAACCGCGTAACTTACATGAATTGAGATCTTTTCTAGGAATGACAGGATGGTGCAGATGGATCATGGACTATGGGCTTATTGCCAAACCTTTATATGAGGCACAGAAGAATAAGACCTTAGAGTGGGAAAGCCACAGCAAGAAGCTTTCCAAAAATTGAAACAAGCTTTAATAAAAGCACCTGCTTTGAGCCTACCTGACTTAAGTAAGACTTTCAGTTATTCGTACATGAACGACAGAGACTTGCCCTAGGGGTATTAACCCAACGGCTGGGATCCTGGAAAAGGCCCGTAGGTTATTTCTCTAAACAACTTGACCCGGTAAGTGCTGGATGGCCGGCGTGCTTGCGGGCGGTGGCTGCTACCGTTATATTAATCCAGGAAGTTCGGAAACTGACCATGGGGAAAAAGATCGAAGTATTTGTATCCCACATGGTGACTACTGTATTGGAACAAAAGGGGGGCCATTGGCTTTCCCCAAGTAGAATGATGAAATTCAAGCGATTTTGACAGAACAGAGATGATGTTATCCTAAAAACAACTAACCTAATGAATCCAGCTGTGTTTTAAACGCTGAGACTGAAGAAGAAGAAATCTGGAACATGATTGTGTGGAGGTCATCGAATACACCCACGCAAGTCGTCCTGATCTGAAGGATACCCCATTGGAGGAGACGGATTGGGAACTTTTTACTGATGGCAGTAGTTTTGTGGAAAGCGGAGTGCGGTATGCAGGATATGCGATTACTACTGCCAAAACAGTAATTGAAGCCAAATCCCTACCACCAAACACATCAGCACAGAAAGCTGAGTTGTTTGCCCTAACTAGGGCATTGGAGCTCAGTGAGGACAAAAGGGTCAATATTTGGACTGACTGATTCAAAATATGTATTTGGAGTTGTTCATGTGCATGGAGCTCTTGGAAAGAGCGTGGACTACTTTCCTCTCAAGGAACAAACATCAAGTATCAGAAGGAAATATTAAACTTGATTAATGCCGTTCAAAAGCCATCGCGAGTTGCCATCATGCACTGTAAAGCTCATCAGAGTGGAACATCGAAAATTATTGAAGGAAATCGGCTGCTGATCAGACAGCTCGATCAGTAGCACGACAATTTGGACAATGGTGGGTCTTGTCTCCCAGAAGGTAAGAGCAATTGATTTATTACCTTCGGAGCCACCTAAATATTCTAGAGAAGAAGAAATTGGCAGGTCTGGTAAAAGCCAGCAAGGATAGTTCTGGGTGGTATGTAACCACCAATGGACAAGTTGTGGTGCCAATTACTGTCATGAGAGGAATACTTCAGACGGAACACCAGAAGTGTCATTGGGGTGCAGAAGCATTGGTAACATATCTGAGAAAATGGATTATCTCAGTCCAGATGTTAACAATGGCAAATCTATTACAGCTAAGTGTGAAATTTGCTTGAAAAATAATCCTTAGTAAAAAGAAAATAGAAATGGGGAAAATAAAATTAAGACAGGCATACAACCTGGAGATTACTGGCAAATAGATTATGCGGAACTCCCCAGAACTCGAGGGCTTAGATATCCTAGTTGGGGTAGATACCTTTTCAGGATGGCCGGAAGCTTTCCCTTGTCGCACCAACCAGGCGAAAGAAACTGTAAAATGGTTACTAAAGGAAATAATCCCTAGATTTGGGGTACCACTGGGAATATCATCTGATAGGGGACCACACTTGTTGCACAGTTAGTAAAGGAAGTCAGCAGATGTTTGGGAATTAAATGGGAATTACATACCCCATGGAGACCCCAGTCTAGTGGACAGGTGGAGAAAATGAATCAAACCCTAAAAAGGCAATTAGCAAGATTTGTCAGGAAGCAAAAATTCAATGGCCTCAGGCCTTACCAATAGCGTTGTTGCGTATTAGGATTAAACCTAGGAGCGGAATGTCAGTAAGTCCATACGAAATTCTGTATGGCAAACCATATGAAGCAACTAATCCAAATCCGAGTGTACATGTAAAGGGTAATCAGGATCTATACAATTATGTGTTATCTCTTGGCAGAACACTGAATGACTCAGATCTGCACTAGTGTGGAATCGCCCGCTGGCGCTTGAGAATCCGGTACATGATATAGAGCCTGGAGACACAGTGTATGTAAGGACCTGGAATGAAGAACCCTTGAAAGAACGTTGGGACGGACCCTATCAAGTACTCTTAACTACGTTTACTGCAATTAAGGTCGTTGGAATAGACTCCTGGATACATTACACCCGAGTGAAAAGAGTCCCAAGGGTGTGGCAATCACAAATAGTAGGTCCTACCACGCTTAAGATTACACCACAGGATGCCTAATTTTTGTTATCGTATCGTGTTCTTGGTAGCATATATATCTAGATTGCTTGCTCTCGTGGAAGTACCCCTTAAAAGAGGAACACATGTGGTGTCTGAGGAAGAAAGTGCCACTCTAGTCTACAAAGTCGCTGGGGAACAATTGAGTAGGTCACGAAGAGCTACAGGAGATGGTGAAGATGTGAAGATGCCACAAGTAGTGCAGAGTGTACAGAATCAGGCAGAGAATCTGATGATAGGACTAATTCGAGACTTTGCACTGACCCAAAATGCCAGTAGCATCACTGCTTGCCTTCCCATCCCAAAATCAGCCGAAGACCCAGTACAGTGGGGAATGATATCTACAACCTTACCAGAAATAAACAAAACTGGTAACATAGTGTGCGAATCTCGTACTAAAATAGAGCAAGTGCCAACAGAACAATGGGTAAAAACAGGACCCAAACCAGTGGAATTTAGAGGAAAGGTAGTTCTCAAAGAAAGTTGGACGGAAAAGACAGTATATGAAAAGGTTGAGCGAGCCTATTGGGAATGCAAGGATCAGGACGATCGAAATATAACTGAATCATGGAGTAACGTGGACATTGAGTATTGTACAACAATATCAGTATAGTGAAACAATCCCATGGTGTATACGGTGGTCCAATGTAACTAGAGGAAAGACAGTACCATGGTGGAATTGCTCACGGGTAATAACCTGCCAGACAAATGTGAAAGAGATACCTCTATCCATCGTTAAAGTTGCAGTGATCGCAGGTTGCATCTGTCAGAAACAATTGGATCCAAAGAAAGCAACCAAAATAGGCATTGATGGAATAAAATTGATTGCAGTGGTGTTATCGGAAGTGTGGAACATTTAGTTTGGGCCGTAAGTGATGGGACCTGGACAACACATTTACCAATAGCAGGACCTGTGAGGGAAATAACTTTAGGGCTACCAACTCTATGTCCCATTTGGAAAAAGTCACCCTTGAAGAATAGGCAGGAACTGTGGAGGGGTCTTGATAGATAAAGACCTGTTGCTGAATTAGTCAGGCTCAAAGGAATCTCAAGGCCTCTTCGAGAAGCTGAGATCAGAGTCTGCTGTGAGAAAGAGGGGCGTTCCACAATCACCGGGGTCCTGGCGTGGCGTGAATCATCGAACGTATCATCAGTGAGACTCCAGAGCACGGACAGCCCACGATACTCATTTAGCGAATCCATGCTTGGAGCGTGGACGCGTGATTGGAATATAGTTATGTATATAAGGAGACTTGTTTCTGTAATAAATGGCTTAGCGTGATTCACACTGAATCGACTGGTTTTGCTAAGTCCTTATCTCGCTCTAACAAGGAACTTCTACAAGTTAGGCACAAACGAGAGAGAGATGAAGATGATGTGTGGCACAAACCATCAAGTAGTGTTAAACTCGGCTGGGCACTAGAATCCTTCTTTGCACCAATTGCAACCTATAGAAACAGAGAAATGATTGACAAATTAATTGTGCAGATGGAACGATTGGCAAGGATAACTAAGAAGGGTTTTCGAGATTTTAATATACAATTGCAAGCTACTACCAGAATGATTCTGCAGAATAGAATGGCACTTGACATCATGTTGCTAAAAGAAAATGGCATTTGCAGATATTTAAAAGGTAGGGTTGATCATTGTTGCATTCATATCCCAAATGTAACTCTTGAGGTGGAGAAAGATATCTCCCAACTAACCCAAATGGAAGAGGAATTGCAAAAGGAAAAACAAGATGCAGAACAGAGCTGGATTGGAGCTTTACTGAGTAAATTTGATCTGAATTTGGGGGGATGGGTACATTCGTTATTGGAAAACTTCTTTTACTTATAGTTTTAGTTGCTCTTCTCTTTTGCTGTATGCTTGCATTAAGCGCCTAATAAGTCGAAGAAACGCCAGGAATGATCGTATTTTTACTATTCTGAGCAGAGAAATTATACCAACCCTCTTTTTGATAACCCTCCAGCTTATGAAGGAACGCAATGCACGCGGCCATGATTAAAAGTAATCACTGATCAACTACGATCATGAAGTGAAAATGCATTGTCTAGGAATAGAAAAGCATTTTCAAAGGGGGGAAATGTTATAGTTGGCTGTATTTTGCTTTGTAAACTGTATCCAAGATTCTCACCTTATCTTGAAATTTCACAGGTTGTATACTTTATCTCTTAGTTTGAGGATAGAGAACTGAAAGTTAGTTCTGAGTGAGTCCTTATCTTTATCTTGAACGGATAGAATGTGCTGAGGATGCACATCTAAGAAATCTGAGTATTTTACATGATTTTATAATTAATATAGGAATAGTGCGCATGTGCAGTGACAAAAGGTGAAAAGTACACGAGTGAAGAAGACTCCTTACTTCATCCTGAAGACCCCCTGAATGACCACCAGAGGACACTGCGCATGCTTAGAGTAGTTCCAAGGTGTTGCAACTGATATTGTGAAATAGTGGTGTAATCTGATGAATATGCAATACATACGTTGTAACCCTAATGAATATGTATGTAACCAAATTGTATAAATGTAGTGGAGTTCGAATCAGTGGTGGAAGCCAGCTTTGGGTGCGAACCCCTGGTTTCCCAGCGCTGAAATAAAAGCACCGCATATAACTACGTCCGTGGTTATGTGTCCTGTTTGCTAACACCGCTGGGCGGAAGCGACCTCCCCCTCCACTTCCTCCTCCCTCCCCAGCGGCTCCATACCGTGGCCGTCCCGAAAACACCGGCGACAACACCAGAATCGCCCTGCGAGACCGGCCCTTACAGCTGCCGCCGCTCCGCCCCGCCCCGCCCCGCCGGCGCAGGGCCGCCCGCGACGAGCATGGCGCTGTGGGGTGTGGCGGGAGCGATTCTCCCCGTCCGGTGGCGCGGAGCGGCGGCGGCGGCATGGGAGCGGCGGGGCGATGGGCCTTGCGGGTCGTGTTGACGCTGGGCGTGCTGGTGCTTGTGCTGCAGGGGCTGCGGGGCTGGCTGACCTCCAAGCGGTACGAATTCACGCCCGCTGAAATCTCCCAGCTCGCCCGGCACCACGCGGGTACGTGCCGCCCGTAGGGACGGGGATGGGGCCCTGCGGG
>CABFKC020000275.1:886445-1207004 GCA_901699155.2 Streptopelia turtur | reverse complement strand
AAGATCATCTACAACATTGTCAGGACTTTTGTACTACCAGGGGTCATTGACTCTGTGTACGATGTGATATATGAAATTAAGATTATGGCATGGACCCCATTCCCCCTGCACAGTACCAAAAGGTAGCCGTATAGCGCAATTGATATGATCCCACAGGGATGGACTCCCCAATTTCTAGTCAGCCTCAACACAGACGGGGAGGGTTTGGATCTACAGGGAGCCCACAAATTTTGTGGGTACAGGCTATTTCAGAAGTGACCTGTATATCAATGTACTCTTACTCGGGGGAACCAACAAATGTGTGTTAAGTGGAATTATTGACACAGGAGCTGATGTTACGTGATATCGCAAGCTAAATGGCCCCGCAATGGCCTTTAGCTAATGTTTCCCATACCTTAGCGGGAATTGGAGGGACTGGTAGTAGCACCAGAGCTTGGAGCTAATTCAAATTCAAGGTCCGGAGGGGCATATAGCCTCTGTTAAACCTTTTGTGTTGCCGGTTCCTATGATTCTATGGGGGCGTGATGTATTGTCTCAGTGGAGAATGTCCATTTGGACCAATTTTTAGGTGGGGCCATTGAGGGCACGACACCCTAAAATTGACATAAAACCGATGCTCATATTTGGGTAGATCAATGGCCCCTACCACTGGAAAAGCTTCGCGCCCCTCCAAGAATTAGTTGCGGAACAGTTAACGAAAGGGCATATCGTACCTTCTACCAGCCCTTGGAACTCAGCTGTTTGTTTATAAAGAAACAAACTGGCAAGTTGCGCTTGCTCCATGACCTTAGGAAAATTAATGACGCTATGGAAGACATGGGACCCTTCCAACCTGGACTCCCATCCCCTACTATGATTCCTCGAAATTGGCATTTGATGTTATTGACCTTAAAGACTGTTTTTTTAATATCACGCTGCTCCCAGACTATGCCCCTAAATTCGCTTTTCAGTTCCAAGCGTCAACATGCAAGCTCCATTACAAAGATACCAGTGGGTTGTGCTGCCACAAGGAATGAAGAAGAATAGTCCCACGATATGTCAGTGGTACGTGGCTAAAGTACTTAGTCTGGTTAGGACCGCAATGTCTGGTGTCTTATTGTATCATTATATGGATGATATCTAGTGGCCGCACAAACATCACGAGGTCATGGAGAAAGCTGTGGCCCTTGTCACAGCTGCTGTTAATTCATCAGGCCTCTGTATCGCGCCAGAAAAAATTCAGAAAATGCCGCCGTGGAAGTACCTAGGCTGGCGCATAAGGGTTCAAACCATAGTTCCCCAACCATTGCAGATACAGATAGACATAAGAAATTTGCATGATGTACAGACAGAAATTGTTGGGAACAATTAATTGGGTCCGACCGCTGTTAGGGATCACTAATATGGATTTAAAGCCTTATTTGAACTGCTAAAAGGAAGCACCGACTTGTGTGCCCCTCGCAGCCTCGGACCAGAAGCTATTGATTCCTTGCAGAAAGTTGCTACAGCAATTACTCATAGGCAAGCGCATCGTTGGGCACCCGAGTTGTCTTTATCTTATCATTCTGAATCCTGCTAGACAGCCCTGTACCCGACAACCCTTCGTGCTGATATTTCAATGGGACTTACAGAAATCAGATCCCTTATTAATCATTGAATGGGTTTTCTTGCCAAATCAATCTACAAAAACTTTTTACACAACATGAGATGTTTGCTTCTTAATAATTAGAGCCAGACAACGCTTGTTAACCTTATCAGGGACAGATTTTGCTTGTATCTGCTTACCTGTAACCACTTTGTATTTACAGTGGCTTTATCAACAGTCAGATGCCTTTTGCACTGCGTTAGCTGATTACATGGGTCAAACTTACGTCCCACCCGCCTTCGCATAAACTGTTAATGTTGACTTCCACCTCATCTCTATACCGAAAAGAAGCTACCAGCCGTTACAAGCCTTTACTGTGTTTACAGATGGGTCTGGGAAGTCACACAAATCAGTTATCCTGTGGTGGGACGATCAGCAAGGGTGAGGGACTCAGACGTACAAACCGTTCCTGGCTCTCCTCAGATAGTAGAGTTGACCGCAGTTGTTCGAGCCTTTCGGAGGTGGTCTGCACCACTTAACATTATCACTGATTCAGCTTATGTTGCAGGAATTGTTGAACGAGCCGAGGCATCTGTACTACGTGATGTTGTGCATTCTGACTTGTTTGTTTTATTGCAGGAACTCATTTTTCTCTTGGACACACGCCCGCATCCTTATTTTGTTATGCATGTCCGATCCCATACTTCCCTCCCTGGTTTTATTGCGGAAGGAAACCGACAAGTGGATCTGCTGATTATCAGTACAAGTTTTACCAGATCGTATAGTACAAGCTAAATTGAGCCACTCTTTCTTTCACCAAAATGCAGGAGGTCTCAAACACCAGTTTGGTCTCACCTCCCAACAAGCAGCCAATATTATTGCTGTTTGCCCTGACTGCCAGAAGCACTCTCCCGTCCCAGCAGAGGGGAGAGAGTTAACCCTGGGGGGTTACAAAGCTTACAATTGTGGCAAATGGACGTCACACATTACGCAGAGTTTGGAAAACTTAAATATGTTCACTCCTCTATTGCCACCTTTTCAGGCGCCTTGTTTGCCTCTTGTCATGCTGGAGAAAAGATGTGATGTTCAATGAACTTGATGCGTGTTTTGCCACCTTAGGTATACCCTCTCAAATCAAAACGGACAATGGTCCTGCGTATACCTCTGCAGCTACAAAGGCTTTTTTGGACGCCTGGGGTGTGACTCACATTACTGGCATTCCTCATTCCCCTACAGGTCAATCCCTGATTGAACGCTCTCATCAATCTTTGAAACGTTTATTACAACAACAAAAAGGGGGAGTAGGGACTGCCACCCCTGAGGAACGTCTAAAAAGCTTTATGTTTTTAACTTTTTAAATTGCTCTTTATTAGATAATAACCCTCCAATAGTTCGGCATTTTAACACGAATGCTTCACTCGAAGTACAGATCAAGCCCCTGGTATTAGTCCATGACCAGGAAACAGGTAAGGTAATGGGACCCTATCCCCTTATCACATGGGGCAGAGGTTATGCTTGTGTCTCCACAGAAAAGGGCCCTCGATGGATCCCGGCAAAGAGTGTGCAACCTTTCCATGAATCTTTACCGCAACCATCTGAAGATGGCTCGGCTTACCCTCCAGATCAGTCTTTCGAACAGCAACCTGCTGACGCTGCTCAGAGCGGAGAAAATTAACCATCACGAGAGGAAAAAGGACTATATGAACCGGTGCAAAGAAACGCCACTTACAGAGATTGTTTGTGCAACACCTGCGAACCTTGGGTTCTATGTGCATGTTATGCTTGTGGGAAAGAATGGTGGCGCCGGGTGATGCTCGCTAGATGATGGGTGTGATAGTTGCTTAGACAAGGAAGTTGAAGTCGCAAAAGTTTTGCTTATTACAGGGCACGAACCTTCGGGAAGTGATCGCTATTTACATGACTGCGGAGACTGGGCCTATTTAGTGTGTAAAAGAGCTGAGGAAGCTTCTTGTAGGACATGCAACTAAACAGGATTCTCAGAAAACGTTATTTGAGCTTACAATTTACTTAACAAATCTTGACCCAAGAGAGGTACAGGGCTTTCTGGCAAATACAAGAATTCATATGGTAAAACTTTGTTCCAAATTTGGCATTCCATTGGTCTCAAAAAAAAAAAAACCAAAAATGGTCTTTCTTTCTTTCTTTCTTTCCCATGATCTCAAAAACTATCACGGTGAATTTACTAAGAAGTCTTTTACAACTAGTTACCACAGAATAAGTCTATTAACAAATTTTTGGTTTAATTTTTGAGTTTCATTAGAACTACGGATCTGCTAGGGATGCCTTTAAATTTCACCCTCAGACTGCTCCATTCAGTATTACAACATCACTGCAGTGGGGGGGAGAGAAAACCCCCCTTTCACCGCCTTGAAAGCGGGCAGCCAGGTTCTTCCTTTTTTTTTTTTCTTATTTCCTTTCTCTTCTTGCTGCAGTTTAGATATAGCCAAGGCCATGCAGCTGGTGTAATCGCTGGTACAAAGTAGGAGGCTCTGGCAAACTCCTCAGTTACAATGAGCTGAATTTATCTTGCAGCTTCACACAGGCCTGGGATATTTTGCTCTTTTGTTTTCCCTTTTCATTCCAACCATAATACACTTTATATGCAATTCCAAGTAGCTCAGCAGTAGTTACATTCCTTAGCTCCATTTACCTTTTACAATTTACAGATGTCAAAAACCAGTATAATAAACATAAATCTATTATTCTATTTTCCTAGATCCAAATCAGTTAATATTCTAGCAGCTTTTAAATACAACCTCTTCCAAATTCACATCTGTCATAGCATTTAGTTTTAGTTCCCATACCTCCAACAAACACATAAATTCAATGCGAATCAAAGTTTAACAACTTAAATTCTTTTCTGGTCTCAAAATTATTAGATAACAATATAAGCAATTACTCTAATTTGTAAGGATGCATCCTAAGGGGAAGCAAGGTGGAATTTTAGTAGTGGAACCGGTTCCCATTTTGTAATTATCTCCCCAATCAAAATTCTTTTGGTACCAAATATATATATATATATGCAAATTAAAATACTGAGCTCAGGTATAAAAAACAAATACCAAGTTCAAATATGCAGATGGATCACAGTTACACTAAGTTAAGACAATATCTCAATTTTTGTATTGCACCTTTGAACTGCTTACTACTCAGCCAGGTGGAGGTACTCTGGGTCTCCCTGACAGAACAGGTCAGTGCACGCTGGAGCCCTGTTGGCACCCCCCCCCCACCGCTGCATCAAGCTGGTCGGGGCAAGGCTTTTTTTTTTTTTAGTATTTCAGCTGGTGCGCTACAACTGTTATCCCAAAACCAGGATTATTTATTTGGTGTGCATACAAAAGAGCCAAATCCAGCACATTGAGATGAGACACAGCCTGTCACAGAGTTGCGCAAGGCTGGATACCGTAATAAAGCTAGCATGCTAGAAAGAAAAATAACAGCTACTACACACAAAAATTTTACCATCACATTCATGCAGTAAAGAACTAAATTACTTATGATCTTCTGTATTATTGTAAAAAGCATATTTTGAGTCAACGGATTCTCATGATTTAACAGTTTGTGAACTCATCGTACCATATAACAAAGACCTACCAAATTGCAACATGCTTAAACAGATACCCACAAAGAAAACAGGTTAATAAGGAAAGCATCTTGCAGACTTTAACAAGTTTTCTGACCTGTGTGTTATCAGTTAACTTTCTCAGCTTGTTGAAGTTCAAATTGTTCCGCCTGTAAAACTGTCTGAAATGATTTAATGAACTGTTGTAGAGATTTATTTTTGTCCTGCTCTTCTCACCTTAAAAACAACATTAATTGCAACAAGGTGTTATACTTCAAGATTCTATTCTCCGGACACTTTTCCCAATCATTTAACTTATACAGCAGCCCAACACTAATTTCAGTATTTCTCCTATTTCCAAGTGCTTTCCTATGTTCTAAAACACCTCCCAATACCGATTACTTAGGAACACGACTGAAAACAATCATTCCTGACCCCAACAACAATTTCTGACCCCATCTCATAAGTAAAAACCATGAGAAGAGGGAGGGGGGGGGAAAGCACAGGGCTGCTTGCAGTGTGAGTGGGAAAGGTGGGGAGAAGGTTTTACGGTGCACTTAAAAACAACTAGTAAAACAATTAACTCACATTCCTGAGAAGCTGCTTGATTTTCAGAGAGGCAATACACAGGAGCACGTAATATGTACTATAAAACTCACAGATAACATGTTGATAGCAAACATGAGCATTCTCTACTGCGAATTTCAACACCAGTGCTTCCTTAACTTCTAAGTTTCAACCTGCTTAGTTATGGCCTCTTGAAGATGGTCAATAAATTGCATGTAATTCACACTGGGACCCTGTTAATAGTTGTAAATAATTTGGGTGCTTTATTGGTTTCAGGCACCTTTATCATAGCTTGATATGCAAGGCCTGTTGACTGCCTCAGGATTTCAGAAACTAATCGTGCCTGTAATTGTGGTGTGTCAATTAGTGTCTCTTCCAAGAGTTGTGGGATACCTGCCCCTTTCAATGAGTCCCCATCGTTCCGTCCTAATGATCTATAGCTGTTACATTGGATAGGTCTAATTTTGCTTGAGTCTTTCATGGTTTTAACTGATCTTGGGGAAACATGTACACATACTTTTTCCTGTTAACTTTAAAAAAAAAAATGCTTCAGACCCTCATCCTCATCCGAGTCATCAGATAACACGGACTTGAACGGTGCTGGAGAATCATTAGTAACAGGGGGGTTTGGAACAGTGCACATTCTCGCCAATGTTTTCTAGCATCATAATTACTTGTATAACGTGAGTCCCCAGGCATATCCCTTTTCCCATCACGATTATCATGACCGCATTGACGACTGCTGGATTCACTCGCTATTAGCTGATCTAATCCTTCACACAGTTCTTTTGCCCAGTTCTTATCTGGCGACTCCTTCTGCTCTCTTGTGGAAGTTGGAGGATTCAATTGGTAAAAGGACTGATAGCACACTTGTTTATGACTTTAGCATTCTCAGCTTTCACAGGTTCTTTGGGCAAGTTGTCTGACTCCAATTCTTTGGACTTGCTGTTCTCATCAGGGTTGGGTAATTGAGTAGGAGATCACCCGCTCGGCATTTTTCCTCCCCCCGCCGGACTGCTGAGCCAATGGAGGCGCCGAAGGCACAACAGGGGATGGAGTAGGGAGGGTATCAAAGACACGAACCGGGTAAACTTCACAGCGACTTTCAGGTTTCTTATCAGGCTGCAAAGCTGCAAAAACTCCGGCAGCAGCAGATTGTTCAGCCTTAAGATCTTTCAGGTGGTAATTATAACCTTCCATGTAGTTGCTAACGATTTAGCTTCTTTATCTCCATTGCTGACCTTATCCCATAATTTCTGCCCTATATCATCCCAAAGTTCAAGTTTAAAAGCCTTCTCGGTTTCTTCCAGGTAGCCGTTAGTTCTACACCAAACTAACAGTCTACGTTGTTACTTTCTTAAATATTTAAGTCCTCTCACAGAGAGAATATTGGGAGGAGCTTCACTCTTCCCTCCTCCTGCCCCAGCCGCTCACCTTTTCCAGTGATTTCTTTGACAAATTTGTCTGCAGAACATCCGTACGCCTCCGCCCGGTTCTCAGTCCAGCTGATCCGCCTCTGGCTGGGTCACTCCAGGCTTTTCCCCAATCGTAGTGATACGCCGTTCAGAGCATCACGTCGGGGTCACCATTTGTTGGAATGAATAAAGAACTCAGCATTCCGATTCAATGTGACTCACGCTAGAGCCATTTATTACAGAAACAAGCCTCCTTATATATGCAGCTATTCTCTGATTACGCGTCCACGCTCCAAGCATGCATTCACTAATTGGATATCATCTATGTTCACGAGCTGTCCACGCGCTGAAGTCTCACTGCTGATAGGTCCGTTGATTTACACCACGTTGGGGCCTTGTTATTGCGGAGTTGTCTCTCCCACGGCAGGTCCTGTTCCCAGCCGTGAAATTTCTGGCTGGTTCAGTAACAAATCTCCATCTAACAGCAACCCCTCCACATACCAGAAACTGAGAGACCCTGCCAGAGCATGACAGATCCTGACTGAGCCTGACAGGGCCTGACAGATCGTGACAGAACCCGACAGAGCCCAACAGAGCTCGACAAAGCTTGACAGAGCCCACCAGCACCTGACAGAGCATGACAGGGCCTAACAGAGCTGTCACGAAATATTACACGGAGGCACCCCGAGGTTAATTTAAGGGACAACAGAGTCCACAACAACTTTTATTAAACCAGTGAGAAACAGGGTTTAGCACTCCACAAGTGACTTAAATACAGGTTCGGATATCAGTTGAGGAAATAATTTGAAGGGGCAGCAACTAATACAACCGGCGGTCCACAGTGTGCATGCACGTGGCTGCACCAAAACAATGCCGGAGCGGCCTTGGGTCCCGGAGAAGCACACACTTGCCAAACATGGTGCAAGATTATTTTAAAGAAGATACACGCACTCGTAGTGAGTACGGGAAGTGTACGCTCGCGATTCCGCGAGGGTAAATTTATAATATACTCGCAATTGTGCGAGGGGCTCTCGGCGGCCACTCGCGATTGTGCGAGGATTAATTTAAAGTACACGTGCAAATGTGCACGGAAAATATATGTGCAAATGTGCACGAAAAGTATAAATATATTCGCAATTCCGCGAGAAGTTTTACTTACACACGTGGCGGCAAGGCAAGCGGAGTCTCCATCCCCAAGGAGCGGGGGGGGGGGGGGCCCGTGGCTCCCGGCGGCAGTGGCCAAGCTCGTGCTCCGAGGGACCCGCACAATGGGCCGAGTCGCCGACGAGTGTCCCGTTTTTTATACTGGCTGATCAGATTATGACTTGGAGGCACTCTAGAAGCTTCTCTGCACCCCCACACTGTTTGTGGGATGCCTCTGAAGCCTCCAAAACATCCCCCACACTAGCCGCAGGCACCCAGCGGCTCAGTGGCGCCTCGGCACTCCCTTCTCCTAATGGGCCTGGATGGTGTGCTCTGGGCCACAAAAGAAGCTGTTAGCCTCAAGTAGCGGAGAAAGAGGAAGATGCGCCCACTCCTTTCAAACAGAAAGGGGGGGAAGGGGAAAGAGGGGGGTTGCATTCCACTACAATCCCACCCTGTGACTACAGTCATAATCTGATATATATAACTCTGGAGTGGTGTTATAGTCACCTCTTGCCTCCAAAGTAAAAAGGGGACAGTTCTGCCGGTGAGCCTTAATGTCCACTGTGGATCACCATATAGCATGTGTTGACTTACCCCTGCAAAACAGTTATTAATAACAGTATACAATAGAATTGAAGTAATTACAACAATCAACAATTGCCCAAGGTAATTACTGAGTCCCAGCATCAGTCACAGCTCATTAGTGCTTCCATTCCTGTGAAGGCCTTCCTTCTGAATGGCTTGCTGGTATCAGCTGGATCCTTTTCCACCCCGTCATTGTTGATGTTGTTTCCAAGGCATCTGGATGCTTTTCCATCCCTTGCTGGTGTTGGCTGGATCTTCTTCCACAATAGAAAACCTACAGCAACACTCATCAGTTGTTTTAACCTGAGCGTTTGGCTTACCTAAGAGTAGCAGCTTTATTCTGCATTCCCCATCAGGCACTCGTGCACACACACGTTAAATCACACGCGCCCAGACACCCATAGGCCATGTGGGGTCCCCGGCTGCTGCAGCAATGGGGAACCGGTGTAGCTAAAACTTTAAACCAAACACACACAAGCAAACCCCTTAAGGCAACCACTGCAATGGGGGGTTTAAGTTGCCTCTTTAACCCTCCAAAGCAAAGGCTTATTATTATTATTTAAAATCTTCTACCATTTAAGGCAAAGAGTGTGTATTAACAAGAAAGGTCAGAAAACAGCCTTATATTTATCCAAGGACATTTCAATTTGCTATTCCAATGGACAAACATAAGCCTTGAAGAAAAGAAGGAACCAGAAAAAGCAGCTTCAAATATGCATAAAAGCAACATCAACAACAAAAGTAGTTAAGTCTGCTAATACTGAATGCAAAAGAATCTTAGAGCTACAGTTCGTTCACATGTCCAGGCCGAAGCAAAGACTAGTGCCATGACTCTGCTTGCTGCTGGTCAAGATCCCCTATTAGTCTCTTAATATGAGACAGCTTGTTGTGGAGATACACGCATCTGTACTTCTTTCACCCTGTCATCTTCTTTCGCCCTGCAAGAAAACACAAAAACAGATCTCGGTCCCTTTGGAACCGGGCTTTCATAGTTAACATGTTGAACTAGCTCAGAAATTCCTGAGCAGGAACTATCTCTTGGACCTTTTGTTCTGGGGGCAGGTCTTTATCGAGTTGTTGCCTGTTATTGACTATCAAAATCATTAATGACCTCCATAATGTCTCATTTAGCTGCAGTGGAGTGCCAGTAATTTTTTTTGTAACAAGTAATATTAGCAGCTACTTTTAGTAAGCAGCAGTGGTGAGGCACATTGCCGGGTCCTAATGGGAGCTGCCTCTGAACCTCAGAGAGCACTGAGCCGGGGTGGGGTTGCTGGTCCCAAGCCGCGGCTTTTTCTTTTACTTCAGTTTGCAAGAGTTGGGGGGGGGGGGCGCTCCCGCCCGCAGCGAGGGGGGGGCGGGCAACCTGAGGAAGGTGGTTGCCTGCCAGCGCTCGCGAGGCCGGGCTACCCCGCCCCACACCGCCAGGACTTGGACGCCAGGAACGGGGGCGGGGGGGGGGCCAGCCGGGGGGAGGTGCGCGGAGAGGCGGCAGAAGCTTCACGGGGAGAAGTTTGCCTCCGTTTTTCGGGTCACGCCCGTACTGGACATGTATTTCTAGCAGCTCTTTCAGGCTGCTCCGTTTCGCGCCGCCAGTCCCCGGGCGGTCGCCAGCACTCGCGAGGTTCGGGCTTTGCTATGCCGGACCCTCCGAGTTGCCGGTACCGCTCCCACGAACTGGTCGCAGAGCCAGCAGTACCGCGTCCCTCGGCAGAGAGTGGGGAAGCATCCGAACTACCACTTAACAATATCCGATCACCCTCGGCACACGGGGCAAAACAAACAAAGCACGTACACGTCTCCATTTCAATGAAAGCGAGCACATCCTCTGTTTCATCAACACTGTTTCAGTGTCGAGAAGCGGCGGGGCGGCGGGGCGTTCGCTTAAAAAGCCCGCGCGCTTGTTTTGCCGCAAAACTTCTTCCTCTCTTTGGAAGTCAAGTTTACGCACATCCCGCGCTAAGTTAAAGCAAACGGCCAGAAGGAAACACACCGCGAGATGCAAAGTTGCTGCAGAAATATTACTCAACCCTCCAAATAATTCCTCCATCTCTGATATCCTGCCGACTACGCCAAAATTGTCACGAAATATTACACGGAGGCACCCCGAGGTTAATTTAAGGGACAACAGAGTCCACAACAACTTTTATTAAACCAGTGAGAAACAGGGTTTAGCACTCCACAAGTGACTTAAATACAGGTTCGGATATCAGTTGAGGAAATAATTTGAAGGGGCAGCAACTAATACAACAGGCGGTCCACAGTGTGCATGCACGTGGCTGCACCAAAACAATGCCGGAGCGGCCTTGGGTCCCGGAGAAGCACACACTTGCCAAACACGGTGCAAGATTATTTTAAAGAAGATACACGCACTCGTAGTGAGTACGGGAAGTGTACGCTCGCGATTCCGCGAGGGCAAATTTATAATATACTCGCAATTGTGCGGGGGGCTCTCAGCGGCCACTCGCGCTTGTGCGAGGATTTAAAGTACCCGTGCACGGGAGGAAAATACGCTCGCGGTTGTGCGAGGGGCTCTCGGCAGCCACTAGCGATTGTGCGAGGATTAATTTAAAGTACACGTGCAAATGTGCACGGAAAATATATGTGCAAATGTGCACGAAAAGTATAAATATATTCGCAATTCCGCGAGAAGTTTTACTTACACACGTGGCGGCAAGGCAAGCGGAGTCTCCATCCCCGAGGAGCCGGGGGGGGGGGGGGGGGGCCGTGGCTCCCGGCGGCAGTGGCCAAGCTCGTGCTCCGAGGGACCCGCACAATGGGCCGAGTCGCCGACGAGTGTCCCGTTTTTTATACTGGCTGATCAGATTATGACTTGGAGGCACTCTAGAAGCTTCTCTGCACCCCCACACTGTTTGTGGGATGCCTCTGAAGCCTCCAAAAACATCCCCCACACTAGCCGCGCAGGCACCCAGCGGCTCAGTGGCGCCTCGGCACTCCCTTCTCCTAATGGGCCTGGATGGTGTGCTCTGGGCCACACAAAAGAAGCTGTTAGCCTCAAGTAGCGGAGAAAGAGGAAGATGCGCCCACTCCTTTCAAACAGAAAGGGGGGGAAGGGGAAAGAGGGGGGTTGCATTCCACTACAAGAGCCTACCAGGAACTGAGAGAGCCTGCCAGGGCATGACAGAGGCTGACAGAGCCTGAAAGACTTCAAGAAAGATTAACAGAGCCCAAAAGAAACTGAAAAATCCTGACATAGTCCGACAGAGTGTTACAGGGCCTGACAAAGCCTCACAGAGACCAACAGGGCCTGACAGAGCCTGACAGAACTCGACGGGGCCCAAGAAACCCTGACAGCACCTGACAGCGAACTATAGAGTCCAGCAGGACCTGACAGAGGCTGACAAAGCGCTATAGAGCCTGAAAAAGCTCAACAAAGCATTACACAGCCTGACAGGGCCAACAAAGCTTGAAAGAGCCCAACAGTGCCCAAGGGAGCCTGACAGAGCTCAACACACCAAACAGAGCCTGACAAAACCTGTCAGAGCCCTACAAAGCCAGAATAAGGGCAAGAAAGCCCGACAAAGCCTGACAAAGTCTAACAAGGATTGAAAGAGCCTGACAAGGCCTGAAAGAGCATGAAAAGGCTTTACAGACCCTGAAAAAGTCTGGTAGGGCATAAAGAGCCCAAAAAAGCTTGACAGAGCCTGATAGAGCCTGACAGAGCCCGAGAGAGACCGAGAGATCTCGACAAAGCCACACAGAGACTGACAGGGCCTGAAAGAGCCTAACAGAGCCTGACAGATTGTGACAGACACCGACAGAGCCCAAAAAGGGCTTACAGAGCCCCAGAGGTGCTGACAGGTGCTGTCAAAGCCCAACAAAGACCGACAAAGCCCAACAGGGATCAAAAAAGCCCAACAAAGCCCAACACTACCCAACAACGCTTGACAGGGCCTGACAGAGGGCAACAAAACCCGACAGAGCCCGAGCAGGCCCCACAGAGTCAGACAGAAGCCGACAAAGCCCGATAGAGTCCATCACAGCCCAAAAATACCCTAGAGAGCGCCACACAGATAGACAGAGCCCGTCGTGGCATAAAAGACCTGGACAGACCTTGACAAAGCCTGACAGAGCCCAACAGGGCATGACACAGATTGACAGTGCCCTACATGCCCCAAAAAAGCCTGACAAAGCCTGATATGTCCTGACAGATCACGACAGAGCCTGATAAAGCCTGAACAAAACCCGACAGATCCTGAGAGAACCCGACAGGCCCTGACAGATCACGATAGGGCCCAAAAAAAGCCCTACAGAGACTGTTATAACCTGACAGGGCTTGACAGATCCTGAAAGAACCTGACAGAGCCCGGCAGGGACTGACAGAGTCCACAAGAGCCTGACAAAACCTGACAGAGCCTGACAAAACCCGACAAAGCCCAACAGAGCTCGACAAAGTTTGATAGAGCCAACCAGTGCCTGACAGAGCACGAACGGTCCTGCCAGTAACCAACACAGCTCAACAGGGTTCGACAAATTCTGACAGCGCCTGAGAGCGAATGATAGAGCTTGGCAGGACCTTACAAAAGCTGACAAAGTGCGACAGAGACTAAAGGAGCTCAACAAAGCATTACAGAGCCTGACGGGGCATGACACAGCTTGGCAGAGACTTACAGATCTTGACAGAGCATGACAGGGCCAGACAGAGCTTGAAAGAGCCCGACAGAACCTGACTGGAATCGACAGAGCCCAACTTAGCCTGACAGTGCTCAACAAAGCTCAAAAGACCCAACAGAGCTAGACAAACAGTGACAGAACCTGAAAGAGTATGACAGGGTCTGAAAGAGCTCGATAGGGCCTGACAGAGCACGACAGAGCCTACCAGAACGTGAGAGAGCCCGCCAGGGCATGATAGAACCCGACAGAGCCCGACCAACTTCGACAAAGCTTGACATAGCCCAACAGAACCTGAGAAAGCCTGACAGAGCCTGACACAGTCTCACAGGGCCCGACAAACCCCTTCATAGCCTAACAGGGCATGACAGAGTGCAACAGAACTCGACAGGGTCCGACAAATCCCCACAGCACCTGACAGCGAACTTCAGAGTCCAGCAGGGCCTGACAGAGGTGGACAAAGCGCAATAGAGCATGAAAGAGCTCAACAAAGCATTACAGAGCACGACAATGCCTGACACAGCTTGAGAGAGCCTTAAGGATACCGACAGAACCTGACAAAGCCTGATAGGGCCCAAAAAAAAAAGCTTGAAGGAGCCCAACAGCGCCCAATGGAGCCTGAAAGACATTGAAAATACCCAACAGTGCCTGACAGAACCCGACAGAGACCGACAAAGCCTGAATAAGGGCAAAAAAACGTGAAAAAGACTGACAGAGCCTGACAAGGGCTGACAGAGCATGACAGGGCTTTACAGAGCCTGAAAAAGCCTGGTAGGGCATAAAGAGCCCAAAGGAGGTTGACAGACACCGACAGCACCTGACAGAGCCCGAGACAGACCAACAAACTTCAAAAAAGCCACACAGAGACCCACAGGGTCTCAAAGAGCCTGACAAATCCTGACAGAAATTGACAGAGCCCTAGAGAGCCTGGCAGAGCCTGACAAAGCCCAACAGAGACCGACAAAACCTGACAGAGCCCTACAAATCCTGACATGGCCTGACAGAGCCTGATAAAGCCTGACAAAACCCGAGAGAGCCCAAAAGAGCTTGACAAAGCTTGACCAAGCTCACCAGGCCTTGACAGAGCACGACAGGGCCTGCCAAAGCCCAACACAGCTCAACAGGTTTCGCCAAATCCTGACAGCGCCTGATAGTGAACGATAGAGCCCGACAGGACCTGACAGAGGCTGACAAAGTGCAACAGAGCCTGAAAGAGCTCAGCAAAGCATGGCAGAGCACAACAAGGCCTGACACAGCTTGAGAGAGCCTTACAGATCTCAGCAGAACCTGACAGGGCCCGACATGGCCCAATAAAGCTTGAAAGAGCACAAAAGCACCCAATGGAGCCTGACAGATCTCGACAATACCAATCAGAGCCCGACAAACCCTGACATGGCCTGACAGAGCCCCATAGACTCCTATAAAGCCCGACTGATCCCCACAAAGCCAGAATACAGATAAGACAGCCCGACAAAGCCTGACAAAGCCTGACAGAGACCAACGAAACCTGACAGAGCCCAAACAGGCCTCACAGAGTCAGACAGAAGCCAACTAAGTTTGATAGAGCCAATCCACAGCCCACAAATGCCCTAGAGAGCCCGACATAGATAGACAGAGGCTGTCACGGCCTAAAAGACCTGGACGGACCTTGACAAGGCCTGAGAGAGCCTGAGCGGGCATGACACAGATTAACAGTGCCCTACATGCCTTAAAAAAGCCTGACAAAACCTGATATTGGCATGAGAGATCACGACAGAGCCCGACAAAGCCTGAGAAAGCCAAACAGAGCCCAACAGATCCCTGACAAAACTTCACAGGTCTTAACAGAGCACGTCAGGGCCCAGCAAAGTCCGAGAGAGCCGGAGAGGACATAACAGAGCATGACAGAACTGACGCGTGATCAGGAAATAACTGTATATATAAGGAGGCTTGTTTCTGTAATAAATGGCTTTGCTTGAATTCATATTGGATTGTGTGGAGTCCATGATTTTTCGCCCCTCGCAAGTGGTGATTCCGACGTGAGCTGCAAGGAGAATTTACGGCGAGGGGACAACTGCTGTGTCAGGTTCGCTCCGAACCCCAGTTGGAGACGGTGCGGCTGGACTGTGACCGGGACGTAGATTGCGGGCTGCGTGATTCCCGATTGATCGCTACAGATGCGACAGAGGAAGGATAGAGGATCCGATATCGTTGCAACGGACACCCAAAGAGGTGAGCAGCTGGGGGCGAGAGGAGATGGGGCAGAATATTTCTAAAGAAGAAGAAGAAATACTGCGGCTCCTCTTGCATATCCTCTCTATGAGAGGGGTGAAGTATGAGGAGAGTAACCTCAAAAGACTATTAATTTGGTGCAGAGGCAATGGGTTTCCTGCTGATCTGTCAGGAGCTTTTCAAATAGAGACATGGGGAAAAAGTGGGAACTGTGTTGTGGAAGGCGATCAGTCGCAGTGAAAAAGATATTCTCAGCCTTGTAACTGCCTGGCAACTGAAAATTACTACACTGAAGCAATTAAAAGTTGAAAAGACTGTTATGAGCATTAGTGACTCAAAACTTGAACTTTGGGACAATATAGGGCAGAAATTATGGGATAAAGTCAGCAATGGAGATAAAGAAGCTAAATCATTAGTAACTACATGGAAGCTTATAATTACTACCTTAAAAGATCTTAAGGCTGAACTGTCTGCTGCTGCTGGAATTTTTGCAGTGTTGCAGCCTGATAAGAAACCTGAAAATAGCTATGAAGCTTACCCTGTTCGCATCTTCGATACCCTCCCTACTCCATCCCCTGCTGTGCCTTCAGCACCCGCGATGGTTCAGCGGTCTGAGGTGGGGGGAGGAAAAATGCCAAGCGGGTGGCCTCCTATACCATTGCCCAATCCTGGTGAAAACAACAAGTCCAAAGGATTGGAGTTGGACGATTTGTCCAAAGAACCTGTGAAAGCTGAGAATGCTGAAGTCATAAACAAGTGTACTATCTGTCCTTTTACCAATTTGTATCTGCCTTTAACGCCTTTTAACCCTCCAACTTCCACGAGAGAGCAGAAGGAGTCACTGGATAAGAACTGGACAAAAAAACTGTGTGAAAGATTAGATCAGTTAATAGCGAGTGAATCCAGCAGTCGGCAATGCGGTCATGCTGATCGCGACGGGAAAGAGGGTGCGCCGGGGGACTCAGGTTATATGAATACTTATGATGCTAGAAAGTATTGCCGAGAGAATGTGCACTGTTCCGAACCCCCCTGTTACTAATGATTCTCCAGCACCGTTCAAGTCCGCGTTATCTGATGACTCAGATGAGGATGAGGGTCTGCAGCATTTTTTTTTTAAAGTTAAAAGGAAAAACGAGTGTTTGTACGTGTTGCCCTGAGATCAGATAAAAACCGTGGAAGACTCAAGCAAAAATTTGACCTATGCAATGTAACAGCTATAGATCATTTAGGACGGAACGATGGGATTCATTGAAAGTGGTGGGTATCCACCAACTCTTGGAAAGAGACACTAATTGACACACCACAACTACAGGCACGATTAGTTTCTGAAATCCTGAGGCAGTCAACAGACCTTGCATATCAAGCTATGAGAGAGGTGCCTGAAACCAACAAAGCAGCCAAATCATTTGCAACTCTTAATCAGGGTCCCAATGAGAATTACATGCAATTTATTGACCATCTTCAAGAGGCCATAACTAAGCAGGTTGAAAACTTAGAAGTTAAGGAAGCACTGGTGTTGAAATTAGCAGTAGAGAATGCTAATGTTTGCTATCAACGTGTTATCTGCGAGTTTTACAGTACATATTACTTGCTTCTGTGTATTGCCTCTCTGAAAATCAAGCAGCTTCTCAGGAATGTGAGTTAATTGTTTTACTGGTTGTTGTTAGAATTGTTTCTTTGTGGTATAAGTACACCGTAAAACCTTCTCCCCACTTTTCCCACTCGCACTGCAAGCAGCCCTGTGCTTTCCCCCCTCCCTTCCTCTTCTCATGGTTTTTACTGACGAGATGGGGTCAGGAATGACTGTTTTTAGCCGTGTTCCTAACAATCGGTATTGGGAGGTGTTTTAAACATAGGAAAGCACTTGGAAATATGAGGAAGGAAGATCTTGTGAAATATTGCACTTAATGGTGGCAGCTGTATAAGTTAAATGATTGGGAAAAGTGTCCAGAGAATACAATCTTGAAGTATAACGCTTTGTTGCGATTAATGTTGTTTTTAAGGCCAGAAGAGCAGGACAAAATAAATCTCTATAGTTTTACAGGCGGGGCGATTTGAACTTCAACAAGCTGAGAGAGAATTAACTGATAACACACAGGTCAGAAAACTTCCTAAAGTCTGCAAGATGCTTTCTTTATTAACCTGTTTTCTTTGTGGGCATCTGTTTAAGCATGTTGCAATTTTGGTAGGTCTTTGCTATATGGTACGATAAGTTCACAGTCTGTTAAATCATGAGAATCCATTGACTCAAAATGTGCATTTTGTGATAATACAGAAGATCATGAATAATTTAGATCTTTTACCGCGTGAATGTGATGGTAAATTTTTTTGTGTAGTAGCTGTTATTTTTCTTTCCAGCATGCTACCTTTATTCCAGCATTCAGACTTGCGCAACTCTGTGACAGGCTGTGTCTCATCTCGGTGTACTGGATTTGGCTCTTCTGTATGCACACCATGCAAAGAATCCTGGTTTTGGAATACAGCTGTAGCGCACCAGATGAGACACTTAAAAAAAAAAAAAAAAATATGCCTTGCCCAGTCCATCTTGCTGCGGCGGCGGGGGGGCAGGTGCTGATGGGGCTCCAGCGCGCACTGACCTATTTTGTCAGGGACACCCAGCGGTACCTCTGCCTGCCTGAGCAGTGAGTGGTTCAAAGTTGCAATGCAAAAATTGAGATATTGTCTTAAATTAGTGTGACTGTGATCCATCTGCATATTGAACTGGGTATTTGGTTTTCATATCTGAGCTCAGCATGTTTAATTTGCATATTTATATTTGGTACCAAAGGAATCTTGTTTGGGGAGATAATTACAAAATGGGAATCAGTTCCACTGCTAAAATTCCACCTTGCTCCCCCTTAGGATGCATCCTTACACATTAGAGTAATTGCTTATATTGTTATCTAGTAATTTCGAGACCAGAAAGCATTTAAATTGTTAAACTCTGCCTTTGAAACCAAAAACAAACAAACAACAAACAGAAAAAAAAAACAAAACACAAAAACCCAAACACCTAAATGCTATGACAGATGTGAATTTGGAAGAGGTTGTATTTAAAAGCTGCTAGAATATTAACTGATTTGGATCTAGGAAATAGAATAATAGATTTATGTTTATTATACTGGTTTTTGACCTCTGTAAATTGTAAAAGGTAAATGGAGCTAAGAATGTAACCTACTGCTGAGCTACTTGGAATTGCATATAAAGTGTATTATGGTTGGAATGAAAAGGGAAAACAAAAGAGCAAAATATCCCAGGCCTGTGTGAAGCTGCAAGATAAATTCAGCTCATTGTAACTGAGGAGTTTGCCAGAGCCTCCTACTTTGTACCAGCGATTACACCAGCTGCATGGCCTTGGCTATATCTAAACTGCAGCAAGAAGAGAAAGGAAAAAAAAAAAAAAAAAAAGGAAGAACCTGGCTGCCTGCTTTCAAGGCGGTGTGAAAGGGGGGTTTTCTCTCCCCCCCACTGCAGTGATGTAATACTGAATGGAGCAGTCTGAGGGTGAAGTTTAAAGGCATCCTTAGCAGACCCATAGTTCTAATGAAACTGGAAAATTAAACCAAAATTTGTTAATAGACTTATTCTGTGGTAATTAGTTGTAAGAGACTTCTTAGTAAATTCACCATGCTAGTTTTTGAGGTCATGGAGAGGAACGAAAGAAAGGCCGTTTTTTGAGACCAATGGAATGCCAAATTTGGAACAAAGTTTTAATACATGAATTCTTATACTTGCCAGAAAGTCCTATACCTCTCTTAGGTTAAGATTTGTTAAGTAAATTGTAAGCTCAAATAACGTTTTCTGAGAATTCTGTTTAGTTGCATGGCCTACAAGAAGCTACTTGGATGGCGCAGATCTGCTTGCTGCAAGTGAGAAATCTCCAAGGAAATTTCAAATGCTGTATTTCCACTAGTATTAACAGCCAATGTTTCGTTAAAGCAAATACTACACTGCTAGATCTGAAATAGGACTTCGATCCGGTACGGGAAAACAATATCCAATAAATATGACAGCCAAAATGGACTTAGAAACTTTGAGGAATAAATTTATGACAACCTTGCAGGCTGACTGCATTCAATTGGACTTGCAGATTTGTCTTTGAAACAACCTGTGGCTATTGTGGGACAGTATGATGAGATTGCTAGCAGACATATACCGACTGTTATATACCAATTGTCACTCTAATCAAGAAAATGCAGGGAATGAATTTAAGTCTTAATAGGCCGTGATCCTTTTGTCATATATGTACCATTTGTGAAATTTAATTCTGATTTTTTTTAAATTTTTTTTTATTTGTAATCTTTGTCTTTGTAAATTGCACTAGCTGGTTTTCTTAACAGCACAGCTTTTGGCATGCCTAAATGTAAATTGCTGCAGAACCTGCAAGTCTTTAACATCAGGTCATAGGCCATACTTGTATTTGGTCTGATCCTACATACTTGCACAGTTTTTGTTGATGGTTCTGGGAAGTCTCATAAAGCTGTAGTGGTCTGGCGTGAAGATAACAATTGGCATCATCCTGAAAAAATTATTGAAGGTTCAACCCAATTAGCAGAAATTGGCACAGCTTTAAATTACTTAGAGCTTTTTAAGGAGGGACCTCTAAATTTGGTTTGTGATTTTGAGTACATAGTCAAGATCCAACGCACGTATCTGGTTCTGAACTTTTTTTGTTTGGTTGGTTGGTTGGTTTTTTTAAAAAAGGGGGGAAGTAGGGGAAACACCACAAAACCAATTGTCAAAAGCATTGTATGTGATGAAATACTTTGCAAGTATGACCCAAAACCATGCTAAATCAGAAAGAACC
Source organism: Streptopelia turtur (assembly GCA_901699155.2). Lineage (NCBI taxonomy): Eukaryota > Metazoa > Chordata > Aves > Columbiformes > Columbidae > Streptopelia > Streptopelia turtur. The sequence goes on along the minus strand of CABFKC020000275.1, from coordinate 1,186,494 downwards.
TACATTAGTTATGGTCAAATCACTAGTCAATGGAAAAAGCCACATCAATTGATAACCTGGGGAAAAGGTTATGTTTGTGTCATTACAGGCCGAGGATTGAAGTGGATTCAACAAAGATTCAACGGATGCAGAAGGACAGGAGGGAGATAAGTTGTGAGGACTGTTTCAGATGTAAACCATGGATCCTAATTCAGTGTTATAGATGCTCACAGACCTGGTGGTCTAGAAGCCTATTAGCAAGCAGGTGGTGTACCTTCTGTGGAGAATGGCAATTTGAACAATCGGCAGGAGATCCAAAAGGGTGATATTATGATTAGATAGTCAATGCATAGATAAGGTAAAATTATGAGATATCTCTACCATAGTAATCTAAGTTTAGCAACTGATAAAGTTTTAGAAGGGATATTAAGGTTAAGCTATTGATCTTTTAAATAGGTTAAGAAAACTTTTAAGATATTAATTCAATTATTAGCATATGCTGATGGTATTAAGTATGTTACCCTATAAACTGCGCAGTTATAAATCTTTTAGGAATTTAAGAGAATATATTGTATTAACTTGTCTGGTTATTTTGAATCTATAAAATAGTGTGTTAATAACAGTTCGCAGGCTGATATGTGTCCTGGTTTTTGTTAAAAACAAGTTTCTCTTCAGTGAATTTTGCCTGTCAGCTAAAGCCTTCATATTAACCTGCATTTTCCTGGAGAACCAGGCACATGTTTTGGTAAACCTAGCAATGGAATGCAAACATATTGATAAGCATGGATGGACATCTCGCGAGGAGGGGCGACGAGAAACAAGTGACTAAGAAACTGACCAACTGTGTATAACATTCCATTCACGTGAATACTTCATATAAAAGTGGGAGATCACGAGGATCTCGTCCCTTTCCCTTTTCCCTTCTGCTTATGGCCGACCTTAGGAGAGGATCTTACTGGCCATCCCTGAGAACTGAGGCCTAGTGAGAGACTGAATCCAGCTCCGCTCGGTTGCAGAGTCTAATCCAGGACTTTGGTTGCCGGCTCTGCAGTTGCTGAGACTTTCAAGATTGGTTTTGTATATTTTGTATTATTCTCTCTATTCTTATTAGTAGCATTAGTAAAACATCTTTAATTTTTCCAAACTCTCTTCTCTCTGTCCTTCTTTCCCTCCCGATCGCCTGTCCTGAGTGGGAAGGGGGGAGAGGGAGGGGCAAAAAGGGGGAAGTGGGGGGGGGGAGAGGAGGTTAACAATACATCTGCCAGGGTTTTATTGTCACCCCGCAATCTTAACCCTCGACAGATAATTGGCGCCCAACGTGGGGCTCGAGAAAAGGGGTAAATTTGAAGATTTTTGGCTTTTCTACTGCTCTGACATACCTTTCAGTTTTCTTGGCACGGTGCCAACTCATAGAGTTGTGATACTCGCGCGTCTGTTTGCTTCGGACATTATTTAGTGGTATTAAGGCAAAGTGAATTACATTGATTTAGAGATGTTATGGCATAAGTTGTATCAGTTGTTTTTCTACATTGTGCTCACTGATTTCCATATCTGTGTTGGGCTTTCTTTTTAAATCGAAGTATTCATTATATAACAACAAGGGAACTGGACAATGATCATGATGATACTGTGTGGTTTGTCACTGGTTTATTTCATTGTACTGCAGCCGCTAACTAATTTCTACTCGCTTCTGCTTTACCTTGAAAGCCTCCAGGAGAGATTAAAGAGCAGAATGGCTCTGTGTTTGCTAATTGGTCGAGCGAATCTTTAGAAAGGCTGAACTAACAATACTTTCGTTTTTTCGCTAGGAGAGTTCGCAAATGTTTTAGAGAATTTTGAATATCCTTGGAGTTTTGATAGAACTGTGATGGTGTTATCTCGTTTGCTGAATGTGTGTCAGCTTTGTTGCTTCTGTTAAGAGAAATGGCGTTCAACAGGAGGTTTGCGTCTCTTTGTTGTCCTGAGATTTGCGGTGTGCTCTGGAAAGCTTTAGCAAAAAGCACTCCTGGCCGCTCGAGAAAGAGCAAAACAGCAAAAGCTGCAGCTACTGCCCCCCGCCAATGGCGGTTTCAGAGGCTGAAGGTACAGCTTCTACGCTGAGTTCCAAGGCCGATGCTGATAAAGTTACTTCTCCAGCCTCAAAGCCTAAGGCAGCCCCCCTTTCTTCACACACTGGGCACTGTTGCTGCTGTAACCACAGTAACCACTGTGACAGTCATTCAGACTCTGGAAATGAATCAAATGATGGTAAACCCATATCAGCATCAGTTGCCGGTTGTAAGAAAGTCACTAGAAAGACTACCCGTGCAGCAGATGATGGCACAGGGCCAACATCAACCCAAGGGGCATCATCATCAGGACAGGGAGGAGATGAAGTGACCACCACTCGGTCCTTCTCTCCAGGTGAGCTGAGAGACCTGCGAAAAGACTTTAGTCGTCGTGAAGGCGAGAATATTTTAACCTGGCTGCTCCGATGCTGGGACAATGGGGCAGGAACAATTGAATTGGAAGGTGGTGAAGCCAGGCAGCTGGGATCTCTGTCAAGAGATTCCACCATTGATAGGGCAATTTCAAGAGAGTCTAATGCCACTACTCTCTGGACCCCGACTCCTGGCAGCTATGAAAGTAAGATTTCCCTACAAGGAAGATTGTATATCCAAGTTATGGAAATGGAATACTATGGAGAGAGGTATTCAGTTCCTGAGAGAATTAGCTGTGCGAGAGATCATCTATTTTGAACCAAACAGCCAAGAGGGGACAGACCCAGATAGAAGCAATTGTACACGACCTCTGTGGCGCAGATTTGTACAAAGTGCACCACCTGCATATGCTAAGTCATTGGCAGGAATGTTCTGGTCATCACGAGGCATACAAGATATTACTGAAGTGATTGAGCAGCTCCGGAACTTTGAGGACAGCCTTGCTGGTTCTCTACGGGCTTGTGTCTCTGCTGTAGAGAAACTGTGTGAAAAATCTGATGACCGGTTTGAAAAGCTATTGCAAGAAATCAAAGAACTCAGAGAAGACACATACCATTCACGACCTGCACAAACCTATGTTTCAGCTATTAGGAAAAGGCGTTTCCAATCTCGAGAGAGAGGACAGAGGCAGCCCACAAAAAGAGGTTCACTGTGGTTCTTCCTACATGAGCAGGGAGAAAACATGAATAAGTGGCATGGAAGACCTACCTCAGAACTTCAAGCACGAGTACGTGAGATCAAAGGAAAAACTCCTAGAAAGGTGGCTGCTCCAGTTTACAAAAGGAGCAGAAGAGACTCTGATGCTCTTGAAGGAACCTCTAATTCACACCCAGAGACTGTGCAAAACAGAAATTAGAGGTGCCCTGCCTCCAACCAGGTGGAGGAAAGGGATAACAGAGTTATTGGACTGTACAAATACTATGGCCTGGTACAACACACCCCCAGGAGTACAAAGCTTTAGTGGACACTGGTGCACAGTGCACAATAATTCCTTCTAATTATAAAGGAACGCAATCCATCAATATTTTTGGAGTGACTGGGGGATCCCAGGAACTGACTGTTGTAGAGGCTGAAATGAGCCTAACTGGAAAAAACTGGCAAAAGCATCCCATTGTGACTGGCCCAGATGCTCCATGTATCCTTGGCATAGACTACCTCAGGAGAGGGTATTTTAAGGACCCAAAAGGGTATAGGTGGGCATTTGGTATAGCAGCTGTGGACACTGAGAAAATTGAACAGCTGTCTGATTTGCCTGGTCTTTCAGGTGATCCTTCTGTTGTAGGATTGCTGATGGTTGACGATCAGCAGGTGCCAATTGCTACCACGACGGTGCATCGCCGGCAATATCGCACCAACCAAGACTCTTTGATTCCTATCCAGAAGTTGATCCGTCAATTGGAAAGCCAGGGTGTGATCAGTAAGACTCGCTCACCTTTTAACAGCCCAATCTGGCCAGTGCGTAAGTCTAGTGATGAGTGGAGACTAACTGTGGACTATCGTGGCCTGAATGAAGTTACGCCACCACTGAGTGCTGCTGTGCCTGACATGCTAGAACTGCAATTTGAACTGGAGTCAAAGGCAGCTAAGTGGTATGCTACAATTGACATTGCTAATGCATTTTTCTCTATTCCTGTAGCAGCAGAGTGCAGGCCGCAGTTTGCTTTCACCTGGAGAGGCATCCAGTACACGTGGAATCGCTTGCCCCAGGGATGGAAACACAGTCCTACCATCTGCCATGGACTGATCCAGACCACGCTGGAGCAAGGTAAAGCTCCAGAACACTTGCAATATATTGATGACATCATCGTATGGGGCGACACAGCGAAAGAAGTCTTCGAGAAAGGTGAGAGAATAATTCAGATTCTTTTGGATGCTGGTTTTGCCATAAAACGAAGCAAGGTCAAGGGACCTGCACGAGAGATCCAGTTTTTTAGGAATAAAATGGCAAGATGGCCGTCGTCAGATCCCAATGGATGTGATCAACAAAATTGCTGCAATGTCTCCACCTACTAATAAAAAGGAGACACAGACTTTCTTAGGCGTTGTAGGTTTTTGGAGAATGCATATTCCTGACTACAGCCACATTGTGAGCCCTCTCTATCGAGTCACTCGTAAAAAGAACCAATTTGAGTGGGGCCCTGAACAACGACAAGCCTTTGAACAAATTAAGCGTGAGATAACTCATGCAGTAGCCCTTGGACCAGTTCAGACTGGACTAGATGTTAAAAATGTGCTCTACACCGCAGCCGGAGATAATGGACTTACCTGGAGCCTCTGGCAGAAAGCACCAGGAGAAACCCGAGGTCGACCCTTAGGTTTTTGGAGTCGAGGATACAAAGGATCTGAGGCCAACTATACTCCAACTGAAAAAGAGATACTAGCAGCATATGAAGGAGTTCGAGCTGCTTCAGAAGTGATCGGTACTGAAGCACAGCTCCTCCTGGCACCTCGACTGCCAGTGCTGAGCTGGATGTTCAAAGGGACAGTTCCCTCTCCACATCATGCAACCGAAGTTACGTGGAGTAAATGGATTGCATTGATCACACAACGAGCTCGAATTGGAAGTCCCAATCGCCCAGGGATCTTAGAAGTGATTACAGACTGGCCAGAAAGTAAAGACTTTGGGATGTCTCCAGATGAGGAGGAAGTAAAACGTGCTGAAGAAGCACCACCGTATAATACCCTTTCAGAGACTGATAAGCAGTATGCACTGTTCACAGATGGATCCTGTCGTCTTGTAGGAAAACATCGAAGGTGGAAAGCTGCTGTGTGGAGTCCCACACGACAAGTTACAGAAGCCACTGAAGGACAAGGTGAATCTAGTCAGTTTGCAGAAGTGAAAGCCATCCAGCTGGCTTTGGACATTGCTGAACGAGAGAAGTGGCCCATACTTTATCTCTATACTGACTCATGGATGGTAGCAAATGCCTTGTGGGGGTGGCTACAGCAATGGAAGAAAAGCAACTGGCAGCGCAGAGGTAAACCCATTTGGGCTGCCACACTGTGGCAAGACATTGCTGCTCGGCTAGAGAGCCTGCCTGTGAAAGTTCGTCATGTAGATGCTCATGTGCCTAAAAGTCGAGCCACCGAGGAACATCTAAACAACCAACAAGCGGATCAAGCTGCTAAGATTAAAGTAGCTGAGGTGGACTTGGACTGGCAACATAAAGGTGAACTTTTCCTAGCCCGGTGGGGCCCATGATGCTTCAGGGCATCAAGGTAGAGATGCAACATATAAATGGGCTCGCGATCGAGGGGTGGATTTAACTATGGACACTATTTCACAGGTTATTCATGAATGTGAAACTTGCGCCGAAATCAAACAAGCGAAACGGTTAAAGCCTGTATGGTATGGGGGGCGATGGTTAAAGTATAAGTATGGAGAAGCTTGGCAGATTGATTATATTACACTTCCACAAACACGTCAAGGTAAGCGTTATGTACTTACAATGGTGGAAGCAACCACTGGGTGGTTGGAAAACATATGCTGTACCTCATGCTACAGCCCGAAATACTATCTTGGGCCTTGAAAAGCAAGTCCTTTGGCGACATGGTACACCAGAAAGAATTGAATCAGACAATGGTACTCATTTCAAAAACAGTCTTATAGACAATTGGGCCAAAGAACATGGTATTGAGTGGGTATATCACATTCCATATCATGCACCAGCCTCTGGGAAAATTGAAAGGTACAATGGTTTACTAAAAACTACATTAAAGGCACTTGGTGGTGGAACCTTTAAAAACTGGGATTCACATTTAGCAAAAGCTACTTGGTTGGTCAACACCAGGGGATCAACCAATCGAGCCGGGCCTGCCCAATCAGAAATTCTGCGGACTGTAGAAGGAGATAAAGTCCCTGTAGTACACATGAAAAATATGTTAGGAAAGGCAGTCTGGGTTACTCCTGCCTCAGGCAAAGGCAAGCCCATTCGTGGGATTGTTTTTGCCCAGGGACCTGGCAGCACCTGGTGGGTGATGCTTAAGGATGGAGAAGTTCGGTGTGCACCTCAAGGGGATTTGAGTTTAGGTGAAAATATTCAATACTGAACTGCATGATGTGAATTGCCGTACTAACAGTATTTAATAAGTGTCTTTCAGATCAAGACAGTGATGATGAAACCAGAGCTAGCTTCTTCGAGTGGCGCCTAACAAATTTTTCGAAGTTGATGTCTTTAACCCACAAACAGTGGTCATGAGATGCACTTGTACCATTTTTCCTGCCCTGGGAGACTGTCGTGACAAAATGAACTTAATGAACTTTTTAAAGGATGGTCCACTGATTAACTACTCCTGTGTATATATGTATATATATATATATATAGTAGTAGTGATTAATTAGATTGTGTTGATAGATTGTATTGATAAGGTTTAAGTATTCAGTGAATGGCATATTATAAGGGGTGGAATGTCCTGGTTTTGTTAAAAACAAGTTTCTCTTTCAGTGAATTTTGCCTGTCAGCTAAAGCCTTCATATTAACTGCATTTTCCTGGAGAACCAGGAACATGTTTTGGTAAACCTAGCAATGGAATGCAAACATATTGATAAGCATGGATGGACATCTCGCGAGAGGGGCGACGAGAAACAAGTGACTAAGAAACTGACCAACTGTGTATAACATTCCATTCACGTGAATACTTCATATAAAAGTGGGAGATCACGAGGATCTCGTCCCTTTCCCTTTTCCCTTCTGCTTATGGCCGACCTTAGGAGAGGATCTTACTGGCCATCCCTGAGAACTGAGGCCTAGTGAGAGACTGAATCCAGCTCCGCTCGGTTGCAGAGTCTAATCCAGGACTTTGGTTGCCGGCTCTGCAGTTGCTGAGACTTTCAAGATTGGTTTTGTATATTTTGTATTATTCTCTCTATTCTTATTAGTAGCATTAGTAAAACATCTTTAATTTTTCCAACTCTCTTCTCTCTGTCTTTCTTTCCCTCCCGATCGCCTGTCCTGAGTGGGAAGGGGGGAGAGGGAGGGGCAAAAAGGGGGAAGTGGGGGGGGGGAGAGGAGGTTAACAATACATCTGCCAGGGTTTTATTGTCACCCCGCAATCTTAACCCTCGACAATATGCAGGTTTTACACATTTCCCTGGTGACAGGCCAGCTTCGGGCCAGAGCTTCACGATACAAGTCTTTAGCTCCGGTGTGTTTGCGCTTTATTTGTAACCATTCTAACAAGCGTTCCCAGTCTTCTGAAATTTGATCCTTTTGTACAGGGGCCAGTCTTGCTAATTCATCAGCTCGGTTATTCCATTCACCTGCGGATCCCCCATCTACCTGATGAGAAGCCACCCAGCCCACAGCAAAGTTTCCTTTCCTAGCAATACTTAAGATTTCTTGCCACTTTTCTTTTTGCCACACTGGAATCCTAGTAACTTCCCATCCGTTCTGTTCCCAGAAAGGAAGCCACTCGGTACAGCCCTTAAACACAGCATAAGAGTCAGTATAAATGTGTACAGGGGTAGTAGTTTGTGCTTCATGTTGGAAAACACTCCACACTGCAGTTAATTCACCTACTTGTGTACTACCCTCTCCCTCTGTTATGATCTGTTCTTCGGAAGAGGTATGGAGCGCGACTGCCCTGTATTTCCACACTTTTCCTTCTCTTTTAGCAGAAGCATCAGTAAACCAAGCACTAACTGACCGATCATGCGAAAAGGGAGGTGCGACCTGGATTACTGAGGCAGGTTTATCTTGGTCCTTGTCCAAGGTCTCAATTTCTTGTATAGCTAGATTTTTTTAAAGCTCCTTCAGATACCGAGAAAATGTTACAATAGTGTTCAATCTGAGCATACCACTTTCGTACTGAGGCCTTTTGGGCTACCCCATCAGGAGGAGGGGTCCCAGAAGTGACTGTTTTAATGACTTTAAATGGGCCTCTTAATACGATCGGCTGCTGTCATGCAATCTTCTCTACTTCTACTAGAGCCAGACTAACAACAAACAAACCTTTCTCCCAAGCTGTGTATCTCTTTTCGGCATCCCTAAAACCCCGGGAGAAAAATCCCACAGGTCGGGTTGGACCCTCGGGGCCTCTCTGCCATATGTGAACTGACAAGCCTGATAAAGCAAACCCCCATTCCACTTGAAAAGGGTCTGTAGGGTGAATAGGACCAAGGGCTTGGTGAGCTGTTGCTTCAAAAATTAGTGATCGCATAGCTTCTTCCTGAGAAGCTGTCCATTCCCATTTTACCCCTTTTCTTAACAAATCGTAAAGAGGTCTAGCAATGATAGAAAAGTCTGGGATGTGTTTCCTCAAAAGAAACAACAACCCTAAAACATGCTGCAAGTCCTTTTTGATTCAGGCATTTTGATCTGATCTAATGTCATGGTCCGTTCGGCAACAGACTCATGATGGTTCTTTTACCTTGATCTCAGAGCGCAAAATTAAGGTGACCAAAATGCCAAGGGGTTTTAATTCAATCAAGCAGTGTTACTTTATTAATTTGCCTGTAAAGTGGCATGCAATAGAGAGAGAGAGTAAAAAAAAGAAAGGGGAAAGAAATGGGGAAAAGCAAAGGAAAAGATGAGAAATGAGGTTGTGTTTATCACAAGTCGAGTTCCAAAGGCATCCCTCTGGTCTCCGGTCCCGTGGAGTCCTGCCAGTCCTCCGTCGTGGTTCGGAATCCTCTGGCGGGAAGATCTTCGATGGTGTCCATTCTGGAGTCACCTTTTATGCTTCTTCACCCCCCTCGCTCCCATTGTTTTCGCAACCCAGGCTCGTACTGCGCAGGCTTGAAAGATTCACGCTTTCTTTTGCCAACGCTTACGTGTCCAGCATTCAGGGGTCTTTCTCTGGTCCATTGGGTGACCTCAGGACCCTTGGTGAGCTTCTGGGCATGCTCCCTTTCGTTGGCCATTGTTTGAGGGAACAGGTGAGGGACACGTGTAACTGAGGCAGCAGGTGAGAACACATTCATCCTGCAGTGGGTTGTAACGAGCATGCTGGTGCTCTGCGGGGAGAGAGGAACTGAGCGTCGGGGGGGAAGGGACGCGGGAGGCAGACCCCCGTGGGCCGGGCACCCTCCACCCACTGTGCCCCCTCCTCGGGTCTACACCCCATTTTATGCCTCCAGCATCCCCCCTTAGCTTCACCCCTTCCTCCCTATCCCAGTCCGGGGAGGGGTCCCAGCTGCCACACCCCCTGGGCAGGAAGGGTCCCTGCAGCTCTCGTTTCCTGAAGCGTGGCTGGGCTCTGCCGGGGGTCCGGAGGGAGGCAGCCTCGGCCGTACCGCTGTTATAGTTGACTGTATTTTGCTTTTGTAAACTGTATCCAAGATTCTCACCTTATCTTGAAATTTCACAGGTTGTATACTTTATCTCTTAGTTTGAGGATAGAGAACTGAAAGTTAGTTCTGAGTGAGTCCTTATCTTATCTTGAACAGATAGAATGTGCTGAGGATGCACATCTAAGAAATCTGAGTATTTTACATGATTTTATAATTAATATAGGAATAGTGCGCATGTGCAGTGACAAAAGGTGAAAAGTACACGAGTGAAGAAGACTCCTTACTTCATCCTGAAGACCCCCTGAATGACCACCAGAGGACACTGCGCATGCTTAGAGTAGTTCCAAGGTGTTGCAACTGATATTGTGAAATAGTGGTGTAATCTGATGAATATGCAATACATACGTTGTAACCCTAATGAATATGTATGTAACCAAATTGTATAAATGTAGTGGAGTTCGAATCAGTGGTGGAAGCCAGCTTTGGGTGCGAACCCCTGGTTTCCCAGCGCTGAAATAAAAGCACCGCATATAACTACGTCCGTGGTTATGTGTCCTGTTTGCTAACATTTTGGCGACCCCAGATGGGACCTCGTGGGCACTGCTGAGGCGGATCGCGTCTTGATCCTGCTCTGGCTAGCACCGAGGTGTTCTTGGGGAGCGCATCGGACGCGACCGACCCTCTGCTGCTCTCGACGGACCTCTGACTGGTAAGAAGGTGCTTTTATTATTATTTGGGTACCCACCATCTGGTTCCCGAATCCTGGTAGCCTGCCGGTCAGAAGCGGCGAAAGCCACGCTTGGTTGGGCAGGGAGCTCCCAATCGGTAAAGCCTGTAGGCGCCGTCCATCAGACAGAGGGAAACCTCTGCAGGTTCGGCATCTGGTTCCTGAATCCTGGTTACTGAATTTATTCCAGTCTGGTTCCTGAATCCTGGTTACTGAGTTTATTCCAGTCTGGTTCCTGAATCCTGGTTCCTGAATCCTGGTTTCTGAATTTGTTTTGGTCTGGTTCCTGTATTTGTTCCTGTATTTGGTCTGGTTCCTGTATTTGTTTCTGTACTTGCTCTGGTCTGGTTCAGTTCCAGTATTTGCGTTTGTTTGTTTTAATATGTCTAATTCAAAAGTATTGCCGTTGAATTGTTTATTGAAACATTGGAAGGAGGCTGGGTTTGGACAGTCTATGCATAAAAAGAAGTTAATCGAATATTGTACTCACTGGTGGCCCAAATATAAACTACCTAATGAAGTGGCCACCAGAGGGGACTTTGAATCATGAAATTATTGCTGAGTTAATGAGGTTCTGTCAGAGAGAGGGCAAATGGGACAAAGTTCAATATGTTGATCTCTTTTTCTATCTTGAACGGCAGCATGATTGGAGGAAGGGTTGCGGACTGATGTTAGTGCAGAGTAATAATGAAAACAAGTGTATGGGATGTAAAACGGAAAAGAGATGTATGACATGTTTGGCTGTGGAAAATAGCAGTGGTAATGATTCAAAGACAGATTTACTGTGTCTCGATGTAGCACCTCCTGAGGAAACGGTATCAGTTAGACCCTCTGCGCCTATCCCTCTTGCTGATAGTGATGATGATTCAAGTGATGATAAGGAGGTGATAACTGGTGTAAAAGGAATAACGGTAACCCCAGTGTCTCACCGAACTAGAAACAGGGAAAAAGAAAAGGAAGCACAAAAGGGGGGAGGATCATCAAATGTAACAGCACCCCTGCGGCAGGCGGTAGGTGTTGGGGGGGAGCCAGTCTATGTAAAAGTCCCGTTCTCGCCAGGGGATTTAGTAATTTGGAAGCAATCAGCTGGTCCTTATCGGGAAAACCCAGGTAAGGTTGCAAAAATAATTAAGATGATAATTAAGACGCAGAATCCTGATTTGGATGATTTACAAGTTATTTTGGATACATTAATGGATTCTACAGAAAAAGATATGGTTATACGGGTTGCAAGGGATAAAGTGAGAGAAGATATCCGGAATGGGAAAGTAGAGGGCAATGTTGATGAGAACTTTCGAAAAGAAGATCCCCGATGGAATTATAATACAGGAGGAGGGTTATGTCGTCTCTGGAGATATCAGGATTGGTTATTGATTGGTGTTCAAACTGCTATGCCGAAGCAAATGAATTGGTCAAAATTGTATAATGTAAGGCAGGAAAAGAACGAGTCTCCCTCAGCCTTTTTAGAAAGATTAAAAGAGGCTGCCAAAAGATATACGGATTTAGATATAGAAACGGAACAAGCAAAAACTCAGTTGGCTTTAATTTTCTTGGGACAGTCTCAAGATGACATTCGGAAGAAGTTGCAGAAATTAGAAGGTGCACAATTAAGGGATTTGGACGTAATGTTAGAAACAGCTTGGAAAGTTTATAATAATACAGAAAAAGAGCAGTCGAGACGTCACCAGCAAAATTTGTTAGCTTTGATCCAGGGACAAGGCAGGGGAGTAGGGATCTGGGGTAGGGGAGCTGGAAATAGTCGAGGAGGAGGTCGGGGACGTGGTTCGTGGAATACCCAAGGAACTCCCCTGAGACCCTTTGTGAGGCTTGGCATAAATCAATGTGCTTATTGTAAGCAGGAAGGACACTGGAAGAATGAATGCCCTGCTAGGAACCCCACGGGTCAGGTGTCCAATGCGGCGGGAAATGCGGTACAAACTATGGTGTTGGGGGAATATAGTAATGACAGCTGACTATATGAAGGCACGAAAGTGAAAACTCAGAATAAGGAGCCCTTAGTCACCATACAAGTGGGAGACCGGGTCGTAATATTTTTAGTAGACACAGGGGCTACTTACTATGTATTAAATTCCCTACAGGGGGCGGTAGGTCACAGAGCTACAACAATTGTTGGTGCCACAGGAAAGGAGGAAGTACGGCCATTCCTGCAACCCTTGGATTTGTGTTTTGGAGAAAAGGAACTAACCCACGAGTTCTTATATGTTCCAGATTGTCCAGTTTATCTTTTAGGATGAGATTTGCTGACTAAATTAGATGCCATAATAACATTTGAGGATGCAGATTTGGTAATGAAAATTCCAGAGTCAAAGGTAGGACAAAGTTTACTATTAAAGGAAAATCCAATTGTAAAGATACCACAGGCAGTAGAAGACGCAGTGATTCCCACAGTATGGGAAACTGACATACCCGGGAGGTCAAAAGCAGCTAAACCTGTGAAAGTGGAGCTGAAGGAAGGTGCTAAACCAGTACGATTGAAGCAGTACCCGTTGAAATTAGAAGCTAGATTAGGAGTAGTATCTTTGATTGAGAAATTCTTGAAATATGGAGTTCTAGAGTAATGTGAATCAGAATCCAATCTTTCTGGTGAAGAAACCTGATGGTAGCTATCGACTAGTCCAGGACTTAGGGGCAATAAACCAAATCACTAAGGATATACATCCGGTAGTTGCAAATCCATATACCTTGTTAACATCTGTGAAAGAGGAATATAAATGGTTTACAGTACTTGATTTAAAAGATGCCTTCTTCTGCATACCCCTTGACCAGGAAAGTAAAAAGCTATTCGCTTTCGAATGGGAAAATCCACAGAACGGAAGAAAGACCCAATTAACCTGGACGCGCTTTCCACAAGGATTTAAGAATAGTCCGACTATCTTTAGAAATCAACTAGCCAAAGAACTCGAGGAGTGAACTACAAGAGGCCATATCGGAATTCCCTGACAATGGTATTTGTTGCTGCAATATGTGGATGATATTCTGATTGCTGCTGAGACCCAAGAACTTTGCATCCAGGTAACAATTGAAATATTGAATCAATTAGGAATGAATGGATATAAAGTGTCGAAAAATAAAGCTCAGATTGCATCCACGACTGTGATCTATCTAGGATGCGAGCTTTCTCAAGGACAGCGAAGACTAGGTATAAACCGTGTGCATGCAATCTGTGCTATCTCAGAACCGCGTAACTTACATGAATTGAGATCTTTTCTAGGAATGACAGGATGGTGCAGATTCTGGATCATGGACTCTGGGCTTATTGCCAAACCTTTATATGAGGCACAGAAGAATAAGACCTTAGAGTGGGGAAAGCCACAGCAAGAAGCTTTCCAAAAATTGAAACAAGCTTTAATAAAAGCACCTGCTTTGAGCCTACCTGACTTAAGTAAGGACTTTCAGTTATTCGTACATGAACGACAGAGACTTGCCCTAGGGGTATTAACCCAACGGCTGGGATCCTGGAAAAGGCCCGTAGGTTATTTCTCTAAACAACTTGACCCGGTAAGTGCTGGATGGCCGGCGTGCTTGCGGGCGGTGGCTGTTACCGTTATATTAATCCAGGAAGTTCGGAAACTGACCATGGGGAAAAAGATCGAAGTATTTGTATCCCACATGGTGACTACAGTATTGGAACAAAAGGGGGGCCATTGGCTTTCCCCAAGTAGAATGATGAAATATTAAGTGATTTTGACAGAACAAGATGATGTTATCCTAAAAACAACTAACCTAATGAATCCAGCTGTGTTTTTAAACGCTGAGACTGAAGAAGAAAATCTGGAACATGATTGTGTGGAGGTCATCGAATACACCCACGCAAGTCGTCCTGATCTGAAGGATACCCCATTGGAGGAGACGGATTGGGAACTTTTTACTGATGGCAGTAGTTTTGTGGAAAGCGGAGTGCGGTATGCAGGATATGCGATTACTACTGCCAAAGCAGTCATTGAAGCCAAATCCCTACCACCAAACACATCAGCACAGAAAGCTGAGTTGTTTGCCCTAACTAGGGCATTGGAGCTCAGTGAGGACAAAAGGGTCAATATTTGGACTGATTCAAAATATGTATTTGGAGTTGTTCATGTGCATGGAGCTCTCTGGAAAGAGCGTGGACTACTTTCCTCTCAAGGAACAAACATCAAGTATCAGAAGGAAATATTAAACTTGATTAATGCCGTTCAAAAGCCATCGCGAGTTGCCATCATGCACTGTAAAGCTCATCAGAGTGGAACATCGAAAATTATTGAAGGAAATCGGCTTGCTGATCAGACAGCTTGATCAGTAGCACGACAACTTTGGACAATGGTGGGTCTTGTCTCCCAGAAGGTAAGAGCAATTGATTTATTACCTTCGGAGCCACCTAAATATTCTAGAGAAGACAAGAAATTGGCAGGTCTGGTAAAAGCCAGCAAGGATAGTTCTGGGTGGTATGTAACCACCAATGGACAAGTTGTGGTGCCAATTACTGTCATGAGAGGACTACTTCAGACGGAACACCAGAAGTGTCATTGGGGTGCAGAAGCATTGGTAACATATCTGAGAAAATGGATTATCTCAGTCCAGATGTTAACAATGGCAAAATCTATTACAGCTAAGTGTGAAATTTGCTTGAAAAATAATCCTCTAGTAAAAAGAAAAATAGAAATGGGGAAAATTAAGACAGGCATACAACCTGGAGATTACTGGCAAATAGATTATGCGGAACTCCCCAGAACTCGAGGGCTTAGATATCTGCTAGTTGGGGTAGATACCTTTTCAGGATGGCCGGAAGCTTTCCCTTGTCGCACCAACCAGGCGAAAGAAACTGTAAAATGGTTACTAAAGGAAATAATCCCTAGATTTAGGGTACCACTGGGAATATCATCTGATAGGGGACCACACTTTGTTGCGCAGTTAGTAAAGGAAGTCAGCAGATGTTTGGGAATTAAATGGGAATTACATTACTCCCCATGGAGACCCCAGTCTAGTGGACAGGTGGAGAAAATGAATCAAACCCTAAAAAGGCAAATTAGCAAGATTTGTCAGGAAGCAAAAATTCAATGGTCTCAGGCCTTTCCAATAGCGTTGTTGCGTATTAGGATTAAACCTAGGAGCGGAATGTCAGTAAGTCCATATGAAATTCTGTATGGCAAACCATATGAAGCAACTAATCCAAATCCGAGTGTACATGTAAAGGGTAATCAGGATCTATACAATTATGTGTTATCTCTTGGCAGAACACTGAATTGACTCAGATCTGCACTAGTGTGGAATCGCCCGCTGGCGCTTGAGAATCCGGTACATGATATAGAGCCTGGAGACACAGTGTATGTAAGGACCTGGAATGAAGAACCCTTGAAAGAACGTTGGGACGGACCCTATCAAGTACTCTTAACTACGTTTACTGCAATTAAGGTCGTTGGAATAGACTCCTGGATACATTACACCCGAGTGAAAAGAGTCCCAAGGGTGTGGCAATCACAAATAGTAGGTCCTACCACGCTTAAGATTACACCACAGGATGCCTAATTTTTGTTATCGTATCGTGTTCTTGGTAGCATATATATCTAGATTGCTTGCTCTCGTGGAAGTACCCCTTAAAAGAGGAACACATGTGGTGTCTGAGGAAGAAAGTGCCACTCTAGTCTACAAAGTCGCTGGGGAACAATTGAGTAGGTCACGAAGAGCTACAGGAGATGGTGAAGATGTGAAGATGCCACAAGTAGTGCAGAGTGTACAGAATCAGGCAGAGAATCTGATGATAGGACTAATTCGAGACTTTGCACTGACCCAAAATGCCAGTAGCATCACTGCTTGCCTTCCCATCCCAAAATCAGCCGAAGACCCAGTACAGTGGGGAATGATATCTACAACCTTACCAGAAATAAACAAAACTGGTAACATAGTGTGCGAATCTCGTACTAAAATAGAGCAAGTGCCAACAGAACAATGGGTAAAAACAGGACCCAAACCAGTGGAATTTAGAGGAAAGGTAGTTCTCAAAGAAAGTTGGACGGAAAAGACAGTATATGAAAAGGTTGAGCGAGCCTATTGGGAATGCAAGGATCAGGACGATCGAAATATAACTGAATCATGGAGTAACGTGGACATTGAGTATTGTACAACAATATCAGTATAGTGAAACAATCCCATGGTGTATACGGTGGTCCAATGTAACTAGAGGAAAGACAGTACCATGGTGGAATTGCTCACGGGTAATAACCTGCCAGACAAATGTGAAAGAGATACCTCTATCCATCGTTAAAGTTGCAGTGATCGCAGGTTGCATCTGTCAGAAACAATTGGATCCAAAGAAAGCAACCAAAATAGGCATTGATGGAAATAAAATTGATTGCAGTGGTGTTATCGGAAGTGTGGAACATTTAGTTTGGGCCGTAAGTGATGGGACCTGGACAACACATTTACCAATAGCAGGACCTGTGAGGGAAATAACTTTAGGGCTACCAACTCTATGTCCCATTTGGAAAAAGTCACCCTTGAAGAATAGGCAGGAACTGTGGAGGGGTCTTGATAGATAAAGACCTGTTGCTGAATTAGTCAGGCTCAAAGGAATCTCAAGGCCTCTTCGAGAAGCTGAGATCAGAGTCTGCTGTGAGAAAGAGGGGCGTTCCACAATCACCGGGGTCCTGGCGTGGCGTGAATCATCGAACGTATCATCAGTGAGACTCCAGAGCACGGACAGCCCACGATACTCATTTAGCGAATCCATGCTTGGAGCGTGGACGCGTGATTGGAATATAGTTATGTATATAAGGAGACTTGTTTCTGTAATAAATGGCTTAGCGTGATTCACACTGAATCGACTGGTTTTGCTAAGTCCTTATCTCGCTCTAACAAGGAACTTCTACAAGTTAGGCACAAACGAGAGAGAGATGAAGATGATGTGTGGCACAAACCATCAAGTAGTGTTAAACTCGGCTGGGCACTAGAATCCTTCTTTGCACCAATTGCAACCTATAGAAACAGAGAAATGATTGACAAATTAATTGTGCAGATGGAACGATTGGCAAGGATAACTAAGAAGGGTTTTCGAGATTTTAATATACAATTGCAAGCTACTACCAGAATGATTCTGCAGAATAGAATGGCACTTGACATCATGTTGCTAAAAGAAAATGGCATTTGCAGATATTTAAAAGGTAGGGTTGATCATTGTTGCATTCATATCCCAAATGTAACTCTTGAGGTGGAGAAAGATATCTCCCAACTAACCCAAATGGAAGAGGAATTGCAAAAGGAAAAACAAGATGCAGAACAGAGCTGGATTGGAGCTTTACTGAGTAAATTTGATCTGAATTTGGGGGGATGGGTACATTCGTTATTGGAAAACTTCTTTTTACTTATAGTTTTAGTTGCTCTTCTCTTTTTGCTGTATGCTTGCATTAAGCGCCTAATAAGTCGAAGAAACGCCAGGAATGATCGTATTTTTACTATTCTGAGCAGAAATTATACCAACCCTCTTTTTGATAACCCTCCAGCTTATGAAGGAACGCAATGCACGCGGCCATGATTAAAAGTAATCACTGATCAACTACGATCATGAAGTGAAAATGCATTGTCTAGGAATAGAAAAGCATTTTCAAAGGGGGGAAATGTTATAGTTGGCTGTATTTTGCTTTTGTAAACTGTATCCAAGATTCTCACCTTATCTTGAAATTTCACAGGTTGTATACTTTATCTCTTAGTTTGAGGATAGAGAACTGAAAGTTAGTTCTGAGTGAGTCCTTATCTTTATCTTGAACGGATAGAATGTGCTGAGGATGCACATCTAAGAAATCTGAGTATTTTACATGATTTTATAATTAATATAGGAATAGTGCGCATGTGCAGTGACAAAAGGTGAAAAGTACACGAGTGAAGAAGACTCCTTACTTCATCCTGAAGACCCCCTGAATGACCACCAGAGGACACTGCGCATGCTTAGAGTAGTTCCAAGGTGTTGCAACTGATATTGTGAAATAGTGGTGTAATCTGATGAATATGCAATACATACGTTGTAACCCTAATGAATATGTATGTAACCAAATTGTATAAATGTAGTGGAGTTCGAATCAGTGGTGGAAGCCAGCTTTGGGTGCGAACCCCTGGTTTCCCAGCGCTGAAATAAAAGCACCGCATATAACTACGTCCGTGGTTATGTGTCCTGTTTGCTAACACCGCTGGCGCGGAAGCGACCTCCCCCTCCACTTCCTCCTCCCTCCCCAGCGGCTCCATACCGTGGCCGTCCCGAAAACACCGGCGACAACACCAGAATCGCCCTGCGAGACCGGCCCCTTACAGCTGCCGCCGCTCCGCCCCGCCCCGCCCCGCCGGCGCAGGGCCGCCCGCGACCGAGCATGGCGTGGCTGTGGCGGGAGCGATCCCTCTCCCCGTCCCGGTGGCGCGGAGCGGCGGCGGGCGGCATGGGAGCGGCGGGGCGATGGGCCTTGCGGGTCGTGTTGACGCTGGGCGTGCTGGTGCTTGTGCTGCAGGGGCTGCGGGGCTGGCTGACCTCCAAGCGGTACGAATTCACGCCCGCTGAAATCTCCCAGCTCGCCCGGCACCACGCGGGTACGTGCCGCCCGTAGGGACGGGGATGGGGCCTGCGGGGAGGACGGGACCGAAGAGGAATGGGGACAGGAGCGGGAAGCAGAACCAGGGACGAGGAGGGGGATCAGCACCTGGGCTAGGGAAGGGACTCGTAGCGGCGACGCGGGATCGAGTAGGTTCTGGTACGCGTGGGCGGGATCACGAGAGGAATAGCACTGGGGTCAGGGAGGGGCTAGGGGGCTGGCACTGGGGCAGCAGGACCGATAACGGGAAGGGATCAGTACTGGGGAACTGGGATGGAGGACTGGGGTAGGGTAATAGGACTGGAATGAAGGAGGGATGGGGACTGGGTCAGCAGCATCACCCAGCCCTGTTGGGGCTGAACTCGGGGTTAAGGTGGCTCCCTCTGTGCTGGGGTTGGGCCGGGTGGGTCAGGGGCAGAACTAACCCCTCAACTACGGCTGGACGGGAGGGGTGGCCCTGCAGGGTGCAGCATGTGTGTGGTCACAGCGGAGGGGGTGTATGTCACCAGGGCAAGGTCATTGTCACCTTGTTTGGGTCCCCCATATAGCCTAGCATCTGGGTTGAGCTGTAGGGCTGCAGTGTTCAGTGCTGCACATCCTCCATCACCATCTGGGGAGACAGCAGGGCTGGGTCTGTGGCCAAGGGCATGGAGGCTGGAGAAAGGAGACATCTCCCCTAGGGAGACCCCCTCAAAGGATGTGCTGCAACCCTGTGGCAGGGGAGGGGATTCAAGGGGTGGGGTAGTAGGGCTTGCTCTGTGCCAGGGACTCATGGCGACCCGGGGTGCTGCAGGGCTGGACCATGAGCTGGCTTTCTCTAAGATCATTATGGAGCTACGGAAGAAGCACCCGGGCCACATCCTGCCAGATGAGGACCTACAGTGGGTATTTGTGAACGCAGGGGGATGGATGGGCTCCATGTGCCTCCTGCATGCCTCGCTCACTGAGTATGTGCTGCTCTTCGGGACAGCTGTCGACACCGGGGGCCACTCAGGTAAGCAGGGGACAGGACTGGCAGGTGTGGAGGTTTCTCTGAACTCTTTCCACCCTGCTCATTTAGGTCTGGCTGCCCCAACCATGGTGTGCCCAGGGCAGGGAGCCTGGTGCTCCGCTTCTGGATGGGAAGCACAATAGTGGAAAACATGCTCCATGTGGGGACCAGCCTCTGCGGTGTTCCATAGTGCCAGCTGGCAGGTGATGGCGGGCATCGCATCGCCTAGTGCTTCATCAGGGAGCAAATGCTAAATATGCTGGAAACAATGGAGCTTAAAGACACTGAGCAGCCCAGGCAGTCTGGGTACCAGACCCAGCCGCACTCCTTGGTGTGTCGAGGCCCTGGGGCTGGCATCCTTCCCCCCAGAGGGCTGCTCTGTGGCTCAGACCTGGGCTCCTGAGACACCCTGGCAAGGATACACTGAACTGGTGCTGTTTGTCCTCTCACAGGTCGGTACTGGGCAGATATCTCCGACACCATAATCTCAGGGACCTTCCGGCAGTGGAAGGAGGGGACCACCAGAAGTGAGATCTACTATCCAGGTAAGTGCAGCAGCCACAGTGCCTTGTGGGCTGTGTCCGTGTCCTGGGATGCGATCGCTCTGTGGGCTGGCCCTCCACTGTCACAGAACCTCTTCCTTCTAGCTAGCAGAAGCCAAGAGCTCAGGATGGGGCAAGTTCTGTCCCCTGGGGCACATCCCAACATCTGGATGAGGCTGGATCAATGGGCTGAGGCCAGTTGTATGAGGTTCAACAAGGTCAAGTGCCGGGTCCTGCACTTGGGTCATAACAACCCCAGGCAGCACTACAGGCTTGGGGAAGAGTGGCTGGAAAGCTGCCTGGTGGAAAGGATCTGGGGGTATTAGTTGACAGCGGCTGAATATGAGCCAGCAGTGTGCCCAGGTGGCCAAAAAGGCCAACGGCATCCTGGCGTGTATCAGAAATAGTTTGGCCAGCAAGACTAGAGAAGTGATCGTGCCACTGTACTGGGCACTGGCGAGGCCCCACCTTGAAGTTCAGTTTTGGGCCCCTCTCTACAAGAAAGACATTTAGGTGCTGGAGTGAGTTCAGAGAAGGGCAACGAAGCTGATGAAGGGTCTGGAGCACAAGTCTGATGGGGAGTAGCTGAGGAACCTGGAGGTGTTTAGCCTGGAGAAATGGAGGCTGAGGCCTTGTCACTCTCTACAACTGTCTGAAAGGAGGTTGTTGCATGGAAGGTGTTGATCTCTTCTTCCAATTAGCAAGTGATGGGCAAGAGGAAATGGCCTCAAGTTGCACCAGGGAAAGTTCAGATTGGATATAAGGAAATATTTCTTTGTGGAAAGGGTTGTGAAGCATTGGAACAGGCTGCCCAGGGAAGTGGTGGAGTCACTATCCCTGGAGGTGTTTAAAAGACACATAGATGAGGTTCTTAGGGACATGGTTTGGAGGTGTTCTTGACAATGTGAGGTTAACGGTTGGACTTGATGATCTTAAAGATCTTTTCCAACCAAAATGACTCTATGATTCTGTCTCAGTTTGTGCCAGTAAGAGAAAAGTGATCAAGACTGGAAAGGGGTTGGGGTGCGCAGACCAGGGTGCTCAGCCCTGCAGGTCCTGGTCCCATCCATCTCTTTGAGAACGATGTGGGACAGCCGCTGGAAGCTATGCTGGTTGTGTGTGTTGCAGGGGACACCATCGTGCACCAAGCAGGAGAGGCCACGTCGGTGCAGTGGAGTGCAGGCACTTGGATGGTGGAGTATGGCCGGGGCTTCATCCCCTCCATGCTCACCTTCACCCTGGCTGACACACTCTTCAGTGCTCAGGACTTTGTCACCCTCTTTTACACCCTGCGCATCTACACCAAGGGCCTACTCCTGGAAGCCAGTGTCTTCTTCAGCACCTTGGGCTGCTGAGCTTGGCTCACTGGGGTGCCCTGCTGGGCACAGCTGGCTCCTTTCCTCTCAGCCTTCCTCCCCTTTCCTCCTCCCCAGGCCCAGGCTCTAGAAGAGGCAGCAGGAGACCCCCTGTGCCTCCCCCCAGTTGCTCTGTCCTTCTCCATGGGCCAGCTGAGTGCCAGGACAAAGGAACCATGGCAGTCACCACAATGCAGATGACCAGTTCTCTTTATTACCTGCCTGTCCCCCCTTTCAAATGGAGCCATGTCCTGCTTTTCCATCCCCTGGGGCTGGAGTCGCCTTGTAGTCTGCGAACACTGCTGCATGCCTCTCTCCTGGCATGCAGCAGGAGAGAGGGGCTGGGGCTGGCTGTCCCCAGGCTCTGTGAAATTTCTGCAGCTCCCAAGACATCAAGAGGAGCATGCTAGCATGATCCAGGCTTCACGAGGTGAGCTGGGCCAGAGTACCTACTGTAAAGTTCGGCCGAGAGGTTCCCTGTCTCCCTGGCAGTCTCCCTTCCTGCAGCCCCCCTCCCAAGGGGGAGACCCAGTATCTGTTACCTTAACTAACAGCCTGTTCTGTGCAGCCTCTGGTCTATGCACATACCTAGTGTCTGTGGGTGCCCAAACCTCTGTACTAGCTCAGGACAAGATCTCGCCCCTCAAAACACTTCCCCTGGCTGCAAGACCCCACTGGGGATGGCCACCCCCCTCAGCTCCCACTGTGGGATCCTGGCCACCAAGGGAGTGGCACGGTTTCCTAGCTGAGCCTGGCTGCAGACCCTGCTTGCAGCCCTGTGGCCAGACCTGGGTGGGCTCGCTGCTTGGTGGAGGGCTTTCACCTCCTTGCTGCTGCCAAACCAACCTGTGTTCCCCCAGCCACTAGGCCTGTAGCATGTGACTCCTCCCACAACCCAGACTGTTCCCATCCCACTGACTGGCAACCCTGCACACGGGCTTTCTTAATTTGCCACCCGAAAAGAGATGTCAGTAATAAAATTGTTCATCCTGCCTACTTGGATCCCCGGGAGAGTCTGTGGAGCATGCTTAGCCCTTGCCATGGGGAATGGTGCTGGATCTGGCTGGCTCTGGACTCATCAGGGGTCATGCTGGCATCTGGGGACAGATGGGTGTTCCGGGGCAGCTGGCATCATCCTGCCCAGGGTTCTGGGAGCCAGGGGTTGTGGTGCTAGGCAGAATCAGGCCCGTCTCAGCTCCCCAGGACTGGCAGGAGATGGTGCTGTTACTCCTCTCTCCACTGCAGTTGCTGGGGACTGAAAACCTGGGCTGGTGCCAGGGCCCTGCCTCCATAGTGAACCCAGGAGTCCAGGGGGCTCTGTCCTTTTGGGAGATGATGCCGATGCTGGGCATGCGGCCCTGGGGGTGGATGGACCCAGGCCTAGTGGGTTGGTGGTCCTTGAGAGGTTTACATAGGTGCATGTACACAAGCACACGCCCCCACCCCCCTGGTGTGAGAAGGGCACAGGAGGGAATCACAGGATCTATAGGCTCTATGTGTGTGTGTGCGTGATGGCAGGCAGATCGCATGCATGTGTATATAGGTGCAAACAGGATGGTTTTGTGTCTTTTGGCAGGGCAGTTTGGCATGTGTAGGTGTGTGCTTGTGTATAGGTAGAACAGTTTGCAGGTGGGTGTAGGCAGGACAGGTGGACGGGTGTGCACATGTGTGTGCACATGTGTGTATATAGGTAGAAAAATTGGACATCTGTCAGAACAATTGCACATGTATGACTGCTTAGGCACATATGGGTAGGACATTTGTGTATGTGCATGTATGTAGGGAGGACAGTCATGTGCATATGTGTGTGTGCATTGCATGCACCTGTGTGGGCACACCATGTCCATTCCCTGGGGTTTAGTGGGGCCCTGTCAAGGAACACAAGCAATCCCGCACTAGCCCACGTGGGAAGGCACTAACTCAGCAGCTCATATCAATACTGTTCCACTTATAGTGGAGATCCTGTAAGGAAAATCTGATGGGCACACTGGTGAGAGTAAATAAGTATACCATTAAAATGAGAAAATCAAAGCTCTGGACAGGTCTTTTTCTTGCCCATTGATTTCTTTTATTACAGAAATGTTGCTGGCCATGCTAGGATGTGCCCAGCAGAGAAACCAGGCAGCATGGGGTGACTTGGGCAAGTGTCACTGGGAGGGAGCTGAGCTGGGACCCAGGAGACCCAGTTGCTTTGCTTCAGTGGGAGGAGTTGTCCCCATCCCAGTGCTGAGCAGGGACAGTGTCAGGCATGCAAAGGTCCCAAAAAGCAGCCCTTCAGGGCAGGTTTTTGCAGCCTCTTACAGAGCAGGTAAGTGTCCTCAGTGACCAGCAGACAAGGAATGGGTCCTGGATACGGCGTGTCCCACAGGCTTTTGCTGCCTATGCCACTTCCTCCCCGCTCTTCCTCTCCAAGGCCCACCCATGCCCATGTCCATGCTGGACAGACCCAGCTCCCTACAGCTTACCATCATTTGGTCCATATGGAGAAACTGAGACATGGGGTGGGAACTCATCCACAGTCACCTAGCTCCAGCACAGTCCCTGTGCCAGAGCCAGGGCTCACACTCAAGCTGCTCTTCTCCCCATTGGCTGCCCACATGCAGGCACCCAGCACCCTCTGAGATGTCCATGGGTGGCAGGGACGTCCCTGTGGGGCCAGAGGATGTGACAAGGACACAGACCTGGTACCCAGAGACCAGGTGGGACCCCAGGGCACCTCAAAGGACATCAAAGCCCTGCAGGGTGGCCAGAGATGGACAAGGATACTCAACCACGGGCACCTGCACTGTGAGTCCGTCTCTGTCCCAGCTCCAGCTGAAGCGACAGCGAGTGGCAGCTCCTCAGAGTCATCACCAGGACAAATGCACATTGCTGCCCACCAAATACCTTCCACCTGTAGCTTGCTCTATCTTGTTGTCCCCCTGTGTGCAGTGGGTATTGATCAGCCCGCAGGATCTATCTCTTTATTCCTCTATCTATTCCTCCTGCAGCATCTCTCTGCTCCAAATATCTCTCAATCTGCTCCTCTGCTGTGACTGTCTATACCTCCAGTATCCATCTGTGCTGCCTCCACTGCAGCTGTCAATAGTCATTTGTCTGGGGGATTTCTCTTTCTCTCCAGCTAGGAGCATCACTAGACCCTGGTGGTACAAAAATGCCAAGTGGGAGGGTGCTTGCTGACCCCAAGAGAGCCTGAGCACAGACCCACTTCATGACACGTGTGCAGAGCCTCAGAGCTGCTGCTGTCATTGTGGAGATTTTAGGGAGGAACTGAGTCATGCTGGTCCAGCTGGGTCAGGTCCCTTGGTGGTCACGCCCAGGGTGATGGGACATGCTGCACCCAATGCAGACCTCAGTGCTGCCACTAGCCAGCCAGGCCAAGTCCCCTATCCCTGGGTGCTACGTTGACCCTAGCACCCCAACCCCTCTGCCCTGGAGGAGGGGAGCTTCCCTGAACGCCTGGGTTCCTGCTGGGCCATGGAGAAGTCCTGTCACCATCACATCTGACTCATCCCACTCAGCCCAGCCTTCAGCTCTGGCTCCCTCCTCACCCCAGTGTGTGGGGTGTACAGCCCAGTATAGAGGGTGCCAGCACCCTGGATTCCAATGCACTCACACCAGGAAGGGAGGCTGGAGCCCTGTGTGATAAGGACCTGTGTAATGAATGTCAAAGGACAGCTGGCCCTGTGGATCCCCCTGAAATGGGTCTGAGTCATATCTTCCCAGAGGCAACTCAGAAAGTTCATTGGCCAGCCACTGACAAACTGATGCTTGGGGGACTGGAAAGCACTGGAAGGTCCCTACCCTTGCTGTGGCAGGATGGGATGGGTCAGAGTGAGCTACAGCTGTCCAGCCCCAAAATGGAATGGCTGACAGCTGCTTTATCTCCTGTGCAAAGAAAAGCAGTGCCCAGGGGCCCTGTGGAGTCGGGAGCTGCTATATTCTCTGTGAGAACTGGTGCAGGCAGGTTGTAAGAACAACCAGAGGCCATGAATGCAATTGCAAAGAGCAAATTTCTTTTAGTTACCTCACTACCAGGGGATCTCCGAAACAGCACCTAAGCTCCTGGGCAGAGGCGACACAAGCGGAGACTCAGGCGCTGCAGAATTCAGCCCTGGCTGAAGATCAACAAGCCTGCTAATTTCAGCCTGTATATAACGATTCATGCAGGTGCAGTTTATCACACTGCTTTGATCTTTGCCTGCAGGAATCTCAAGGACATACGATAAGGTGCTTTTACAACTCTTTTCACAGGCCTGTTATCTAAACACAGAGCATCTACTTGTTATTTATGTGTTTTTCTACACCCCAGCTGCAGTCACTTGAGCGTATTTGCAATTCTCCTCCTCGCCATTCTTCCTTTATTCCCATACACTCTCCCAGGGAAGGGGCTCATTTTTCCAGGAGAGCTGTTCTGTTCCATAGCCTTCCCTGGCACCGAGGTCCAAAAAAAAAACCAACAGATCATCCTGAGTACCATCAAATGGCACATACAAAACAACCAAGCGATCAGGCCCACTCGACATGGGTTCATGAAAGGCAGATCCTGCTTGACTAACCTGATCTCCTTCCATGACAAGGTGACCCACTTAGTGGATGAGGGAAAGGCTATGGGTCTTGTGTACTTAGACTTCAGTAAAGTCTTTGACACTGTTTCCCACAGCATTCTCCTGGAGAAGCTGGCAGCTCATGGCCTGGATGGGTGTACTCTTTGCTGGATAAAGAGCTGGCTGGAAAGCAGCACTGCAGAGAAGGACCTGGGAATTCTGGTTGACAACAGGTTAACCATGAGTCAGAAATGTGCCTTTGTGGCCAAGAAGGCCATTGGTGTCCTAGGGTTCATTAGGAAAAGTGTGACCAGCAGGTCTAGGGAGGTTATGTTCCCCCTCTACTCTGCCCTGGTGAGGCCACATCTGGAGTACTGTGTCCGGTTCTGGGCTCCCCAGTTTAAGAAGGACAAGGTATTACCGGAGGGAATCCAGCAGAGAGCAACGAAGATGATTAGGGGCCTAGGGTCTGGAGCATCTTTCCTATGAAGAGAGACTGAGAGAGCTGGGTCTGTTCAGTCTGGAGAAGGCTGAAAGGGGATCTTATCAATGCTTATAAATATCTCAAGGGTCGGTGTCAAGAGGATGGGACCAAACTCTTTTCAGTGATGCCCAACAAAAGGATGTGGGGCAATGGGCACAGACTGAAGCATTGGAGGCTCTATCTGAATATGAGGAGAAACTTTTTTACTTTGAGGGTGACAGAGCACTAGAACAGGCTGCCCAGAGAGGTTGTGGAGTCTCCTTCTCTGGAGACATTCAAAACCTGCCTGAACTCATTCCTGTGCAATTTACTCTAGGTGGACCTGCTTTAGCAGGTGGGTTGGACTAGATGATCTTGAGAGGTCCCTTCCAACCCTAACCATTCTGTGAGAATCACCTTGACCCACCCCACCTTCCCAGGTGCCTCTGTCCAACGGGCATGAGGCTCAGGATGTGGAATGCATCAAATTCAGGAATAAGGGGAAATGGCAGCAAGTTCCTGCCTGATGCAGAAGGAGGAGGGTTCCTACTGTGACCAGCCCACCCTCCCAGGTTCCCTTGCAAAACAGGTATGAGGCCTTGCAAGTGGAACCAAACAACACTCAGGTGGTTCCACTAAGTTGGGGGTACTGAAGAGGATAAGTCACCCTGCACCCTCCATCAAAACAGCTGCCACAAAGAAAAAAGGTGGGTCGTGGTTATAGGAGACTCCCTTCTAAAAGGAACAGAAGGCTCTATATGCAGGCCAGACCCACTTCTTAGGGAAGTCTGCTGCCTCCCTGGGGCTAGGTTTAAAGATGTAAAAAGGAAACTTCCTGCCCTGGTTAGGACCTCAGATATTATCCCCTGGAAATTTTTTCACATAGGCAGAGATGAAACTGAAGAGGGAAAACTTAAGGCAATCAAGAGGGACTTCAGGGCTTTGGGATGACACCTGGCTTGCTAGCAGCAAATAGGATGCACCTATCTCAAAGGGGGAAAAGGATCTTTGGGCAGGAGTTAGCAGAGCTCATTAAAAGGGCTTTAACTAGATTTGAAGGAGGGAGAGGGAGAGAAAGAGAAAAAGAAAGAGAAAAAGAAAAAAAACAAAACAAGTCTATGGGGCCAGATGGGATACACCCAAGGGTGCTGAGGGAGCTGGTGGAGGTGATCACTAAGCCATTTTCCATTATCTGTCAGCAATCTTGGCTAACTGCGGAGGTCCCAGTTGACTGGAAGTTGGCTAACGTGACGCCCATCTACAAGAAGGACTGGAAGGTTGATCCGGAGAAATACAGACCTGTCAGTCTAACCTTGGTGCCGGGGAAGGTCATGGAGCAGATCATCTTGAGTAACATCACACAGCACATACAAGAGAACCATATGATCAGCCCAGTCAACATGGGTTTATGAAAGGCAGGTCCCTGTTTGACCAACCTAATTTCCTTCTACGACAAGGTGACCCACCTAGTGGATGAGGGAAAGGCTGTGGAAGTTGTGTACTTAGACTCCAGTAAGGCCTTTGACACCATATCCCACAGCATTCTCCTGGAGAAGCTGGCAGCTCATGGCCTGGATGGGTGTACTCTTCGATGGGATAAAGAGCTGGCTGGAGGGCTGGGCCCAAAGAATTGTGGTGAATATGAGCCAGCAGTGTGCCCAAGTGGCGAAGAAGGCCAACAGCATCCTGGCTTGTATCAGAAATAGTGTGGCCAGCAGGACTAGGGAAGTGATTGTTCCACTGTACTGGGCACTGGCGAGGCCCCACCTTGAATCCTCTGTTCACTTTTGGGCCCCTCACTACAAGAAAGACATTGAGGTTCTGGAGTGAGTTCAGAGAAGGGCAACGAAGCTGATGAAGGGTCTGGAGCACAAGTCTGATGGGGAGTAGCTGAGGAAGCGGGGGGGGTTTAGCCTGGAAAAAAGGAGGCTCAAGGGAGACTTTATCACTCCCTACAACTGTCTGAAAGGAGGTTGTAGCATGAAGGGTGTTGATCTCTTCTCCCGATTAGCAAGTGATAGGACAAGAGGAAATGGCCTCAAGTTGCGCCAGGGAAGGTTCAGATTGCATATAAGGAAACATTTCTTCGTGGAAAGGGTTGTGAAGCAGTGGAACAGGCTGCCCAGGGAAGTGGTGGAGTCACCATCCCTGGAGGTGTTTAAAAGATACGTAGATGAGGTTTTTAGGGACATGGTTTAGTGCTAGATTTAGGTTATAGTTGGACTCGATGATCTTGAGGATCTCTTCCAACCAAAATTATTCTATATTTCTATGATTCCCTGGTGAGGACGCTGTGCCATACTGGGTGCCACTGGCAGCCCCAGGGCAGGTGCGAGGAGCCCAGGGGCTCACCAGCAGCATGGGAGGGACAATGGGCATTTTCTCCAGAGATGTTCATGAGGAAGCCGGAAAACCCAAAGCATCAGCTTTTCCTCACAAAGAGATGTGGCAAAGGCGGCAGAGTTTCAGCCTGAGCTGTGGAGCCAGCTCCCACCACAGCCGTGGCCAGCGGCTGTTTCTGCAAGATGCTCCAGAGAAAGGGCAGGACTTAGCTCATGCTGGGCTGTTAAAGGCAGCTGCCCCTGGCCCCTGTGGCACACAGGTGGCCCTGGAGGGGACAGAGCTAGTGGCCCTTGACACCCAGAGCTCCTGTCACCCCATGCCACCCACGTATACCCAGCACAGCATCATAAGGTCTTGGTGACAAGCTGTCCTGGCTGTGGAATGGGGCTAAAGGTACTGTCCCTTGTGTCCCAGTGTTGCAAGATTCTGCTGCTCTTCGTTCCCCAGGGACCCATGCAAGCCTTGCAGCTGCCCCAGCCAAAAAAGCCTGGTAAAGAGCAGGCACCTCCTTTGCTTCCTGCTAAAGCTGCCTCCATAGAAAAGAGGGATCAGGAAAAAACTGGCAGGCAGGCAGAGGGGAAGTATGGGGACAGCATGGGGATGCTGCCAGAGGGGGAAGCCCTTTGCTTTGCCACAGGCCCTGGCCCACCCAGGGCAGTGAGGTGCTGTGGGTGCAGCAGTGGGGCCAGGGTGCTACCTGCTCACCCTGGCTCATCCCCTTGTCCGATGTCCTGAGATTGCACTTGATAGTACCCCAGTTTACTCTGCTGCAAGCAGGGATGCAGAGCAAGCCAGTGGCTCTGAATCCCTCCAGTGACAGAGATGCGTGGCCTCATCCTGCCCATGCCAGGCAGGGGCCAGAGCTCTGGGAGCCTGTTTGGGGGTCCAGGCTATGTTGTAGTCCGACTCCTCCAACCAGGGTCCGGGCACACACAGCACCCCTCAGGACCCAGGAACCCCTCGGTGGCCCCAGCCTGTGAACAGATCTCAGGCCCCAGCTTGGGATGCACTGCAGTGCCCCCATGGCTCTTGCAGATGGAGGTCAGGGCTCAGCACTTGCAGCTCACCTGAAATACCCCTTTGTGCTCACACACGGATTGACAGTGCAGGTACACACACCCACCTCCTCCAAATACATACTTGTGTGCACACCTGTCTGTGCACACAGCACACACCCCCACCTCTCCCAACACAGACTGCACATACCTACAGGTGAGCACACATCCAGGTGCTGGCATACACACATAAGCACTTACTGTTGTCCCCAACAGTGTACACACACAGGCCTTCCGACAGTGCACACGGCTGCACATACACATGCAAACGGCTCCGCGCAATGTATGCACGTCCTCCACTCCCCCAGGGCATATGCACACCTTAAACAATGTGTACATACATATGCATGCAGGGGATGCTCCCAGTGGGTGGGCACACGCTCCCCTGCACACACACATGCAATGCACTCACCTCTCCTGGTGTGTACAAATGCATGCATGCTCAGACACTCTGCATGCACACATGTGGTGCTTGCCCAGTGAGCACACATGTACGCATGCAAACACAGTCCCACTGCACACGCGCACACACATGCAATGCACTACCTTCTCCCAGCACACACGGGTATCTATGCATACACAGACTCTCTGTATATGTGTGCAATGGGTGCAGTATCAAATTATGTATGCATGCACAGACCCCTTGCGCACCCCTCCTATATGCTCCCCTCTCCCAGCACCCCCATGCATGCACGCCCTGCTCACACACACACTATGGCCCGCCCAGCCCCCTGCACCTGCGGCCTCATCCCCTCCCGTGGCCCCACGCAGGACCGCCCCGGGCCAACTCTCGGGGCCCTCCCCGGATGATTTCCTTGACGTGCACTAGCAAATGGGAGCGGGGGAGGGCTGTTGCTGCCTGCCTGCCACTTGTTGCAACAACAACAAAAAAAAAAAAAAAAAAAGGAGAAAGAAAAGAGAGAAAAATCCCATCCACCCTCATCTGCTAAGGAATAAAATAAATATCGGCGGGCGCGGCGCCACATGAGCCGGGCCGGGACCGGGTGGAGCAGTCGGCCGTGCCCCTCGGGACGGCGGGGCGAGCCCCGGGAGGCGCTCGGAGCCGGCGGCATGGTGGAAAACCTCAGCCTGGCGGCCAAATCCGCCCTGGTGCGGGCCAGCGCTGCTGCACCGCGAGGGGACGGAGCGGAGGGGACCCAGTAGAGCGGAAGTGCACGGTCGGAGAGGGGTCGAAGCACTTCCGGTCGAACAGAGTAGGACAGGGAGCGGGATAGGGGTCGCCGGTGGGAACGTTAGGGATGTCCCAGAAGGACAGGGAGCCCGGTGAGACCGAGGGGGGATCTCCGGCGGGACTGGGCGGGAGGGGGGCGGGTGGTAGGAGACGGTCCCTGGTGGGACCAAGGAGAGCGGTCCCCGGTAGGACAGGGTCCCCGCTGGGACCATCGGGGTGGAGGTCTCCGGTGGGACTGGAGAGGAGGTCCCCGATAAGACGCGGTCCCCAGTGAGAGCGGAGCGGGGGTTCCCTGGTCGGACCTGTCCCTGGTAGGAGCAGAGAGGGCGTTCCCCAGAGGAGAGGGGATGAAGTCCCGGAGGGCCGGGTGGAAGCGGGGAGGGAGTTAGCCCCTTCCG
Source organism: Streptopelia turtur (assembly GCA_901699155.2). Lineage (NCBI taxonomy): Eukaryota > Metazoa > Chordata > Aves > Columbiformes > Columbidae > Streptopelia > Streptopelia turtur. The sequence goes on along the minus strand of CABFKC020000275.1, from coordinate 1,154,624 downwards.
TCAGCGGGTGTCACTCCCGGTGCGGCGTCGGCGGCTACGCGGCCAACTTTTGGGCAGGGCCCCCAGGAGGGGAGGGGAGAATGGGTGGGGTGCTTCCTCCCCTTTCTCCTCCGGCGGCGGCGCTGAGGCCGTACCCTTTGCTCGCAGCCGGCCGCCCCGCTGCTGGGTCCGGGGGCGGCGGGGGTTCTGCGCTTGGTGGCGGTGATGGAGAGCCTACAGCGGCAGCAGACGGCCCGCCTGGCACGCGGCCTCGACTGAGCCCGGCCCGTGCCCACCGCCTGCTGCCGCGGGGGAGGATGAGGAAGAAGGGAGGACCCACCACCCTTCCGCACCACGAGTGGACCTTTGAGGAGCAGTTCAAGCAGGTAGGAGGCATATGCTGCCCCAGCACCAGCACTGGCTACCCCAGGCAGGCAGCCCCGGCGTCCCCCCACAGCCCCCAAACTCGGGGTCCAGCCCACCCCAAGTGGACATGGCTTTTGCCCCTCACTACCCGTAAACCTCTTCTGTGACCCACCCTAAATGGGCAGCCCCACTGCCCCAAGCCCCATCCCAGTCCCACCCCAAGCAGATATTCTTGGTTTCCCCATTACCCCCAGACATCATCTCCATGCTACCCTTCCCCCTCCACTGCCCCCAAACTACATCCCAGGGAAGCATAGTCAGTGCACCCCAGCAAGCACCCCTGTCCTGGAGCCCCATCCTTCCCCAAATGGGTACCCCCTGAATGCTTTTCACTGTCAGCTGGCGTCTTTGTGTGCTCCCTATCTCCCTGCCACCAAGCCTCATCCCACCCCTGCCTCGTGTCTCCCACATCCCCAGTGTCCCCAGGCTCCACAGCATGACATGGTGCTCAGTGTCCAGGCATTTCCCCATGCCCACCCTGATACGTGCAGACTCCATCCCCAGTGCTTTCTGTGACAGGTAAAACAGGGTGATCTCTATCCACGGAGGTTTTGCAGAGATGAACAAGGGTGAGGGCTCTGGTGTGTGGTCACCCCAAGGAGGTAGCAGGCTGAGCAGCTAAGCTCCCCTGTGTCTCTGCAAGGGCCAGGGCATATTACAGCTGCTCGATGCCACTCATTGATTTCCTACATCGGCTGGAGGGAGCAGCATGTCAACCCCATAACCTCATTCTTGATGGGCATAGGGGGTCCCTTGTGCTATGGAGATCTGGTGAGGGGGCAGGATTCCTAAGGCTCATATACAGGGTGGAGGAAAGGCCTCTACATATTTAATAACTTGCCCCCATGTGTGGATCCCATCCCTACTGGGTTGTGGAAGCCCTGGTTCGCACGCCATTGCTCCGTGCACAAGTGTGAGTGTGGATTGCACAGCACCAGATCAGGTTTGCGCTCCCCATGTGCTTGGCTTCATTTTGGGGGGAAAGAGGGGTGACACTGGTGGCAGGGTGGGTGGCAGGCAGGGAGAATGTGGCAAAAGGACAGAGCAGGCAGTTGGTCCCCGTGCAGCTGGTGTGTAGCTTTTTAGGATGGCACTGCTCAGGGAACAGTGGGATGAGTTGACTTAATGGCTCATCCACAGTGGCTCTCTGGCAGGAGGGGATGGGGACATCAGCAAGCACCTGACTTTCAGGTGCCCTGGGACCTTTTTGTTTGGAGATTGCCCTTTCTGGTTGTTCTGAAGAGTCAGAGCTCAGTTCCCTTCATGCTCACCTGTGAGGCAACAGGTATGGGTGTGGGCAGTGCGTGCCCCATGGCTGTGCCTGGGGAGGCTGCCAGCGCCAGATGCTGCCTCAAAAGCAACTTGGGGAGAGCTGGGGGTGGGTGAATAGCTGAATAGCTCGCAGGGAACTGTTACCTTACATCCTGCTGTGCAAAAAAAAGGCTGACATTCTGGTTCCTCGGGGTTAGTTGGGAGGTGAGAAGCTGCTCCTCCCTCCTGGGCCTGGGGAGGTTTTATGGAGAGAAAGCCTCATCCTTCAGCCTTGTGCCCTGCCCCTGGCTGGTGCTGCCCGCGCTCCCCATGCAGGGCAGGAGCAAAGCCAGCAATGCAGTGTGAATACTGCAGGGGAGGTCAGGGCCAGGGGGATAAATCCTGCTGCAGCTTCCTGGGGTGAGAGCTGGCTCCTTGCTTGCTTGCTGTCTTTTTTTCTTCAACCCTGATCGGAAAGGCAATGGGTCTCTGCTCCAGAGACACCCACATGTTGGTTTCCCACCAGGTGGCATGTCCCAGCCAGACCAGGGGACAGTGGGATGTTCCTTTTGTTCAGTGCCCCCTGGGTGCACAGGGACAAGGGGACCGATTGCCTCTGGGTGGCTTTATGGGATGGGACTGGGAAAGCAGAAAGGAGTTACCGGGACCAGCCTTGTCCTGCCTTTGCATGGTGCTGCCCTATATTGGGTGATGGTTTGGAGCAGGCTGCAGTGCCAGCTTGCCTTGGGGTCTGCAGGGTGGCTGTCACTCCTGTCCCTCTCCTGTGATCATCTGAAAGGGGGACATACCACTGCCTGGGAGGGATGTGTGCATCCCCTAGTCCTTTCCCCAGGCAGCAGAGCCATGCCTCGCCCAGCCTGGGGAACAGGTTCTCCTCTCTCCACAGGGGCTGAGCAGGGACAGTGGCCTTGCTCCAGCTTTCGGAAGTTTCCCAGGGGCTGGACTGCAATGTTGTGGGGTATGGAGGGTGGCATGTACCTACTCGCAAGCTGCCGGGGCACCGGCAGCATGGGAATGGGGGTCCTGGAACTGGGGAGAGATCCCACGGCAGCCGGGGCTGTGTCTCCCACTGGGACTCCCTGCTCAAAGCTGCCATGTCCTAACACAGCACTACTGGCATCACCTGGGACGGGTCTTAGGGTCTGTCCTTGCTGTCATCCTCCTGGGTGGGAGGGGTGGACAGCTAAGTGAACCAGGATCCCTAAATCCTGTCCGGTTTGCAGAGGGTGGGCAGGGAGCCACTTCCCCAGCTCTCCACAGCAAGGAGGGGGCCCTGATGGGGATGGAGTGGGAGGTGGGTGCAGGACCAGCCATGGGGGGTTTTATGCACAGCGCGATGGTGCTAAAAATGGGGGTAGAGGATGAGGTCGCAGTGGAGAAACCTGTCGAGAGTTAATAGGCAAATGTTGCTTCACCCAGAGGAGCATCTATGTCCAGTTCTGAGCTCCTCAGTTTAAGAAGGACAAGGAATTACCGGAGGGAATCCAGTGGAGAGCTACAAAGATGATTAGGGGTCTGGAGCATCTTCCTTATGAGGAAAGACTGAGAGAGCTGGGTCTGTTCATCCTTGAGGGGGCTGAGAGGGGACCTTATTTATGCTGATAAATATCTCAAGGGCGGGTGTCAAGACCTGCTGTGAGGGAGCCCTGGTCCTGGAGTGGGGGACACCGAGTGGTGTCTGACCAGCGCTACCCACAAGCCCCCCTTCTCTGGGGATGGGGGTGCCACCAATTTCTGATGCTGTGGTGCTGCATCACACCTTTGACTCAGAGGGCACCGGGAAGAGCCAGCTCAGCCCCATGAATTCAACTTTTACCCCCAGGGAGCCACTCACACACATGGGGATGGGCACCCTGCTTTCCTCCAAGTGATGGAAGAGCAGCACCAGGACATGGGGCTTCCTTCTCCATCTCCCGACTCTTCCTGGAGGTAGCACTGCAGGAAGGCCCCAGGCAGGAGAGACTTAAACGCCTGTATTTTGTGCCCAGCCCTCCAGCAGCAGAGTATTTGCTGGCAGGAGGATGCCCTCCCTGCCAGGGCCCTGCTAGCATCCAACACACATTCCAGACATGCTCACAGCCCCCCCCAGGTGTGCACCCCCATACTCACCCAGTCCTATAGCTGGTGTGTGCATGTGCAAACCCCTGTGTATGCAAGCTGTCCCGTCCCAACAGATGGGATGAGGGATGAGTTAACTCTGAACGCGACACACACCCTGACTCAACAGATGAGACCAGGTGTGAGTTAACTCCGGGTAATTCTGCGCAGCAATGCGAAGTGAATGACAGACAATCACTCCGGGGGTCCAATTATGAATTTGCTAAAAGCACATGGTGGTATACAAATTACAGCAATTAGTGACTTGGCAGAAGTATGTTATAATAACACAAAACTTATCAATACATTGATGGCAAAAGCCCTTTAAAAAACAGTGGATTGGCAACAATTAGTAACTGTAATGCAAAACTTAACAAGACTTTAGCAGCAGAACTTACAATGGTATTACTTTTATATGTTCAAGAAAAAGAAAGAGAGAGAGAGAGAATGAAAACTAATATATCAGAAAGGGAGAGAGAGAGAAAGATATCACCACTCCACAGGTACATCGGTCCCATGACAACCTCTGGAGTGGGGGGACGCATTGAAGATTTACATGCCGCCAACCCATATCATACGTGAGGTTGTTTTATAACCCAGTTCATTTACATGCAAGATAGGAGAGGGCGGTTCATCTCCTCCCTCTGCTCGCTCTTCATGCTAATTAGGAATACTCTTCTGGAAATGGGTCTGTGGTCTTCAAACTAGGGGAAAGTTCACAGTACTGACCAGAAGTGAGTTGTTTTTCCCGTCGGGGTAGCTGTTGGTTCGTGGTTTCTTCTGGTAGTTGGTTGTCCGACAGATGGTTCATGTCTATCATCCCAATTAGGCCATGAGACCTTTTACAGCAACACCGTTAATTGCCCTTATCTTACAAGGTGTCTACCTCCATGGCCGTAAAACTTTGGGAAGGATAAGACGAGGTGTCATCTATCTTTTCCTCCCAAAGTAACAAAAACCAGACGTTTAAGGCATAACAAGGTCCTTTGTTCTGCTAAGGATGGGGGGGAAGCACTTCAAGGTTATCACACAAGCACATGTCCCATGTGCACACCTATGTACATATAGCAGGTGTGTGCATGCATGTCCCTTGAGGGACACCTGGGGTGGTGCTGGTGCTGGAGGGGGGGTACCCCAGCTCTGGTCACCCTGCAAGGGATGGAGGGGGAGTCAGGGATGGAGGGGGAGATGGCAGTATGGCAAGCACTGGTGGGTCAGGGAGGTTAATTGGAACAAATGCCCTCATTGACTCCTTGCCTGTTCTGCGAGGGCGAAAACTCATGGACTCCACACAGTCCAATATGAATTCAAGCAAAGCCATTTATTACAGAAACAAGCCTCCTTATATATGCAGTTATTTCCTGATCACGCGTCCACGCTCCAAGCATGCATTAGCTGATTGGATATTGTCTATGTTCACGAGCTGTCCATGTGCCCGAGTCTCACTGCTGATAGGTCTGTTGATTTACGTCGTGTTTTCAGCTTTTCAAGGTGGCCTTGAAATTCTTTTGGGCCTGGCTAGTTCAATAACAAATCTCCATCTAATAGAAACCCATCCACACATTAACATCAAGAAAATCCCTCAAATCTCCCACAATTCCCCCTTTTTGTTCTTGAACCAGCCAGGCCTTGTTTACAGCACACTGAATCATCTTTGAAATACACTGCAACATACAATCACATGATTAACAACATAATTACAATTACATATAATGCAGTTAAGCCTTACTTAATAAGATCAAACAACTACACACCTTTTTCCAAGCTTTTAAACCATTTGTCAAACCCTAATTCTACTAAGACAATCTTATTAATGTGCTGTTTTAGTTTGTCTAAAGTACTATGAATAGATTCAGAAGGACCAGACAAGTTAATACAACACATTCTCTCAAATTCTTCACAACCATGACCTAGTGTTAAAAGTAAAAGATCTATAACTGTGTGATTTTGTAGAGTAGTATGCCTAATGCCATCAACATCTACTATTAATTGAGTTAGTATCTCAGAAGTTAGATTAGCCTGTTTAAAAGACCAATAGCTTAACTTTGATATGTCTCCTAAAGCTTTACCAGCTGCTAGACTAGGGAGAAAGAGTGCAGTAGATACTATGGTAGGAATGTCTCATAATTTTACCTCATTTTTGCATTGACTATCTAAGTGTAATATCACCCTTTTGGCTCTCCTGCTGTTTGCTCAAATTGCCATTCTCCACAGAAGGTACACCACCTGCTTGCTAATAGGCTTCTGCACCACCAGGTCTGTGAGCATCTATAACACTGAATTAGGATCCATGGTTTACATCTGAAACAGTCCTCACAATTTACCTCCCTCCTGTCCATCTGCATCCGTTAAATCTTTGTTGTCTTTATTCGGCCATGGCTTGACCCATTTCGCAGGAATCCACTTCGATTCTTGGCCTGTAATGACACAAGCATAACCTTTTTCCCCAGGTTATCAATTGATGTGGCTTTTTCCATTGACCATGAGCTAGTGATTTGACCATAACTAACATAGGTTCTTTCTGATTTAGCATGTTTTTGGGTCATACTTGCAAAGTGTTTCATCACAGGGCAAATTGGGGCTGCACCACTTACATATAAGTGATTCATAACATACGATGCTTTTGACAATTGGTTTTGTGGTGTTTTCCCTACTTCTCCCCTCTTTTTGTTAAAAAAAAAAAAATACAGTTCAGAATCAGATACGTGTGTTGAACCTTGATTACGTACTCAGAATCACAAACCAAATTTAGAGGTTCCTCCTTAAAATGCTCTAAGTAATTTAAAGCTGCGTCAAGTTCTGCTAATTGGGTTGAACCTTCAATAATTTTTTCAGGATGATGCCAATTGTTATCTTCACGCCAGACCACTACAGCTTTATGAGACTTCCCAGAACCATCAACAAAAACTGTGCAAGTATGTAGGATCAGACCAGATACAAGTATGGTCTGTGACCTGATGTTAAAGACTTGCAGGTTCTGCAGCAATTTACATTTAGGCATGCCAAAAGCTGTGCTGTTAAGAAAACCAGCTAGTGCAATTTACAAGGACATAGATTGCAAGTATGAAATCAAAATTAAATTTCACAAATGGTACATATATGACAAAAGGATCATGGTCTATTAAGACTTAAATTCATTCCCTGCATTTCTTGATCAGAGTAACAATCGGAATATCAGTCTGTTAGCAATCTCATTATACTGTCCCACAAGAGCCACAGGTTGTTTCTGTGTTGTAGCTATAAATACACAAATCTGCAAGTCCAATCGAATGCAGTCAGCCTGTAAGGTTGTCATAAATTTATTCCTCAAAGTTTCTAGCTCCATTTTGGCTGTCATATTTATTGGATATTGTTTTCCCTTACCGGATCGAAGTCCTGTTTCAATTCTATCAGTGTAGTGTTTGCTTTATCAAAATGTTGGCTGTTAATACTAGTGGAAATACAGCATTCAAAATTTCCTTGGAGATTTCTCATTTGAAGCAGGCAGATCTGCACCATCCAAGCAGCTTCTTGTAGAACATGCAACTAAACAGAATTCTCAGAAAACGTTATTTGAGCTTACAATTTACTTAACAAATCCTGACCCAAGAGAGGTATAGGGCTTTCTGGCAAATACAAGAATTCATATGGTAAAACTTTGTTCCAAATTTGGCATTCCATTTGTCTCAAAAAACAGCCTTTTTTCATTCTCTCCCATGACCTCAAAAACTAGCATGGTAAATTTACTAAGAAGTCTCCTACAACTAGTTACCACAGAATAAGTCTATTAAAAAAATTTTGGTTTAATTTCCGAGCTTCATTAGAACTACGGATCCACTGGCAGTGCCTTTAAATTTCACCCTCAGACTCCTTCATGCAGTATTACAGTTCTCTAGCAGTAACATTGCTGAGGGGGTGGGGGGAATAAAACCTCCCTCTCGCCCCCATCTGAGATGGCAAGACCTCCAGCCCAGCATGAAAACAAATCAGTTCGAACTCCACATCAAACCAACCTGGCTCCATTCCACACCAAAATTAGTACCAGTCTGACTCAGAGAAGTGCTGAGCACTCTGACCCCCCAAAGCTGACCAGTGTGAAAAGACTGACTTTAGCAAGGAGGTAAAATGATGAGCTCTCTCCCCAGATGTGCTGGAACCTAAGAAACAAGACTGAAGTAAAAAGAAACAGCACCAACAACCCTCATTCAAAGCTGAGAAGCAACACAGTGCCACAACAAGGATGGATGACACCACCACAGGAAAAAAAAAAGGGGCAGCAGGCAACCAGATTTTTTTTTATTTTATTTTTATTTTTTTTTTCTCACTGCAGTTTAGATATAGCCAAGGCCATGCCGGTGGCGTAATCGCTGGTACGAAGTGGGAGGCTCTGGCAAACTCCTCAGTTACAATGAGTTGAGTTTATCTTGTAGCTTGCCACAGGCCTGAAATTTATGTTCAAGCACAGGCCTGGGATATTTTGCTTTTTTGTTTTCCCATTTAATTCCAACCATAATACACTTTATACCCAATTCCAATTAGCTCAACAGTCGTTACATTCCTCATCCCCATTTACCTTTTACAATTTACAGATGTCAAAACACAGTATATTAAACATAAATCCATTTTTCCATTTTCCTAGATCCAAATCAGTTCATATTCTAGCAGCTCTTAAATACAACTTCATAGAATACCAAGTTCACATCCATCTAGCATTAAGGTGTTTTGGTTTATTTTGTTTCTTTTTTTTTTTCAATGCGAATCAGAGTTTAACAATTTAAGTTCTTCTCTGGTCTCAAAATTACTAGATAACGATATAAGCAATTACTCTAATGTGTAAGGATGCATCCTAAGGGGGAATAAGGTGGTATTTTAGCAGCGGAACCGGTTCCCATTTTGTAATTATCTCCCCAAACAAAATTATTTTGGTACCAAATATAAATATGCAAATTAAAATGCTGAGCTCAGATATGAAAACCAAATACCAAGTTCAAATATGCAGATGGATCACAGTTACACTTATTCAAGACAATATCTCAATTTTTGCATTGCAACTTTGAACCACTCACTGCTCAGCCATGTCGAGGTCAGTGGGTGCTGGAGCCCAATTGGCACCCGCCCCCCCGCCGCCACAGCAAGCTGGACTGGGCAAGGCTTTTATTAGCGTCTCATCTGGTGTGCTACAACTGTTATTTCAAAACCAGGATTCTGTACTTGGTGTGCATACGGAAGAGCCAAATCCAGCACATCGAGATGAGACACAGCCTATCACAGAGTTGCACAAGTCTGGATATTGGAATAAAGCTAACATGCTAGAAAGAAAAGTAACAGCTGCTACACAGAAAGTTTTGCCATCACATTCACGCAGTAAAGAACTAAATTACTCATGATCTTCTGTATTATCACAAAACGCACATTTTGAGTCCATGGATTCTCATTATTTAACAGTCTATGAACTTACTGTACCACATAACAAAGAAAGACCTATTAAACTGTAATATGCTTAATCAGATACCCACAAAGAAAACAGGTTAATAAGGAAAGAATCTTGCAGACTTCTGCAAGTTTACTGTGACCTGTGTGTTATCAGTTAACTCTCTCTCAGCTTGTTGAAGTTCAAACCATTCCACCTGTAAAACTGTCTGAAATGATTTAATGATCTCTTGTAGAGATTTATTTTGTCCTGCTCTTCTCGCCTTAAAAACAACATTAATTGCAACAAAGTGTTATACTTCAAGATTCTATTCTCTGGACACTTTTCCCAATCATTTAACTTATACAGCTGCCACCATTAATTGCAATATTTCACAAGATCTTCCTTCCTCATATTTCCAAGTGCTTTCCTATGTTTTAAAACACCTCCCAATACCGATTTCCTAGGAATACAACTGAAAACAGTCGTTCCTGACCCCATCTCTTAAGGAAAAACCATGAGAAGATGGAGGGGGGAAGCACAGGGCTGCTTGCAGTGCGAGTGGGAAAAGCGTGGAGAAGGCCCACAGTGTACCCACATAAACAATGTCACAAAGAAAGAACTGCAAACAACAACCAGTAAAACAATTAACTCACATTCCTGACAAGCTGCTTGATTTTCAGAGAGGCGATACACAGAAGCACGTAATATGTACTATAAAACTCGCAGATAACACATTGATAGCAAACATTAGCATTCTCTACTGCTAATTTCAACACCAGTGCTTCCTTAACTTCTAAGTTTTCAACCTGTTTATTGATGGCCTCTTGAAGGTGGTCAATAAATTGCATGTAATTCTCATTGGGACCCTCATTAAGAGTTGTAAATGATTTGGCTGCTTTGTTGGTTTCAGACACCTCTACTATAGCTTGATATGCAAGGTCTGTTGACTGCCTCAGGATTTCAGAAACTAATCGCGCCTGTAATTGTGGTGTGTCAATTAGTGTCTCTTCCAAGATTTGGGGGATACCCACCCCTTTCAATGAGTCCCCATCGTTCTGTCCTAAATGATCTATAGCTGTTAAATTGGATAGGTCTAATTTTGCTTGAGTCTTTCATGGTTTTTATCTGATCTCGTGGCAACACGTACACATACTCCTTTTCCTGTTAACTTTTAAAAAAAATGCTACAGACCCTCATCCTCATCTGAGTCATCAGATAACACGGACTTGAATGGTGCTGGAAAATCATTAGTAACGGGGGTTTGGAACAGTGCACATTCTCGCCAATACTTTCTAGCATCATAATTATTCATATAACCTGAGTCCCCAGGTGTACCCCCTTTCCCGTCACGATCTGCATGACTGCATTGCCGACTGCTGCATTCACTTGCTATTAACTGATCTAATCTTTCACGCAGTTCTGTTGACCAGTTCTTATCCAGTGACTCCTTCTGCTCTCTCGTGGAAGTTGGAGGGTTAAAAGGCGTTAAAGGCAGATACAAATTGGTAAAAGGACTGATAATACACTTGTTTACGACTTTAGCATTCTCAGCTTTCACAGGTTCTTTGGACAAATCCTCCGACTCCAATCCTTTGGACTTGTTGTTCTCACCAGGGTTGGGCAATGGTATAGGAGGCCACCCGCTTGGCATTTTTCCTCCCCCCACCTCAGACCGCTGAACCATCGGGGGTGCCGAAGGCACAGCAGGGGATGGAGTTGGGAGGGCATCGAAGACAGAAACCGGGTAAGCTTCATAGCTATTTTCAGGTTTCTTATCAGGCTGCAACGCTGCAAAAATTCTGGCAGCAGCAGACCGTTCAGCTTTAAGATCTTTTAAAGTGGTAATTATAACCTTCCATGTAGTTGCTAATGATTTAGCTTCTTTATCTCCATTGCTGACTTTATCCCATAATTTCTGCCCTATATCGTCCCAAAGTTCAAGTTTTGAGTCACTAATGCCCATAACAGTCTTTTCAGCTTTTAATTGCTTCAGTGTAGTAATTATCAGTTGCCAGGTGGTTACAAGGCCGAGAATATCTTTTTCACTGTGACTGATCGCCTTCCACAACACAGTTCCCACTTTTTCCCAAGTCTCTATTTGAAAAGCTCCTGACAGATCAGCAGGAAACCCATTGCCTCTGCACCAAATTAATAGTCTTTTGAGGTTACTCTCCTCATACTTCACCCCTCTCATAGAGAGGAGCCGCAGTATTTCTTCTTCTTTAGATATATTCTGCCCCATCTCCTCTCGCCCCCAGCTGCTCACCTCTTTGGGTGTCCGTTGCAACGATATCGGATTCTCTATCCCTCCTCTGTTGCTTCTGTAGCGATCAATCAGGAGTCACGCAGCCTGCAGACTATGTCCCGGTCACGGTCCAGCCGCGCCGTCTCCAACTGGGGCTCACTCCCCGCAGCAGTCATCCCCTCGCCATAAATTCTCCTTGTGGATCACGTCGGATTCACCACTTGCGAGGGCGAAAACTCATGGACTCCATACAATCCAATATGAATTCAAGCAAAGCCATTTATTACAGAAACAAGCCTCCTTATATATGCAGTTATTTCCTGATCACGCGTCCACGCTTCAAGCATGCATTAGCTGATTGGATATTGTCTATGTTCACGAGCTGTCCATGTGCCCGAGTCTCACTGCTGATAGGTCTGTTGATTTACGTTGTGTTTTCAGCTTTCCAAGGTGGCCTTGAAATTCTTTTGGGCCTGGCTAGTTTAATAACAAATCTCCATCTAATAGAAACCCATCTAATAGAAACCCATCCACACATTAACTTCAAGAAAATCCCTCAAAGCTCCCACACCTGTTCAGCCATGACTGAGTAACAAAGGACTGAGCATGGGAGATGCACACTCGCTGAGAACCTGAGTCTACTTCCTGCACCACAGCCCCTAGATGGACAGATGTAGGATGGCGGGATGGGGCCATGGCCAGTGCCGGCAATGGCACCACGCAGCACGTTTTCTCCAGATATGTGGCTCTAAACCTTGGGTGAGCCATGCTGGCACCCCATGCCTCAGTATCCCCTCCTGCAAAACAGTTTGAGGAGGAGGCTGGAGACCCTGCAAGCCCCCTCTTCACCCTGGGGCTGGGCTGCAAGTGGGGGCCTGCTGTCCCAAGGTCAGCACTACTAGCAAACAGTCTCTCACCTTCTGTGAAGCCAGGTTAATGTTTGCAGCAGGCAGCTCTTCCAGGAGAGGGGGCTTTTAATGACCTGCTGGATCTGCCACATTATCAGCGCTGATTAAACCTGCTGCTCTATAAAGCGCCATTAAATATTAAGCACAATTGTGAAAAATGCAGTTGTGATTCATGCTAAGATGTTTAATGTTTACAGATATAACCAAATGAAGCACGGGCTCTGAACCTGGAAAAAGGAAAAGGTGGTTAAGCTCCATGAAACTTGTATATGAAGTTATATTGACAGAGGGAACTAACATTTTAAGGGTTAACTAAAACTTATAATGGGTGCCTACTAACGAACTAACACTTTAAGGCTTAGTCACACAATAAATGCTTAATTTAGAGCTTTATGTTAAGCAGAACAGAACCCCATCGAATGCCAAGATAAGAAGTTTTACTGCACCTAGCTGTAAACTTGAGGAGACAAGATAATGAAGATTTACAGCAAAAGGGGGCACCAGTCTGGTTTCAATCGACTTGGCAGCTTGGGTTCCAGCCAATTCAACATAATGAGCCAAAGGTAAAAAGTTCACTGTGACGAACCTAAGGAGCCTTCATCCAAAGACCCCCAAAGACCCCTCCTCAAATTCACCAAGTGGCACTGCGCAGGCACAACAGGGGAGGATCTATGGAAATGGTTATCTGAGACTCATTTTAATCAGAAGCGGGGAAAGGTTATGAATATGTATAGGCGTTCCTGGCATCATTATGAATATGTAATACCTATCTGTATTTAAGCATACTTTTTATTGTTAAAGGTGTGCGTGTTGGGCGGAGCGAATCCCCCGTGCACCCAGCGCTGTTTTGCTTATGCTCTAATGAACACGTGTCTAAGGAATACAAGGATTTGGATTAAACGTTGTTTATCCATAGAAGAAGCGTAAGTTATTTATTTTAATTAGTGACCCCGACGTGATAGCCTTGGATGATTTTGTGTTATCCCAGGCTCAAGGGGGTGCCTCACTTTAATAGTGGCCCTTGGACTCGGTGTGGCAGAATGCAAACCCCCCTCTCTCCCCCTCCCTCCTTCAGTATGGAAGGAGTAGGCACATCTCCCTCTCTCTCTGCTACTTGAGGCTAACAGCTTCTTTTGTTTGGCCCCAGAGCACCCTGGCCAGGGCCATTAGGAGAAAGGAGTGCCAAGGCGCCACTGAGCCGCTGGGCACCTGCGGCCAGTGTGGGGGATGTTTGGAAGCTTCAGGGGCACCCCACAGCCAGTGTAGGGGTGCAGAGAAGCTTCTAGAATGCCTACAGTCAGATCTGATCAGCCAGTATAAAAACGGGATTCTCGTCGAGACTCCGCCCATTGTCGCGGGTCTCTTGGAGCACGAGCAAGATGCTGCCGCCAAGAGCCCTCCTCCCCGGGATGGAGATTCCGCTTGCCTTGCCGCCACGGGTGTGAGTAAAACTTCTCGCAGGATTGCAAGTATATTTATACTTTTCGTGCACATATGCACGTGTAACTTTCCGTGCTCAATATGAGCACGTGTAAAATTAATCCTCGCATAATCGCAGGTGTATTTTCCTTCCGTGAACATATGCATGTGTAACTTTCCGTGCTTATTTGCACACGTACTTTCCGTGCTTAATAAAGGCACGTGTAACTTTCTGTGCTTATTTGCAAGCGTAACTTTCTGTGCTCAATACGAGCACGTGTATAAATTATTTCCTCGCACAATCGCGAGTGTATTTTCCTCCCATGCTTCCACATAAGCACGTGTAATATTCCGTGCACATTTGCACGTGTAAGTAAATTAACCCTCGCAGGATTGCGAGTGTATTATAAATTTACCCTCGCAGAATCGCGAGTGTACACTTCCCGTACTCACTACGAGTATGTGTATCTCTTTAAAAATAATCCCACACCATGTTTAGGCAAGTGTGTACTTCTCCGGGACTCAGGGATGGCTCCAGCATTGTTTTGGGTGAAGCCATGTGCATGCACTCTGTGGACCGCCTGTTGTATTAGTTGCTGCCCCTTAATAATTTTCCTCAACTGATATCCGAACCTGTATTTAAGTCACTTTGGAGTGCTAAAACCCTTTTTCTCACCGGTTTAATAAAAGTTGTTTTGGACCCTGTTGTCCCTTAAACTAACCTCGGGGTACCTCCGTGACACTCGGGTATGCAGAAAGCTACCAACGCTATACAAAATTAAAGCATAAGCAAAAGAATTGAGCTCCCTGAGAATTACTGCAGTACACCCGTAATTCAAAGTGCACGAAGACCCCAGCAGGAACAGCGGACTGTGAGTACTGCCGGGTCGGGTGGTGTTATTGGTGCTTGTGTGCTGAATGTGTGAGACGTAACGTAGTTACGAAGCGAGTGCGGAGTCCTTTTACGTGTGTTTCCAATTTCCCGCGAGGGACTTAGCCACTGAAGGGACGAAGCGAAAGCACAAAAGAGTGAAAGAAGCACCATTTGGGATGGGCCAGGGAAAAAGTAAGTCCCTAGGTTCTCGGGATCCCAGGGGAGGGAGGCCCAAGAGGTCGAAGGGGAGCGACCTACCAGAGATACCCCCAGACAGTCCCTTGGGGGTAATGCTAGAATTTTGGGATGAGGAGAAGTTTACTCAATGTAAGAGTAAAGAGAAAATGATTCAGTATTGTATGGTAGAATGGACTAAGAAGGAAATTAGACCTGATCACGTATACTGGCCTATTTTTGGAACTTTTGATGATTGGACGTGTCAGGTTCTAAATTTATATGTAAATGGTAAAGAACCTTTTAGTCAGGAGGAAATGGATTATGCTGCTTGCTGGAGGGGTAGTTAAAAAACGATAGGATTGTATGCTCTCAAGAAAAAAGAGGATGAGAAAGGTTCCTGGGACCCGTTAGAGGCTTTACCTCCGCCGTATCACGGGCAACCCCCATCTCCTGCTGAAAATATCTCTACCGCTCCCACGGCTCCAGCCCCCCCTGCCTCCCCCCCTTCAAGCAGGACAAGGAGTAAAACTATGAGTCAGGAGGAGTTAGAGGGTGAGAGTGAAAGGAAATTATACCCTCTTAGAGAAGTGCCTATGGGGGGTAATGCAGGGGGCATAGGGTTTGTAACGGCGCCCTTAAACACTGGAGATGTCAGGAATTTCAAAAAGGATATGGGGAAATTATTAGATGATCCGATAGGTGTGTCAGAGGGGCTGGACCAATTTTTAGGCCCCAATATTTATACCTGGGAGGAACTCCAGTCTATTTTGAGTATTTTATTTACCGCAGAAGAAAGGGAAATGATTCGAGTGGCAGGTATGCGAGATTGGGAAAGGAGACACCAGCAAGGACCCCAGGGGGACCTAAAATAGCCAACCCAGAGACCTAATTGAAATCCCCAGGACCCACAAGGGAGACAAAATATGATAGATTTAAGGGAAATGGTTATACAAGGTATCCGAGAGGCAGTCCCTCGAGGACAAAATATTAATAAAGCCTTTAATGAGTACCAAAGGCAGGATGAATCCCCCACAGATTGGCTGGAACGACTTAGAAAGAGTATACAGGTGTACTCGGGATTACATCCCGAATCCCCTGTGGGTGCCGCATTATTGAAAACCCAGTTTGTAGCTAAATCTTGGGGGGACATAAGAAAGAAATTAGAAAAGATAGATGATTGGCAAGACAAGGGGTTACAGGAGCTCTGAGGGAAGCACAGAAGGTGTATGTGAGAAGGGATGAGGAAAAACAAAGGGCAAAAGCAAAAGTCTTAGTAGCTGCAGTGAGGGAGTGCCAGAAAAAGGAAGATAACACGCCACTTAGGGAAGAACAGAATTCACAGAGAGGGAGAGCAGCCCCAATAAACTGGATGCCTAGGAACAGACCACATGGAAGGTCAGCCCCAGTAAACAGGATATCAGTTAACACAGGTCCACGGGAAAGCATTCCTACTTGTTATTATTGTGGGAAAAAGGGGCATATACAGCGGGTGTGTTTAAAAAGGGAGGAAGATGAGAAAATGTTAAAGAGGATGAATAGGGGTGTCAGGGGCTCTATTTGTTAGGGGCCAAAGCGACTAACGAGCCCTTGATAAAACTTAAAATAGGCCCCTATCGTGAAGAAATAACATTTTTAGTAGATACGGGAGCAGAAAGATCCACAGTACAGCAGCTTCCTAAAGGATGCACATTAAGTAGAAAAACTGCTTTTGTAGTTGGGGCAAAGGGAGAACCCTTCAAGGTCCCTGTTTTATGTGATGTAGAAATAGAATCAGAAAATCAAATTTGCCTTAATGATTTATTGTTAGTTTCTGAAGCTGAGAATAATTTGCTGGGGCGGGACTTGATTGTAGCTTTAGGGCTGATCATAGGGGTTGAGCAGGGAGAGTTGAAAGTAAAAATTTATACCTTAACCCCAAATGATGAAACAGAGATCAATCCTGCTGTGTGGTCAGCCCCTGAAACCGTGGGGAAATTAGAAATAGAACCTATAAGGATAGAAGTAATAGACCCGGACACTCCAATTCGAGTGCGCCAATATCCTATTCCCCTGGAAGGAAGAAAGGGATTAAAACCCGTAATAGAAAGGTTGCTAAAACATGGCACTTTAGAGCCGTGTATGTCTCCTCATAATACCCCAATCCTGCCAGTCCAAAAGGCAGACGGGACATACAGACTCGTTCAAGATTTAAGAGCAGTAAACCAGCGAACTAAAACCCGATTTCCCGTAGTGGCAAACCCGTATATGTTATTAAATCAGATATCTCCCGAAAATATTTGGTATAGTGGACCTAAAGGATGCGTTCTGGGCTTGTCCTCTAGATGAAAACAGTAGAAGTTATTTTGCATTTGAGTGGGAGGACCCTGACACGGGGAGAAAGCAACAGTTAAGGTGGACTGTGCTGCCCCAGGGATTCACTGAATCTCCCAACCTGTTCGGACAAGCGCTGGAAAAATTATTGTTAGAATTTGAATCGCCTTTGGGGGTAAAACTCATACGATATGTAGATGATTTATTAGTTGCTGGAAAGGAAGAAGAAGCAGTGCGAACAGGGACTATTAGATTACTCAGTTTTGGGGGGGAAAAAGGACTGAAGGTTTCAAAAAGCAAGTTGCAGTTCGTAGAGCCAGAAGTAAAATATTTAGGACACTGGCTAGCGAAAGGGCAGAAGGAGTTAGACCCAGACCGAGTGTCAGGGATTATAGCCTTGCCGGCGCCAAGAAGTAAGCGAGAAAGTAAGCGAGAAGTAAGCGAGTCCCATTGCTGGGACTATTAGGATATTGCAGACAGTGGATAGAAGGCTATAGCGAGAAAGTAAAATTTTTATATGAGAAACTAGTAATGAACTCACTCAAATGGAGTAACGAAGATGAAGAATGTTTGAGAATATTAAAAAACTCTCTGATGACAGCCCCTGTTTTAAGTTTACCTGATGTAGGGAGACCATTTCAGCTTTTTGTAGAAACAACTAACCAAACTGCATATGGAGTATTGACCCAAGATTGGGCAGGGAGCAAGAAACCTGTAGGGTATTACTCGAAATTATTAGATCCTGTAAGCCGAGGATGGCCTACATGCTTACAAGCTTTAGTGGCAGTAGCTTTGTTGGTGGAGGAAGCTAAGAAAGTAACATTCATGGGGGGAATTAACTGTTTATACCCCACATGATGTAAGAGGAATCTTACAACAGAAAGCAGAGAAATGGTTAACAGATAGTAGGATGCTGAAATATGAAACCATTCTCCTGAGCTCTCCTCACTTAGAGCTGAAAACAACGGGAGCTAGGAATCCAGCACAATTCCTATTTGGAAATGTAGCTGAATCTTCTAAACATGATTGTGTGCAGGTGATAGAATTACAAACTAAAATCAGACCTGATTTAGAAGAAGAGGAATTAACAAAAGGAGAAAAGTATTTTATTGATAGGTCTTCAAGGGTGGTAGACGGGAAACGAAAATCGGGATATGCGATAGTAAATGGAAAAACTATGAGTGTTCTCGAGTCAGGATCTTTAAGCCCTGCATGGTTGGCGCAGGCTTGTGAACTTTTTGCTCTATATCGAGCATTAGAACTTTTAAGAGGGAAAGAAGGTACCATATATACAGATTCCAAATATGCTTACGGAGTGGTGCACACATTTGGAAAGCTTTGGGAAGAGAGAGGGCTCGTTAACACTCAAGGGAAGGGGCTAGTACACCAAGAGTTAATAATCAGAGTGTTGCAAGCCCTGAGGGAGCCCTCAGCGATAGCAGTGGTTCATGGAAGGGGACATCGGAGAGGAACAGGGTTAAGAATTAGAGGGAATAATTTTGCTGACCAAGAAGCCAGGAAAGCAGCAGTGCTACCTTTAAAACCAGTTGTTTTACAGCCTCTGAAAGAAGGATCAGAAAGTACGGGGGAGAAGTTGTTCACTCCAAAAGAAATGCTAGAATTAGAAAAGATAGGAGCACAACTTAAAAATAATAAGTGGGTATTACCAGATAATAGGGAAATGGTTCCAAAAAGTTATGCTAGGGTAATTTTACACCAGTTGCATCAGAGAACTCATTGGGGGACCCGAGCATTGGGTGATCAATTTCTTAAATATTTTGGGTGTTTTGGGATATTTGAACTAGTGAAACAAATCACCCACGGGTACATGACTTGTCAAAAGATAAATAAAGGAAACATGAGGAGGGCCCAAGCAGGGGGAAGAAAAACTGCATATAGACCTTTTGAAAGGATCCAAGTGGATTATACAGAACTTCCAAAAGTGGGACGGCACAAATATCTGCTAGTTATAGTGGATCAATTAACACACTGGGTTGAAGCCTTCCCAGCAGCAAGAGCTAATGCTCCGTTTGTGGCCAAGATATTGTTAGAACAAATCATCCCCAGGTTTAGGATGATTCTGGCCATTGATTCAGATCAGGGAACGCATTTTACATCCAAAATACTAAAGGCTATAGTATCTGCTTTAGGCATAGCCTGGGAATATCATACTCCATGGCATCCCCAGAGTTCCGGAAGGGTAGAGAGAATGAATCAGACTCTGAAAAAACAACTATCTAAACTGATGACTGAAACTCAATTATCTTGGATAAAGTGTTTGCCTTTAGCTTTACTGAACATAAGGACAATGCCTAATTCAGACACTGGCCTTTCCTCTTATGAAATGTTGTATGGCATGCCGTTTACTCAGTGGATGGCAACATCCTCTCCTGAAATTGAAGATTTATCTTTCCAACACTGTGTGATCACGGTAAACAAAAATCAAAATGAACTAAGAGAGAAAGGGATTTTAAATCAGACTCCGCCTTTAGGGTTTCCGATTCATAAAATACAACCTGGGGATAAAGTACTAATTAAAACCTGGAAAGAAGATACTCTAACTCCACGATGGGAGGGGCCTTTTCTTGTTTTGTTAACTACAGAAACAGCTGTTCGGACTGCAGAGAAAGGATGGACACACGCATCTCGAGTTAAAGGACCCCTGACGGAAGAAAAAACCTGGAAAGTAACTCAAGGACCGGGGAAGTTGAAACTGAAATTAACACGGGGTCGGTGATGTAACTACTATCAGTATTGTTAATATGAATGTCCAGTATAAATGAAAATAAGAATGGTTTATGTAATTCTCTTATTTGTAATTGATGTTTAGGTCGTAATGGACTGTGATATAAGCATATCCACGAAGGGAACTTGCTAACAGGATTGTGTAATAAACATTTAAGAAGAGGAGATAAGGAAACCAAAGCTAGATTGAGAATTCTAGCAGCCACTGGAGGAATATAAAAAAGAATAGTGAAGAATGATGGGAGGTACTTACTAAAGGGGTGGATGGTAATTTAGAGAGTCCACCAGTGATAGGAAGAATAGAGTGTAAAAAAAAAAAAAAAAAAAAAAAAGAAATTAAATTCCATGTTGTCCTGTTGCTCCTGGGGAGTGTGAAGGCCAAGAGTTTGGAATACGATAAAAAGTCACCACCTAACGGCAAAAATAGGAAAGGCGGGGACACTACCCTTGCTGCCGAGAAGATGATGAACTCGGGCTGCCAGCTGCAACCTGGTAGGCCAGAGAGGCAGAGGGTTGTAGAAACCTGGACCTGATCCTCTTGCTAGGAGTGGTGACTTAATTGTTGCAACTAGCCTGGGCCAATCCCTGTACCAAATGCTATGAGCACGTGAGAATAGGACGACCTGACACAATATGTTCTCAATTATCACACTCATGTTAATTCTGGGTGTTATGACAGAACAAAATTGGAAAAAAATGTGAAATCCAAGGGCAGACGTTTATGGTAGCAAACTAACCTAGGGAAAGGTTGGACTCGGTGTAGGCTCTGTCTCCTGCCCTAGGGGAGAACAGCATATCTGTTTTACACAAGCTGGTATGTGGGGCTATTCAGATGGAGGGGGAGTGCAAGATCAGTATAAGGAGGAGTTAGTTAAGAGTGCCACTCAGGAATTGAAAAGAAGGCAAGAGAAACAGAAATTGGTACCGAAAAATAGTGATTGGTATGAAGAAATAAGGAAAAAAGACAAGGGATTACAATTACCAACAGTAGGGAAAAACCTGTTTATAGATCTTATGGAAAAGATAGCCCGGGAATTAAATGTCACATCATGCGGGATATGTATGGGGTCTCAAATGGCAGAACAGTGGCCTTGGAGAGGAGAGAGTGTAAGCCCAGAAGGATTACTGATATGGAACAGAACTCATGTAACTCGAGAAAAAAGACCAGAAGGATGGGTATTAAGTCACTTAATAATAGGGCAGATATGCATATCAAGGGATGATGGTTAAACTGGATTTTTACTGAATACGTTGGACAAACCCCTTGTAAGTTAGTGTTATGGGCAAATTCATCAAATACCTCTATTCCTCCCACTTGGTGGCCAAGTCCACCTAATGGATATTGGTCTTGAAATTGTAGCCTGGGAAATAAAACGATATGCTGGAAAAATCAAAGCAAAGCAAATCCCTTTTAGGAAATTGGGGATTTAAGGAGATATTGGCAGAATCCTGGTTCTACCGATGTAAACGAACCATGGAAAGCCCCTGATGGATTATTTTGGATATGTGGGAATAGAGCTTAGAATGAGTTAATGCCTAAATGGAGAGGGTCTTGTACAATAGGGATAATTCAACCAGCATTTTTCCTTTACCAAAGGAAAAAGGGAGTCATCTGGGGAAACCTCTGTACGAAACTTTAAATAGAGAGAAGAGGAGTTTAATAAATGTCCCCATAGGAGGAATGCAAACTTGGAAAGATGATGAATGGCCTGCGAAAAGGATAATTGAATACTATGATCCAGCCACCTGGGCCCAAGATGGAAGCTGGGGATACCGTACCCCAATATACATGCTAAACCAAATTATCCGTTTGCAAGCAGTGGTTGAAATAATAAGCAACCGGACAGCTGAGGCACTGAATCTCATAGCAAGACAATTGTCTCAGAGCAGGGCTGCAGTATACCAAAATCGGATAGCCTTAGATTATCTTTTAGCTGAAGAGGGGGGCGTCTGTGGGAAATTGAATACTTCTGAGTGTTGTTTGGAAATAGATGATAATGCGGAAGCTATAATGAAAATAGCAGGGGAGATAAAATGAGTTGCACATGTACCAGTACAGAAATGGAATTCTATACTTACTAGCCATTGGTGGGATAACTTATTTGGGGGAGCCTGGTGGAAGAAAATAGTGTTCATGATAGTATGTGCATTTCTGGGTTTACTGTTTGTACCATGTATGATCCCGTGCTTTATTCGGTTAATACATTCAGTAGTCCAAGGCATGCAAATCTCAGCCATGCCTATAGATCCTGAAATGGCAACAAAAGGAACAGGGTATAAATTGATGATTTTAAAAGATAACACCAAACTGGACCTAGCCGCCGCTAGGCAAGTACTAGCTAACTTTGAGGCCAAAGCACGAATCAATAGGATAAAAAGAAAACAGGGGAATTGTGAGAAATGTAGTTGTGATTTGTGCTAAGATGTTTAATGTTTACAGATATAACCAAATGAGGCACGGGCTCTGAACCTGGAAAAAGGAAAAGGTGGTTAAGCTCCATGAAACTTGTATATGAAGTTATATTGACAGAGGGAACTAACATTTTAAGGGTTAACTAAAACTTATAATGGGTGCCTACTAACGAACTAACACTTTAAGGCTTAATCACACAATAAATGCTTAGTTTAGGGCTTTATGTTAAGAAGAACAGAACCGCATTGAATGCCAAGATAAGAAGTTTTACTGCACCTAGCTGTAAACTTGAGGAGACAAGATAACGAAGATTTACAGCAAAAGGGGACACCAGTCTGGTTTCAATCGACTTGGCAGCTTGGGTTCCAGCCAATTCAACATAATGAGCCAAAGGTAAAAAGTTCACTGTGACGAACCTAAGGAGCCTTCATCCAAAGACCCCCAAAGACCCCTCCTCAAATTCGCCAAGTGGCACTGCGCAGGCACAACAGGGGAGGATCTATGGAAATGGTTATCTGAGACTCATTTTAATCAGAAGCGGGGAAAGGTTATGAATATGTATAGGCGTTCCTGGCATCATTATGAATATGTAATACCTATCTGTATTTAAGCATACTTTTTATTGTTAAAGGTGTGCGTGTTGGGCGGAGTGAATCCCCCGCGCACTCAGCACTCTTTTGCTTATGCTCTAAGGAACACATGTCTAAGGACTACAAGGAATTCCATTAAACGTTGTTTATCCATAGAAGAAGCGTAAGTTATTTATTTTAACAATGAAAGGTTCGGGGTGGTTAGCTGCGGCACTGGGAGAGGGCTCTGACTGGGAGTGTCCAGCCACACTGGTGGGGTGACTGCTGAGGCTGAGGGATGCTGGAGCAAGCAAGCCCTCCAGTGCCCATCGGGGCTGTGGGTTCAGGGGACCAGTTCCCCCACTATGAGCTGGCAGCACCTTCAAATGCATCCAGAGTCCAGGTAAAGCCGTCCTGTAACCATTAACTTATGTAACAGCTGGTGGTGAAGGTGCGCGGTGGCTCGCAAGGTCAGGAAGTGGTTTGTGACCAGCAGGGGGTGAGCTGCCCCCCAGCTCTGGGCATGTGAACGGGGCAGGGGGAGAGAACCTGTGAGACCTCAGCTCCTTTATGTGTGCCTGTGGCAGGATGCAAGCCCCCCTCTCTTCCCTCTCCCTCCTTCAGTATGGAAGGAGTAGACACAGCTCCCTCTCTCTCTGCTACTTGAGGCTAACAGCTTCTTTTGTTTGGCCCCAGAGCACCCTGGCCAGGGCCATTAGGAGAAGGGAGTGCCGAGGCGCCACTGAGCCGCTGGGCACCTGCGGCCAGTGTGGGGGATGTTTGGAGGCTTCAGGGGCACCCCACAGCCAGTGTGGGGGTGCAGAGAAGCTTCTAGAATGCCTACAGTCAGATCTGCTCAGCCAATATAAAAACAGGTCTCTCGTCGAGACTCCGCCCATTGTTGCGGGTCTCTCAGAGCACGAGCAAGATGCTGCTGCCGAGAGCCCCCCTCCCTGGGATGGAGACTCCGCTTGCCTTGCCGCCACAGGTGTGAGTAAAATTAACCCTTGCAGGATTGCGAGTGTATTTATACTTTCTGTGCACATATGCACGTGTAACTTTCCCTGCTCAATATGAGCACGTGTAAAACTAATCCTCACATAATCGCGGGTGTATTTTCCTCCCGTGCTTCCACATAAGCACGTGTAACTTTCCATGCACATTTGCACGTGTAACTTTCCGTGCTCAATACGAGCACGTGTATAAATTATTTCCTCGCACAATCACGAGTGTATTTTCCTCCCGTGCTTCCACATAAGCACGTGTAATATTTCGTGCACATTTGCATGTGTATTAACCCTCACAGAATCGCAAGTGTACACTTTCCGTACTCACTACGAGTACGTGTATCTCTTTAAAAATAATCCCACATCGTGTTTAGGCAAGTGTGTATTCCTCCCGGACTCAGAGACGGCTCTGGCATTGTTTTGGGTGAAGCCATGTGCATGCACTCTGTGGACCGCCTGTTGTATTAGTTGCTGCCCCTTAATAATTTTCCTCAACTGATATCCGAACCTGTATTTAAGTCACTTTTGGAGTGCTAAAACCCTTTTTCTCACTGGTTTAATAAAAGTTGTTTTTGGACCCTGTTGTCCCTTAAACTAACCTCGGGGTGCCTCCGTGACAGTGCCCCATAGTGGGGGGAGTGGAGGGGGGGCATGGGGCTGTGCATCCACTGGGAATGACCAGTCCCTGTGGTTGCAAGCCTGTGGGGTAAACTGAGGCACCAACAGCTTTCCCATCCCTCCATCCCATCAGGACACCAGGCAGGGACACCCCAGTGTCCGAGTGCCTGGCTGTGCATCATCTTGCTGGGGAAGGAGCCAGGGATACTCAGTTTGGAAGTGGCAGTGATGCTCCATGGGGGCACAAGGACCCCAAAATAGCCCATGGGTGGTTGGCCACCTGTGGTATGCAGCTGCACCCTGGAGGCCGGGACAGGGGAGCATGGGGCTGATCATCACCTGAGCTCCCTGCACGAGCAGCGGTCAGATGGAAAAATTAGCAGCACGGCTAATCAATGTGGTGAATGTTAAGTGGCTCAGGGTTGGCAGGGGGGACACGAGGTGGGGGGGAGCTGAGCAGGGACTGGGATCTATATGGCTCATATTAAATAGATTAAATGCTGGTTGTCAATCTGAGACCTTGCTGCCAGCAGGCGGTGGCAGCTGAACGGGGGCTGCAGGGTGTCTTGCTGTGATCACTTCCCTTGGCAGCAGGGCCGTGGGGGAGCCGTGGAGGGTTCACCAGGGCAGGGTAACCTGGAGATGCCTGGGGGTTTGGCTTAGCACCTCACCGGATCCCTCCTCTGGGGGATCAGCTGGGCCATGGGGTGCCAGGGACTCCAACTCCAGCCCTACAAGCCTCCCAGAGTTGCCTCTCCTGGGTGAGTGTGAAGTGCTAATGATGTTATATAATCGTCATGAGGAGGCAGGAGAGGCACAAGGTTTATTCATGTCCCTTTAATAAACCATGTTTGATCTGCTGACTTGCCTGCCTGACAAGCCCTGTTATCCCCATCCCTTAAGGAATAAAGACATTGCCATTGCAATGGGATGACGGAAGGGAGCAGGGTCCCAGGAGATGCACCCCAGGTGGTGATGAGGACACGCTGCTTTGGCACTGCATCAGCACCCAAGTGTCTGTGCCAGACAGAAGCGGGGTGTCCCTGGGGGTACCATGACTTTGGGGGGGGGGGGGGGGCAAGCCCTGAAGCCCTGTGGACTGGGTCCCCAAGGTCAGCAGAGCAGAGCTGCATTGTGCACCAGTGATCCTCAGGCTTGACAGCTTAATAATTCTGTTTATAAGGAATACAGTTGCATATAGTTTAATGAGTCACTGATTATATAAATGCAAACACAATTAAAAGGGTCCTTGCTTATAGGTTGCCAAAAGCAGGGGTTACTGCTCTTGTTGCACAAGTGCCCCTGGGCTGCATCAAAAGAAGTGTGGCCAGCAGGTCAGAGAATCATACAATCATTTCAGTTGGAAGAGACCCTTGTAATAGACTTAACGATATATTTGTTAATCAAACCGGTCTAAATGGATATGTTATCAGTGGCTGTGAAACCTGAGCATATAACATGATATTAGTACATGCTGCCATTAAACAATGCAACCTGTATGTAGTCTTTGTAAAAAACTTGTTCCACAGATATGTGTAAAAGCCTAATTTAGTGTACCCTGCAGAACATTCAGTAAGAGACTGACAGAGATAAGGGCCCAGTTGCATCCTTGTGTGAACGAGATAACAGGGGTCTTCAGCACAAAGTGGGAGGAAAACCAGCTCAAGCCGTTGGAGCCTTGGCCAAACGCAGCGTGCTAGGCCAAAGATAAGAAGTGCACGACAAGACAGGCTGCAGCCTTCATCCAAAAGACCCCCGCCCGTGACCACCCGGAGACACTGCGCAGGCACAACAGGAAAGAACCAAAGGTGAAGACTATAGATATAATTCCTTGGAACTCATTTTAATAAGAACGGCCTTTTTGAGGAAAAAGTTATGAATATGTATAGGCGTTCCTGGAATAACCATGAATATGTAATCCTTTACCACATTTAACCAGGCTTGCTGCTACTGGAAAGGCGCGCCGTGGTGGAGCGGAGACTCCCCAGCCGCCCAGCGCTGTTTTGCCCGCTTGCCGCTTGCTGCAATAAATTCTAACCAATTTATTCCGACGAGTGCGTGCTATTTATCGTGATCATCTATAACACCCTCAGGATCAAGTCCAACCATAATCTAAAATAACTCTAGCACTAAACCATGTCCCTAAGAAACTAAACGCCTTTTAAACACCTCCAGGGATGGTGACTAACACTTCCCTGGGCAGCCTGTTCCAATGCCTGACAACCCTTTCCGTGAAGAATTTTTTCCTAATATCCAATCTAAACCTTCCCCGGCACAATGTGAGGACATTTCCTCTTGTCCTATCACTTGCTACTTGAGAAGAGACCAACACCCTCCATGCTACAACCTCCTTTCAGATAATTGTAGACAGCAATAAGGTTTCCCCTCAGCCTCCTTTTCTCCAGGCTAAACAGCCCCAGTTCCCTCAACTGCTCCTCATGAGACCTGTGCTCCAGGTCCCTCACCAGCTTTGTCACCCTCCTCTGCACTCTCTCTAGTACTTCAATGTCCCTCTTATGATGAGGGGCCCAAAACTGAATGCAGTATTCAAGGTGCACCCTCACCAGTGCCGAGTCCAGTGGCATAATCACTCCTCTAGTCCTGCTGGCCACGCTATTCCTGATACAAGCCAGGATGCTGTTGGCCTATTTGGACACCTGGGCACACTGCTGGCTCATATTTAGCCGGCTGTCAGTCAACACCTCCAGATCTCGTTCTGCCAGGCAGCTTTCCAGCTATTCTTCCCAGAACCTCCTCTCCAGTCCCACCGGAGACCTCCGCCCCGATGGTCCCAGCGGGGACCCTGTCCTACCGGGGACCGCTCTCCTTGGTCCCACCAGGGACCGTCTCCTACCACCCGCCCCCCTCCCGCCCAGTCCCGCCGGAGATCCCCCCTCGGTCTCACCGGGCTCCCTGTCCTTCTGGGACATCCCTAACGTTCCCACCGGCGACCCCTATCCCGCTCCCTGTCCTACTCTGTTCGACCGGAAGTGCTTCGACCCCTCTCCGACCGTGCACTTCCGCTCTACTGGGTCCCCTCCGCTCCGTCCCCTCGCGGTGCAGCAGCGCTGGCCCGCACCAGGGCGGATTTGGCCGCCAGGCTGAGGTTTTCCACCATGCCGCCGGCTCCGAGCGCCTCCCGAGGCTCGCCCCGCCGTCCCGAGGGGCACGGCCGACTGCTCCACCCGGTCCCGGCCCGGCTCATGTGGCGCCGCGCCCGCCGATATTTATTTTATTCCTTAGCAGATGAGGGTGGATGGGATTTTTCTCTCTTTTCTTTCTCCTTTTTTTTTTTTTTTTGTTGTTGTTGTTGCAACAAGTGGCAGGCAGGCAGCAACAGCCCTCCCCGCTCCCATTTGCTAGTGCACGTCAAGGAAATCATCCGGGGAGGGCCCCGAGAGTTGGCCCGGGGCGGTCCTGCGTGGGGCCACGGGAGGGGATGAGGCCGCAGGTGCAGGGGGCTGGGCGGGCCATAGTGTGTGTGTGAGCAGGGCGTGCATGCATGGGGGTGCTGGGAGAGGGGAGCATATAGGAGGGGTGCGCAAGGGGTCTGTGCATGCATACATAATTTGATACTGCACCCATTGCACACATATACAGAGAGTCTGTGTATGCATAGATACCCGTGTGTGCTGGGAGAAGGTAGTGCATTGCATGTGTGTGCGCGTGTGCAGTGGGACTGTGTTTGCATGCGTACATGTGTGCTCACTGGGCAAGCACCACATGTGTGCATGCAGAGTGTCTGAGCATGCATGCATTTGTACACACCAGGAGAGGTGAGTGCATTGCATGTGTGTGTGCAGGGGAGCGTGTGCCCACCCACTGGGAGCATCCCCTGCATGCATATGTATGTACACATTGTTTAAGGTGTGCATATGCCCTGGGGGAGTGGAGGACGTGCATACATTGCGCGGAGCCGTTTGCATGTGTATGTGCAGCCGTGTGCACTGTCGGAAGGCCTGTGTGTGTACACTGTTGGGGACAACAGTAAGTGCTTATGTGTGTATGCCAGCACCTGGATGTGTGCTCACCTGTAGGTATGTGCAGTCTGTGTTGGGAGAGGTGGGGGTGTGTGCTGTGTGCACAGACAGGTGTGCACACAAGTATGTATTTGGAGGAGGTGGGTGTGTGTACCTGCACTGTCAATCCGTGTGTGAGCACAAAGGGGTATTTCAGGTGAGCTGCAAGTGCTGAGCCCTGACCTCCATCTGCAAGAGCCATGGGGGCACTGCAGTGCATCCCAAGCTGGGGCCTGAGATCTGTTCACAGGCTGGGGCCACCGAGGGGTTCCTGGGTCCTGAGGGGTGCTGTGTGTGCCCGGACCCTGGTTGGAGGAGTCGGACTACAACATAGCCTGGACCCCCAAACAGGCTCCCAGAGCTCTGGCCCCTGCCTGGCATGGGCAGGATGAGGCCACGCATCTCTGTCACTGGAGGGATTCAGAGCCACTGGCTTGCTCTGCATCCCTGCTTGCAGCAGAGTAAACTGGGGTACTATCAAGTGCATCTCAGGACATCGGACAAGGGGATGAGCCAGGGTGAGCAGGTAGCACCCTGGCCCCACTGCTGCACCCACAGCACCTCACTGCCCTGGGTGGGCCAGGGCCTGTGGCAAAGCAAAGGGCTTCCCCCTCTGGCAGCATCCCCATGCTGTCCCCATACTTCCCCTCTGCCTGCCTGCCAGTTTTTTTCCTGATCCCTCTTTTCTATGGAGGCAGCTTTAGCAGGAAGCAAAGGAGGTGCCTGCTCTTTACCAGGCTTTTTTGGCTGGGGCAGCTGCAAGGCTTGCATGGGTCCCTGGGGAACGAAGAGCAGCAGAATCTTGCAACACTGGGACACAAGGGACAGTACCTTTAGCCCCATTCCACAGCCAGGACAGCTTGTCACCAAGACCTTATGATGCTGTGCTGGGTATACGTGGGTGGCATGGGGTGACAGGAGCTCTGGGTGTCAAGGGCCACTAGCTCTGTCCCCTCCAGGGCCACCTGTGTGCCACAGGGGCCAGGGGCAGCTGCCTTTAACAGCCCAGCATGAGCTAAGTCCTGCCCTTTCTCTGGAGCATCTTGCAGAAACAGCCGCTGGCCACGGCTGTGGTGGGAGCTGGCTCCACAGCTCAGGCTGAAACTCTGCCGCCTTTGCCACATCTCTTTGTGAGGAAAAGCTGATGCTTTGGGTTTTCCGGCTTCCTCATGAACATCTCTGGAGAAAATGCCCATTGTCCTCCCATGCTGCTGGTGAGCCCCTGGGCTCCTCGCACCTGCCCTGGGGCTGCCAGTGGCACCCAGTATGGCACAGCGTCCTCACCAGGGAATCATAGAAATATAGAATAATTTTGGTTGGAAGAGATCCTCAAGATCATCGAGTCCAACTATAACCTAAATCTAGCACTAAACCATGTCCCTAAAAACCTCATCTACGTATCTTTTAAACACCTCCAGGGATGGTGACTCCACCACTTCCCTGGGCAGCCTGTTCCACTGCTTCACAACCCTTTCCACGAAGAAATGTTTCCTTATATGCAATCTGAACCTTCCCTGGCGCAACTTGAGGCCATTTCCTCTTGTCCTATCACTTGCTAATCGGGAGAAGAGATCAACACCCTTCATGCTACAACCTCCTTTCAGACAGTTGTAGGGAGTGATAAAGTCTCCCTTGAGCCTCCTTTTTTCCAGGCTAAACCCCCCCGCTTCCTCAGCTACTCCCCATCAGACTTGTGCTCCAGACCCTTCATCAGCTTCGTTGCCCTTCTCTGAACTCACTCCAGAACCTCAATGTCTTTCTTGTAGTGAGGGGCCCAAAAGTGAACAGAGGATTCAAGGTGGGGCCTCGCCAGTGCCCAGTACAGTGGAACAATCACTTCCCTAGTCCTGCTGGCCACACTATTTCTGATACAAGCCAGGATGCTGTTGGCCTTCTTCGCCACTTGGGCACACTGCTGGCTCATATTCACCACAATTCTTTGGGCCCAGCCCTCCAGCCAGCTCTTTATCCATCGAAGAGTACACCCATCCAGGCCATGAGCTGCCAGCTTCTCCAGGAGAATGCTGTGGGATATGGTGTCAAAGGCCTTACTGGAGTCTAAGTACACAACTTCCACAGCCTTTCCCTCATCCACTAGGTGGGTCACCTTGTCGTAGAAGGAAATTAGGTTGGTCAAACAGGACCTGCCTTTCATAAACCCATGTTGACTGGGCCTGATCATATGGTTCTCTTGTATGTGCTGTGTGATGTTACTCAAGATGATCTGCTCCATGACCTTCCCCGGCACCAAGGTTAGACTGACAGGTCTGTATTTCTCCGGATCAACCTTCCAGTCCTTCTTGTAGATGGGCGTCACGTTAGCCAACTTCCAGTCAACTGGGACCTCCGCAGTTAGCCAAGATTGCTGACAGATAATGGAAAATGGCTTAGTGATCACCTCCACCAGCTCCCTCAGCACCCTTGGGTGTATCCCATCTGGCCCCATAGACTTGTTTTGTTTTTTTCTTTTTCTCTTTCTTTTTCTCTTTCTCTCCCTCTCCCTCCTTCAAATCTAGTTTAAAGCCCTTTTAATGAGCTCTGCTAACTCCTGCCCAAAGATCCTTTTCCCCCTTTGAGATAGGTGCATCCTATTTGCTGCTAGCAAGCCAGGTGTCATCCCAAAGCCCTGAAGTCCCTCTTGATTGCCTTAAGTTTTCCCTCTTCAGTTTCATCTCTGCCTATGTGAAAAAATTTCCAGGGGATAATAATCTGAGGTCCTAACCAGGGCAGGAAGTTTCCTTTTTACATCTTTAACCCTGGCCCCAGGGAGGCAGCAGACTTTCCTAAGAAGTGGGTCTGGCCTGCATATAGGGCCTTCTGTTCCCTTTAGAAGGGAATCTCCTACAACCACAACCCACCTTTTTTTCTTTGTGGGAGTTGTTTTGATGGAGGGTGTAGGGTGACTTATCCTCTGCAGCACCTCCAACTTAGTGGAACCGCCTTCCTCAATGTTGTTGTTTGGTCCCACTTGCAAGGCCTCATACCTGTTTTGCAAGGGAACCTGGGAGGGTGGGGTGGTCACAGTAGAAACCCTCCTCCTTCTGCGCCAGGAAGGAACTTGCTGCCATTTCCCCTTATTCCTCAAGTCGCTGCATTCCACATCCAGAGCCTCATGCCTGTTGGACAGAGGTACCTGGGAAGGTGGGGTGGGTCAAGGTGATTCTCACAGAATGGTTAGGGTTGGAAGGGACCTCTCAAGATCATCTAGTCCAACCCACCTGCTAAAGCAGGTCCACCTAGAGTAAATTGCACAGGAATGAGTTCAGGCAGGTTTTGAATGTCTCCAGAGAAGGAGACTCCACAACCTCTCTGGGCAGCCTGTTCTAGTGCTCTGTCACCCTCAAAGTAAAAAAGTTTCTCCTCATATTCAGATAGAGCCTCCAATGCTTCAGTCTGTGCCCATTGCCCCACATCCTTTTGTTGGGCATCACTGAAAAGAGTTTGGTCCCATCCTCTTGACACCGACCCTTGAGATATTTATAAGCATTGATAAGATCCCCTTTCAGCCTTCTCCAGACTGAACAGACCCAGCTCTCTCAGTCTCTCTTCATAGGAAAGATGCTCCAGACCCTAGGCCCCTAATCATCTTCGTTGCTCTCTGCTGGATTCCCTCCGGTAATACCTTGTCCTTCTTAAACTGGGGAGCCCAGAACCGGACACAGTACTCCAGATGTGGCCTCACCAGGGCAGAGTAGAGGGGGAACATAACCTCCCTAGACCTGCTGGTCACACTTTTCCTAATGAACCCTAGGACACCAATGGCCTTCTTGGCCACAAAGGCACATTTCTGACTCATGGTTAACCTGTTGTCAACCAGAATTCCCAGGTCCTTCTCTGCAGTGCTGCTTTCCAGCCAGCTCTTTATCCAGCAAAGAGTACACCCATCCAGGCCATGAGCTGCCAGCTTCTCCAGGAGAATGCTGTGGGAAACAGTGTCAAAGACTTTACTGAAGTCTAAGTACACAAGACCCATAGCCTTTCCCTCATCCACTAAGTGGGTCACCTTGTCATGGAAGGAGATCAGGTTAGTCAAGCAGGATCTGCCTTTCATGAACCCATGTCGAGTGGGCCTGATCGCTTGGTTGTTTTGTATGTGCCATTTGATGGTACTCAGGATGATCTGTTGGTTTTTTTTTTGGACCTCGGTGCCAGGGAAGGCTATGGAACAGAACAGCTCTCCTGGAAAAATGAGCCCCTTCCCTGGGAGAGTGTATGGGAATAAAGGAAGAATGGCGAGGAGGAGAATTGCAAATACGCTCAAGTGACTGCAGCTGGGGTGTAGAAAAACACATAAATAACAAGTAGATGCTCTGTGTTTAGATAACAGGCCTGTGAAAAGAGTTGTAAAAGCACCTTATCGTATGTCCTTGAGATTCCTGCAGGCAAAGATCAAAGCAGTGTGATAAACTGCACCTGCATGAATCGTTATATACAGGCTGAAATTAGCAGGCTTGTTGATCTTCAGCCAGGGCTGAATTCTGCAGCGCCTGAGTCTCCGCTTGTGTCGCCTCTGCCCAGGAGCTTAGGTGCTGTTTCGGAGATCCCCTGGTAGTGAGGTAACTAAAAGAAATTTGCTCTTTGCAATTGCATTCATGGCCTCTGGTTGTTCTTACAACCTGCCTGCACCAGTTCTCACAGAGAATATAGCAGCTCCCGACTCCACAGGGCCCCTGGGCACTGCTTTTCTTTGCACAGGAGATAAAGCAGCTGTCAGCCATTCCATTTTGGGGCTGGACAGCTGTAGCTCACTCTGACCCATCCCATCCTGCCACAGCAAGGGTAGGGACCTTCCAGTGCTTTCCAGTCCCCCAAGCATCAGTTTGTCAGTGGCTGGCCAATGAACTTTCTGAGTTGCCTCTGGGAAGATATGACTCAGACCCATTTCAGGGGGATCCACAGGGCCAGCTGTCCTTTGACATTCATTACACAGGTCCTTATCACACAGGGCTCCAGCCTCCCTTCCTGGTGTGAGTGCATTGGAATCCAGGGTGCTGGCACCCTCTATACTGGGCTGTACACCCCACACACTGGGGTGAGGAGGGAGCCAGAGCTGAAGGCTGGGCTGAGTGGGATGAGTCAGATGTGATGGTGACAGGACTTCTCCATGGCCCAGCAGGAACCCAGGCGTTCAGGGAAGCTCCCCTCCTCCAGGGCAGAGGGGTTGGGGTGCTAGGGTCAACGTAGCACCCAGGGATAGGGGACTTGGCCTGGCTGGCTAGTGGCAGCACTGAGGTCTGCATTGGGTGCAGCATGTCCCATCACCCTGGGCGTGACCACCAAGGGACCTGACCCAGCTGGACCAGCATGACTCAGTTCCTCCCTAAAATCTCCACAATGACAGCAGCAGCTCTGAGGCTCTGCACACGTGTCATGAAGTGGGTCTGTGCTCAGGCTCTCTTGGGGTCAGCAAGCACCCTCCCACTTGGCATTTTTGTACCACCAGGGTCTAGTGATGCTCCTAGCTGGAGAGAAAGAGAAATCCCCCAGACAAATGACTATTGACAGCTGCAGTGGAGGCAGCACAGATGGATACTGGAGGTATAGACAGGCACAGCAGAGGAGCAGATTGAGAGATATTTGGAGCAGAGAGATGCTGCAGGAGGAATAGATAGAGGAATAAAGAGATAGATCCTGCGGGCTGATCAATACCCACTGCACACAGGGGGACAACAAGATAGAGCAAGCTACAGGTGGAAGGTATTTGGTGGGCAGCAATGTGCATTTGTCCTGGTGATGACTCTGAGGAGCTGCCACTCGCTGTCGCTTCAGCTGGAGCTGGGACAGAGACGGACTCACAGTGCAGGTGCCCGTGGTTGAGTATCCTTGTCCATCTCTGGCCACCCTGCAGGGCTTTGATGTCCTTTGAGGTGCCCTGGGGTCCCACCTGGTCTCTGGGTACCAGGTCTGTGTCCTTGTCACATCCTCTGGCCCCACAGGGACGTCCCTGCCACCCATGGACATCTCAGAGGGTGCTGGGTGCCTGCATGTGGGCAGCCAATGGGGAGAAGAGCAGCTTGAGTGTGAGCCCTGGCTCTGGCACAGGGACTGTGCTGGAGCTAGGTGACTGTGGATGAGTTCCCACCCCATGTCTCAGTTTCTCCATATGGACCAAATGATGGCAAGCTGTAGGGAGCTGGGTCTGTCCAGCATGGACATGGGCATGGGTGGGCCTTGGAGAGGAAGAGCGGGGAGGAAGTGGCATAGGCAGCAAAAGCCTGTGGGACACGCCGTATCCAGGACCCATTCCTTGTCTGCTGGTCAATGAGGACACTTACCTGCTCTGTAAGAGGCTGCAAAAACCTGCCCTGAAGGGCTGCTTTTTGGGACCTTTGCATGCCTGACACTGTCCCTGCTCAGCACTGGGATGGGGACAACTCCTCCCACTGAAGCAAAGCAACTGGGTCTCCTGGGTCCCAGCTCAGCTCCCTCCCAGTGACACTTGCCCAAGTCACCCCATGCTGCCTGGTTTCTCTGCTGGGCACATCCTAGCATGGCCAGCAACATTTCTGTAATAAAAGAAATCAATGGGCAAGAAAAAAGACCTGTCCAGAGCTTTGATTTTCTCATTTTAATGGTATACTTATTTACTCTCACCAGTGTGCCCATCAGATTTTCCTTACAGGATCTCCACTATAAGTGGAACAGTATTGATATGAGCTGCTGAGTTAGTGCCTTCCCACGTGGGCTAGTGCGGGATTGCTTGTGTTCCTTGACAGGGCCCCACTAAACCCCAGGGAATGGACATGGTGTGCCCACACAGGTGCATGCAATGCACACACACATATGCACATGACTGTCCTCCCTACATACATGCACATACACAAATGTCCTACCCATATGTGCCTAAGCAGTCATACATGTGCAATTGTTCTGACAGATGTCCAATTTTTCTACCTATATACACACATGTGCACACACATGTGCACACCCGTCCACCTGTCCTGCCTACACCCACCTGCAAACTGTTCTACCTATACACAAGCACACACCTACACATGCCAAACTGCCCTGCCAAAAGACACAAAACCATCCTGTTTGCACCTATATACACATGCATGCGATCTGCCTGCCATCACGCACACACACACATAGAGCCTATAGATCCTGTGATTCCCTCCTGTGCCCTTCTCACACCAGGGGGGTGGGGGCGTGTGCTTGTGTACATGCACCTATGTAAACCTCTCAAGGACCACCAACCCACTAGGCCTGGGTCCATCCACCCCCAGGGCCGCATGCCCAGCATCGGCATCATCTCCCAAAAGGACAGAGCCCCCTGGACTCCTGGGTTCACTATGGAGGCAGGGCCCTGGCACCAGCCCAGGTTTTCAGTCCCCAGCAACTGCAGTGGAGAGAGGAGTAACAGCACCATCTCCTGCCAGTCCTGGGGAGCTGAGACGGGCCTGATTCTGCCTAGCACCACAACCCCTGGCTCCCAGAACCCTGGGCAGGATGATGCCAGCTGCCCCGGAACACCCATCTGTCCCCAGATGCCAGCATGACCCCTGATGAGTCCAGAGCCAGCCAGATCCAGCACCATTCCCCATGGCAAGGGCTAAGCATGCTCCACAGACTCTCCCGGGGATCCAAGTAGGCAGGATGAACAATTTTATTACTGACATCTCTTTTCGGGTGGCAAATTAAGAAAGCCCGTGTGCAGGGTTGCCAGTCAGTGGGATGGGAACAGTCTGGGTTGTGGGAGGAGTCACATGCTACAGGCCTAGTGGCTGGGGGAACACAGGTTGGTTTGGCAGCAGCAAGGAGGTGAAAGCCCTCCACCAAGCAGCGAGCCCACCCAGGTCTGGCCACAGGGCTGCAAGCAGGGTCTGCAGCCAGGCTCAGCTAGGAAACCGTGCCACTCCCTTGGTGGCCAGGATCCCACAGTGGGAGCTGAGGGGGGTGGCCATCCCCAGTGGGGTCTTGCAGCCAGGGGAAGTGTTTTGAGGGGCGAGATCTTGTCCTGAGCTAGTACAGAGGTTTGGGCACCCACAGACACTAGGTATGTGCATAGACCAGAGGCTGCACAGAACAGGCTGTTAGTTAAGGTAACAGATACTGGGTCTCCCCCTTGGGAGGGGGGCTGCAGGAAGGGAGACTGCCAGGGAGACAGGGAACCTCTCGGCCGAACTTTACAGTAGGTACTCTGGCCCAGCTCACCTCGTGAAGCCTGGATCATGCTAGCATGCTCCTCTTGATGTCTTGGGAGCTGCAGAAATTTCACAGAGCCTGGGGACAGCCAGCCCCAGCCCCTCTCTCCTGCTGCATGCCAGGAGAGAGGCATGCAGCAGTGTTCGCAGACTACAAGGCGACTCCAGCCCCAGGGGATGGAAAAGCAGGACATGGCTCCATTTGAAAGGGGGGACAGGCAGGTAATAAAGAGAACTGGTCATCTGCATTGTGGTGACTGCCATGGTTCCTTTGTCCTGGCACTCAGCTGGCCCATGGAGAAGGACAGAGCAACTGGGGGGAGGCACAGGGGGTCTCCTGCTGCCTCTTCTAGAGCCTGGGCCTGGGGAGGAGGAAAGGGGAGGAAGGCTGAGAGGAAAGGAGCCAGCTGTGCCCAGCAGGGCACCCCAGTGAGCCAAGCTCAGCAGCCCAAGGTGCTGAAGAAGACACTGGCTTCCAGGAGTAGGCCCTTGGTGTAGATGCGCAGGGTGTAAAAGAGGGTGACAAAGTCCTGAGCACTGAAGAGTGTGTCAGCCAGGGTGAAGGTGAGCATGGAGGGGATGAAGCCCCGGCCATACTCCACCATCCAAGTGCCTGCACTCCACTGCACCGACGTGGCCTCTCCTGCTTGGTGCACGATGGTGTCCCCTGCAACACACACAACCAGCATAGCTTCCAGCGGCTGTCCCACATCGTTCTCAAAGAGATGGATGGGACCAGGACCTGCAGGGCTGAGCACCCTGGTCTGCGCACCCCAACCCCTTTCCAGTCTTGATCACTTTTCTCTTACTGGCACAAACTGAGACAGAATCATAGAGTCATTTTGGTTGGAAAAGATCTTTAAGATCATCAAGTCCAACCGTTAACCTCACATTGTCAAGAACACCTCCAAACCATGTCCCTAAGAACCTCATCTATGTGTCTTTTAAACACCTCCAGGGATAGTGACTCCACCACTTCCCTGGGCAGCCTGTTCCAATGCTTCACAACCCTTTCCACAAAGAAATATTTCCTTATATCCAATCTGAACTTTCCCTGGTGCAACTTGAGGCCATTTCCTCTTGCCCATCACTTGCTAATTGGAAGAAGAGATCAACACCCTCCATGCAACAACCTCCTTTCAGACAGTTGTAGAGAGTGACAAGGCCTCAGCCTCCATTTCTCCAGGCTAAACACCTCCAGGTTCCTCAGCTACTCCCCATCAGACTTGTGCTCCAGACCCTTCATCAGCTTCGTTGCCCTTCTCTGAACTCACTCCAGCACCTAAATGTCTAAAAAGTCCCTCTTGATTGCCTTAAGTTTTCCCTCTTCAGTTTCATCTCTGCCTATGTGAAAAAATTTCCAGGGGCTGCTTTCCAGACAGCTCTTTATCCAGCAAAGAGTACACCCATCCAGGCCATGAGCTGCCAGCTTCTCCAGGAGAATGCTGTGGGAAACAGTGTCAAAGACTTTACTGAAGTCTAAGTACACAAGACCCATAGCCTTTCCCTCATCCACTAAGTGGGTCACCTTGTCATGGAAGGAGATCAGGTTAGTCAAGCAGGATCTGCCTTTCATGAACCCATGTCGAGTGGGCCTGATCTCCAAAAGGACGGTTCTAATAAAAATGAAACCAATCACAAAAATTGTAACAATTAAAACTTCTACAATCCCCATATAATGTGATATCTTCAGTTAACCAATTACATATGCCTTGATTAGGCAGGAACTTTTGACAGGCAAAGATCTGGAGATCTATTTCTTTTCTTCCTGCAAGGAAAGAAAAAAGAAAAACTTGATCCGAAGGACCAGCTTTAGAAAGAGGGAACAATCCACCTAATATTGATTTTATGTTCCCTGCCATGGGCATCAGTGGCTACCCAGGTATATTTGTTGATAGGGGTTTTTAATACTAAGGGGACTTGTCCCACATGTGAAGTTCAACTAGAACGAGTTGTCCAGAGTGATGGAGAGGCTCTTTGACATCTTCAGTTTCTCTCACTTCAGGGAGTAAAGATGGTGATTTAGGGCAAAATGCAGTAATTCGAGGACATCCATTAACTCTCCAGCGGTCATTTACTTTAGTTACAGCTTCTGAGCGCCACATGAACCATCCAGGCTCATGAGGTTGCAGAAAACGTTTCAAGAGACCGTTCGTTCTTTCTACTATCCCATTAGCTTGGGGATAGTAAGGAGTGTGAAATGTCCATTGTATACTCTCTGATTTCACCCACTCTTGGACCACCCAAGCAGTAAAATGGCTTCTGTTGTCTGATTGAATTGATTTGGGCTGTGGTAAGAAACTAAACCACAGTTTCAGTTTTTCCGCTTTATTTTCTCCAGTAGCCTGTGACACTGCTTCAGCTTGAACAAGTCCTGATACTACTTCTACCTCAACGAGTACGTACTGCTCCCCTTCTGATCTTTTAAAGGGTCCTATGTAATCAATCTGCCAGGTTTCCCATAATCCTTTTCCATCTTGCAGATGGAGTGGAGAATCCTGTAAAGGGAAAGCAGAAATAACTGTGCTACATAATTCTCGGGTGACAGGCCATCCTCTAGTCACAGCTTCCTTCAGAAGGTTTTTGACACCTGAGTGTCCACACTTGTCATGCAGCCACTCTAACAGGTTGTGGCATATGCACAACCCCCCTCTCTCCCCCTCCCTTCCTTCTATATGGAAGGTGCAGACACATCTCCCACCACCCCCCGCAATGGGGTTAACAGCTTCTTTTGTTTTGACCCCAGAACCCATTGATAAGGGTCATTAAGAGAGAGAAGGGGTAGGGGCTTAGAGCTGCCAAGGAGCCGCTGGGCGCCCACAGCCAGAGTGGGGGTGCTTAGAAGCTTCAGGACATGCCACAGCGAGAGTGAGGGTGCAGAGAAGCTTCTGGAATGCCTACAGTCAGATCTGACAAAGCTATATAAACGGGACTCCCGACAAGGCCAGCCGCCAGTTGTGCGGACCTCTTGGAGTGCGGGCCAAAGTCTGCGGCCGAGAGACCTCTCCCTTAGGCAGGATGGCTGCCTAAGGTAATCTCCCGGGACCGGGATTCCCCCACAGAGCCACATGGGTGAGTGATAAATTTTTCTTTAATAATTCCTCGCAGGATCTCGGGTGCATATTCCGTGCTTAAATATAAGCACGTGTATTTTCTTTAATAATTCCTTGCCAGATTCAGGCAAGTGTATACTTTTCCCGGTGTTACAGTTGTAACTAAGTTTTGTAAACTATATCCAAGATTCTTACCTTATCTTGAGGCTTTGCAGGTTGTATACAAAAAGAGAACTGAAAGTTAGTCCTCAGTTAGTCCTTATCTTATCTTGAAAGGATAGGATGTGCTGAGAATGCACATCTAAGAAATCCAAGAATTCTACATGATTTCACAATGAACATAGGAATAGCGCGCATGTGCAGTGACAAGAGGTGAAAAGTACACGGGTGAAGAAGACTCCTTACTTCATCCTGAAGACCCCCTGAATGACCACCAGAGGACACTGCGCATGCTTAGAGTAGTTCCAAGGTGTTGCAACTGATATTGTGAAATAGTTGTGTAATCTGATGAATATGCAATACATACGTTGTAACCCTAATGAATATGTATGTAACCAAATTGTATCAATGTAGTGGAGTTCGAATCAGTGGTGGAAGCCAGCTTTGGGTGCGAACCCCTGGTTTCCCAGGGCTGAAATAAAAGCACCGCATATAACTACGTCCGTGGTTATGTGTCCTGTTTGCTAACATTTTGGCGACCACGAAGGGACCTCGTGGGCACTGCTGAGGCGGATCGCGTCTTGATCCTGCTCCGGCTAGCACCGAGGTATTCTTGGGGAGCGCATCGGACGCGACCGACCCTCCACTGCTCTCAACGGACCTCTGACTGGTAAGAAGGTGCTTTTATTATTATTTGGGTACCCAATATATGGTTCCTGAATCCTGGTAGCCTGAATCCTGGTAGCCTGCCGGTCAGATGTGGAGAAAGCCAAGCTCGGTTGGGCAGGGAGCTCCCGATCGGTAAAGCCTATAGGCGCCGTCCGTCAGACAGAGGGAAACCTCTGCAGGTTCGGCATCCTGAATCCTGGTTTCTGAATTCTGGTTATTGAATTTATTCCAGTCTGGTTCCTGAATCCTGGTTTCTGTATTTGTTCTGGTCTGGTTTGGTGGTTCGGTTCCTGTATTTGTGTTTGTTTGTTGATATGTCCAATTCAAACGTATCGCCGTCAAATTGCTTACTGAAATATTAGAAGGAGGCTGGGTTTGGACAGTCTATGCATGAAAAGAAGTGTAATTGTGATCTGTTTGCATATTTGAACTCGGTATTCGGTTTGCGTGTCTGAGCTCAGTATTTTAGTTTGTATGTTTATATTTGGTACCAAAAGAATTTGTTTGGGGAAATAATTACAAAATAAGAACCAGTTCCGTTACTAAAGTACAACCTTGCTCCCCTTTCAGATGCATCTGTACACATGAAAGTAAATTGAGTTAGCTGTATTGCAGTTAGTGTTGTTCTGTGGATAGACTGTTTTGGATCTAAAATTAATGTCAGGGATTGATGCTTAATATGCTGTTTATTGACATCTGTAAGAAGTTACAAAAGCTAGGAGCTGAGGGATGTAACTATTGTTCAGCTAATTGGAATTGCATATAAAGTTTATAATCGCAGGAATTAAATGAAGAGAGAAAAAGGGCAAAAGGAGCCCAAACCTATGCCCGGAAGCAGGGGTGGGGGGGATCATCAAACGTAATAGCACCCCTGCGGCAGGCAGTAGGTGTGGGGGGAACCAGTCTATGTAAAAGTTCCGTTTTCGCCAGGGGATTTAGTAATGTGGAAGCAATCGGCTGGTCCTTATCGGGAAAATCCAGATAAGGTTGCAAGAGTAATTAAGATGATCATTAAAATGCAGAATCCTGATTGGGATGATCTACAAGTGATTTTGGATACATTAATGGACTCTACAGAAAACGATATGGATATACGGGTTGCGAGGGATAAAGTGAGAGAAGATATTCGGAATGGGAAAGTAGAGGCTAATGTTGATGAGAACTTTCCAAAAGAAGATCCCCGATGGAATTATAATACAGGAGGCGGGTTATGCTGTCTCCGGAGGTATCAGGATTGGTTATTGATTGGCATTCAACTGCTATGCAGAAGCAAATGAATTGGTCAAAATTGTATAATGTGATGCAGGAAAAAATGAGTCTCCCTCGGCCTTTTTAGAAAGATTAAAAGAAGCTGCCAAAACCGGGATGTAAAATTTTTAGTAGACATAGGGGCTACTTAGTCTGTACTGAATTCCTTACAGAGAGCGGTAGGTCGCAGAGCTACAACAATTGTTGGTGCCACAGGGAAGGAGGAAGTACGGCCA
Organism: Streptopelia turtur; assembly: GCA_901699155.2. NCBI lineage: Eukaryota > Metazoa > Chordata > Aves > Columbiformes > Columbidae > Streptopelia > Streptopelia turtur. Next base: position 1,112,645 of record CABFKC020000275.1, on the reverse strand, counting down.
TTCCTACAACCCTTGGATTTGTGTTTTGGAGAAAAGGAACTAACCCACAAGTGCTTATATGTTCCAGATTGTCCAGTCTTTCTTTTAGGACGAGATTTGCTGACTAAATTAGATGCCATAATAACATTTGAAGATGGAGATTTGGTAATGAAAATTCCAGAGTCAAAGGTAGGACAAAGTTTATTATTAAAAGAAAATCCAATTGTAAAATACCACAGGCAGTAGAAGATGCAGTGATTCCCACAGTATGGGAAACTGACATGCCCAGGAGGTCAAAAGCAGCTAAACCTGTGAAAGTGGAGCTGAAGGAAGGTGCAAAACCAGTACAGTTGAAGCAGTACCCATTGAAATTAGAAGCTAAATTAGGAATAGTATCATTGATTGAGAAATTTTTGAAATATGGAATTCTAGAAGAATGTGAATCAGAATATAATACTCCAATTTTTCCAGTAAAGAAACCTGATGGTAGCTATCGATTAGTCCAGGACTTACGGGCAATAAACCAGATCACTAAGGATATACATCCGGTAGTTGCAAATCCATATACCTTGTTAACATCTGTGAAAGAGGAATATAAATGGTTTATAGTACTTGATTTAAAAGATGCCTTCTTCTGCATACCCCTTGACCAGGAAAGTAAAAAGTTATTTGCTTTTGAATGGGAAAATCCACACAACGGAAGAAAGACCCAATTAACCTGGACATGCCTTCCACAAGGATTTAAGAATAGTCCGACTATCTTTGGGAATCAACTAGCCAAAGAACTCGAGGAGTGGACTACAAGAGGCCATATTGGAATTCCCTGACAATGGTATTTGTTGCTGCAATATGTGGATGATATTCTGATTGCTGCTGACACCCAAGAACTTTGCATCCAGGTAACAATTGAAATATTGAATCAATTAGGAATGAATGGATATAAAGTGTCGAAAAATAAAGCTCAGATTGCATCCACGACTGTGATCTATCTAGGATGCGAGCTTTCTCAAGGACAGCGAAGACTAGGTATAAACCGGGTGCATGCTATCTGTGCTATCTCAGAACCGCGTAACTTACATGAATTAAGATCTTTTCTAGGAATGACAGGATGGTGCAGACTCTGGATTATGGACTATGGACTTATTGCCAAACCCTTATATGAGGCGCAGAAGAATAAGACCTTAGAGTGGGGAAAGCCACAACAAGAAGCTTTCCAAAAATTGAAACAAGCTTTAATAAAAGCACCTGCTTTGGGCCTACCTGACTTAAGTAAAGACTTTCAGTTATTCGTACATGAACGACAGAGACTTGCCCTAGGGGTATTAACCCAACGGCTGGGATCCTGGAAAAGGCCCGTAGGTTACTTCTCTAAACAACTTGACCCGGTAAGTGCTTGATGGCCGGCGTGTTTGCGGGCGGTGGCTGCTACCGTGATATTAATCCAGGAAGTTCGGAAACTGACCATGGGGAAAAAGATTGAAGTATTTGTATCCTACATGGTGACTACGGTATTGGAACAAAAGGGGGGCCATTGGCTTTCCCCAAGTAGAATGATGAAATATCAAGCGATTTTGACAGAACAAGATGATGTTATTTTAAAACAACTAACCTAATGAATCCAGCTGTGTTTTTTAAATGCAGAAACTGAAGAAGAGGATTTGGAACATGATTGTGTGTGGAGGTCATCGAATACACCCATGGAAGTAGTCCCGATCTGAAGGATACCCCATTGGAAGAGATGGATTGGGAACTTTTTACTGACGGCAGTAGTTTTGTGGAAAGCGGAGTGCGGTATGCAGTATATGTGATTACTACTGCCAAAACAGTAATCGAAGCCAAATCCCTACCACCAAACACATCAGCACAGAAAGCTGAGTTGATTGCCCTAACTAGGGCATTGGAGCCCAGTGAGGACAAAAGGGTCAATATTTGGACTGATTCAAAATATGTATTTGGAGTTGTTCATGTGCATGGAGCTCTCTGGAAAGAGCGTGGACTACTTTCCTCTCGAGGAACAAACATCACATACCAGAGGGAAATATTAAACTTGATTAATGCCGTTCAAAAGCCATCGCGAGTTGCCATCATGCACTGTAAAGCTCATCAGAGTGGAACATCGAAAATTATTGAAGGAAATCGGCTCGCTGATCAGACAGCTCGACCAGTAGCACGACAAGTTTGGACAATGGTGGGTCTTGTCTCCCAGAAGGTAAGAGCAATTGATTTATTACCTTCGGAGCCACCTAAATATTCTACAGAAGATGAGAGATTGGCAAATTTAGTAAAAGCCAGCAAGGATAGTTCTGGGTGGTATGTAACCACCAATGGACAAGTTGTGGTGCCAATTACTGTCATGAGAGAAATACTTCAGACGGAACACCAGAAGTGTCACTGGGGTGCAGAAGCATTGGTAACATATCTGAGAAAATGGATTATCTCAGTCCAGATGTTAACAATGGCAAAGTCTATTACAGCTAAGTGTGAAATTTGCCTGAAAAATAATCCTTTAGTAAAAAGAAAAATAGAAATGGGGAAAATTAAGACAGGCATACAACCCGGAGATTATTGGCAAACAGATTATGTGGAACTCCCCAGAACTTGAGGGCTTAGATACCTACTAGTTGGGGTAGATACCTTTTCAGGATGGCCGGAAGCTTTCCCTTGTAGCACCAACCAGGCAAAAGAAACTGTAAAATGGTTACTAAAAGAAATAATCCCTAGATTTGGGGTACCACTGGGAATATCATCTGATAGGGGACCACACTTTGTTGCACAGTTAGTAAAGGAAGTCAGCGGATGTTTGGGAATTAAGTGGGAATTACATACCCCATGCATGGAGACCCCAGTCTAGTGGACAGGTGGAGAGAAAGGAAGAGAAAAAAAAAAAAACCAAAAAAACCCCAAAAACTAAAAAGGCAACTTAGCAAGATTTGTCAGGAAGCAAAAATTCAATAACGCTGAAGCCATTGTGTATTAGGATTAAACCTAGGAGCGGAATGTTAGTAAGCCCATACGAAATTTTGTATGGCAAACCATATGAAGCACCTGATCCAAATCCAAGTGTGTTTGTAAAGGGTAATCAAAATTTATACAATTACGTGTTTCGTTTGCTAATAGCGGGACAGCAGCGGGTGAACCCCAGCTCGGCCCGCTCTGGTGCCAGAGGGAACAGTTCAGCGCTGTGTGGGGACCAGCCCTGCCCGGCCATGATGCTGCCCGTGTCCGGTCCCAGCCCTGGGCAGACCTGCGGGGCCATGCTGGCCACCACCGTGTTCCTGCAGTCTGTCTGCGTGGCCGTCACCTTCCTCTACCTCAACAACTATCTCAAACAGCTCCGGGACACGTACTCCAAGAGCAGCATCGCTTGTCTCACTAGGGAGGAAATGGGAAATTTCATCCAAAACTTGGATCTAATTGAAAGTGAAGACAGAGCGGCTGACCCCTGCTGGCAAGTAAAGTGGCACCTGGGAAAGGTAATTTAAAGGATGTCGAAAAACTACGAGGAAAACATATCTGCAGTCAACGCTGACAGAGTGCTGATGCTGTCACAGACCAATGGGCAGCAGCCGCGTGGTCCCACCAACAGGATTGTGGCACATCTGATGGGCGACAGCAACGGGAAGAATTCCCTGTCCCCACGCATAGATTCCTCATCCAGGAGAGGGAATGGCAAAAAAAATAAACAACTGGGAATCGTCAAGAAAAGGCCACTCTTTCCTTTATAATGTGGAACAGAGAAATGGCTAGTTAGTGATACCCCAGACAGGCTTTTATTACATCTACTCACAAATTTATTTTCGTTTCCGTGAAAACGAGAAGGAGGACTCAGTTCTGACTAATTACCCATAGCCCATTTTGCTCATGAAAAGTGCAATAACAAGCTGCTGGTCTAAAAAGGCAGAATATGGACTTTACTCCATCTACCAAGGTGGCATGTTTCAGCTGAAAAGAGAGGACAGGATTTTCGTCTCCATCAGTAATGGTGACATAGTTGACATGGACAAAGAAGCAAGTTTTTTTGGAGCCTTTATGATTGCTTAAAAGATTAAAACCGTGCTCCAAAGAAGCCATGATGAGGGTCAGTTTTTGAAAGAGCTGATTAAAATGGAGTGAAAATGCATTGTCTAGGAATAGAAAAGCATTTTCAAAGGGGGGAAATGTTACAGATGTAACTAAGTTTTGTAAACTATATCCAAGGTTCTTACCTTATCTTGAGGCTTTGCAGGTTGTATACAAAAAGAGAACTGAAAGTTAGTCCTCAGTCCTTATCTTATCTTAAAAGGATAGGATGTGCTGAGAATGCACATGTAAGAAATCCAAGAATTTTACACGATTTCACAACGAACATAGGAATAGCGCGCATGTGCAGTGACAAGAGGTGAAAAGTACACGGGTGAAGAAGACTCCTTACTTCATCCTGAAGACCCCCTGAACGACCACCAGAGGACACTGCGCATGCTTAGAGTAGTTCCAAGGTGTTGCAACTGATATTGTGAAATAGTTGTGTAATCTGATGAATATGCAATACATACGTTGTAACCCTAATGAATATGTATGTAACCAAATTGTATCAATGTAGTGGAGTTCGAATCAGTGGTGGAAGCCAGCTTTGGGTGCGAACCCCTGGTTTCCCAGGGCTGAAATAAAAGCACCGCATATAACTACATCCGTGGTTATGTGTCCTGTTTGCTATTCCTCTCATAATCGTAATTGGCACCACAACTTGTCCATTGGCGGTTACATACCACCCAGAATTATCCTTGCTGCCTTTTACTAAATTTGCCAATCTCTCGTCTTCTGTAGAATATTTAGGTGCCTCTGAAGGTAATAAATCAATTGCTCTTACCTTCTGGGAGACAAGACCCACCATTGTCCAAACTTGTCGTGCCACTGATCGAGCTGTCTGATCGGCAAGTCGATTTTCTTCAATAATTTTCGATGTTCCACTCTGATGAGCTTTACAGTGCATAATGGCAACTCCCGATGGCTTTTGAACGGCATTAATCAAGTTTAATATTTCCCTCTGGTATGTGATGTTTGTTCCTTGAGAGGAAAGTAGTCCACGCTCTTTCCAGAGGGCTCCATGCACATGAACAACACCGAACACATATTTTGAATCAGTCCAAATATTGACCCTTTTGTCCTCACTGAGCTCTAATGCCCTAGTTAGGGCAATCAGCTCAGCTTTCTGTGCTGATGTGTTTGGTGGTAGGGATTTGGCTTCGATTACTGTTTTGGCAGTAGTAATCACATATACTGCATACCGCACTCCGCTTTCCACAAAACTACTGCCGTCAGTAAAAAGTTCCCAATCCATCTCTTCCAATGGGGTATCCTTCAGATCGGGACTACTTCCATGGGTGTATTCGATGACCTCCACACACAATCATATTCCAAATCCTCTTCTTCAGTTTCTGCATTTAAAAACACAGCTGGATTCATGAGGTTAGTTATTTTAAAATAACATCATCTTGTTCTGTCGGGATCACTTGATATTTCATCATTCTGCTTGGGGAAAGCCAATGGCCCCCCTTTTGTTCCAATACCGTAGTCACCATGTAGGATACAAATACTTCAATCTTTTTCCCCATGGTCAGTTTTCGAACTTCCTGGATTAATATCACAGTAGCAGCCACCGCCCACAAGCACGGCGGCCATCCAGCACTTACCGTATCAAGTTGTTTAGAGAAATAACCTACGGGTCTTTTCCAGGATCCCAGCCGTTGGGTTAATACTCCTAAGGCAAGTCTCTGTCGTTCATGTACGAATAACTGAAAGTCTTTACTTAAATCAGGTAGGCCCAAAGCAGGTGTTTTAATTAAAGCTTGTTTCAATTTTTGGAAACCTTCTTGTTGCGGCTTTCCCCATACTAAGGTCTTATTCTTCTGCGCCTCATATAAAGGTTTGGCAATAAGTCCATAGTCCATGATCCAGAGCCTGCACCATCCTGTCATTCCTAGAAAAGATCTTAATTCATTTAAGTTTCGTGGTTCTGAGATAGCACAGGTAGCATGCACCCGGTTTATACCTAGTCTTCGCTGTCCTCGAGAAAGCTTGCATCCTAGATAGATCACAGTCATGGATGCAATCTGAGCTTTATTTTTCGACACTTTATATCCATTCATTCCTAATTCAATATTTCAATTGTTACCTGGATTCAGAGTTCTTGGGTCTCAGCAGCAATCAGAATATCATCCACATATTGCAGCAACAAATACCATTGTCAGGGAATTCCAATATGGCCTCTTGTAGTCCACTCCTCGAGTTCTTTGGCTAGTTGATTCCCAAAGATAGTCGGACTATTCTTAAATCCTTGTGGAAGGCATGTCCAGGTTAATTGGGTCTTTCTTCCGTTGTGTGGATTTTCCCATTCAAAAGCAAATAACTTTTTACTTTCCTGGTCAAGGGGTATGCAGAAGAAGGCATCTTTTAAATCAAGTACTATAAACCATTTATATTCCTCTTTCACAGATGTTAACAAGGTATATGGATTTGCAACTACCGGATGTATATCCTTAGTGATCTGGTTTATTGCCCGTAAGTCCTGGACTAATCGATAGCTACCATCAGGTTTCTTTACTGGAAAAATTGGAGTATTATATTCTGATTCACATTCTTCTAGAATTCCATATTTCAAAAATTTCTCAATCAATGATACTATTCCTAATTTAGCTTCTAATTTCAATGGGTACTGCTTCAACTGTACTGGTTTTGCACCTTCCTTCAGCTCCACTTTCACAGGTTTAGCTGCTTTTGACCTCCTGGGCATGTCAGTTTCCCATACTGTGGGAATCACTGCATCTTCTACTGCCTGTGGTATTTTACAATTGGATTTTCTTTTAATCATAAACTTTATCCTACCTTTGACTCTGGAATTTTCATTACCAAATCTCCATCTTCAAATGTTATTATGGCATCTAATTTAGTCAGCAAATCTCATCCTAAAAGAAAGACTGGACAGTCTGGGACATATAAGAACTCATGGGTTAGTTCCTTTTCTCCAAAGCACAAATCCAAAGGTTGTAAGAATGGCCGTCCCTCCTCCTTCCCTGTGGCACCAACAATTGTTGTAGCTTTATGGCCTACGTAGCTTTATGACCTACCGATCCCTGTAAGGAATTCAGGACAGACTAAGTAGCCCCTGTGTCTACTAAAAATTTTACATCCCGGTTTTGGCAGCTTCTTTTAATCTTTCTAAAAAGGCCGAGTGAAATAAATAACTTACGCTTTTTCTATGGATAAACAACGTTTAATCCAAATCCTGGTATTACTTAAACGTGTTCATTAGAGCATAAGCAAAACAGCACTGGGTGCGAGGGGGATTCGCTCTGCCCAACACGCACACCTTTAACAATAATAAGTGTGCTTAAATACAGTAAGGTATTACATATTCATAATGACCCCAGGAACGCCTATACATATTCATAACCTTTCCCCGCTTCTGATTAAAATGATTCTCAGATAACCATTTCCATAAACCCTCCCCTGTTGCGCCTGCGCAGTGCCACTTGGTGAATTTGAGGAGGGGTCTTTGGGGGTCTTTGGATGAAGGCTCCTTAGCTTCGTCACAGTGAACTTTTTACCTTTGGCTCATTATGTTGAACTGACTGGGACCCAAGCTGCCAAGTTGAATGAAACCAGACTGGTGCCCCCTTTTGCTGTAAATCTTCATTATCTTGTCTCCTCAAGTTTACAGCTAGGTGCAGTAAAACTTCTTATCTTGGCATTCGATGGGGTTCTGTTCTTCTTAACATAAAGCTCTAAACTAAGCATTTATTGTGTGGCTAAGCCTTAAAGTGTTAGTTTGTTAGTAGGCACCCATTATATGTTTAGTTATCCCTTAAAATGTTAGTTCCCTCTGTCAATATAACTTCATAAGCAAGTTTCATAACTTTTTACATAGAACTTAACCACCTTTTCCTTTTTCCAGGTTCAGAGCCCGTGCCTCATTTGGTTATATCTGTAAACATTAAACATCTTATCACGAATCACAACTGCATTTCTCACAATTCCACTGTTTTCTTTTTATCCTATTGATTCGTGCTTTGGCTTCAGAGTTAGCAAGCACCTGCCTAGCGGCGGCTAGGTCCAGTTTGGTGTTATCTTTTAAAATCATTAATTTATACCCTGTTCCTTTTGTTGCCATTTCAGGATCTATAGGCATGCCTGAGATTTGCATGCCTTGGACTACTTAATGTATTAACCGAATAAAGCACGGGATCATACATGGCACAAACAGTAAACCCAGAAATGCACATACTATCATGAACCCTATTTTGTTCCACCAGGCTACCTTTTTGAGACCAATATCCATTAGGTGGACCTGGGTACCAAGTGGGAGGAATAGAGGTATTTGATGAATTTGCCCGCAACACTAACTTACAAGGGGTTTGTCCAATGTATTCAGTCATTTGAGACCCCCCACATATCCAGCATGAGGTGACATGGGCTATTTTTCCATAAGATCTATAAACAGGTTTTTCCCTACTGTTGGTAATTGTAATCCCTTGTCTTTTTTCCTTATTTCTTCATACCAATCACTGCTTTTCTGTAACAATTTCTGTTTCTCTTGCTTTCTTTTTAATTCCTGAATGGCACTCTTAACTATCTCCTCCTTATACTGATCTTGCACTCCCCCTCCATCTGAATAGCCCCACATACCAGCTTGTGTAAAACAGATATGCTGTTCTCCCCTAGGGCAGGAGACAGAGCCTACACCGAGTCCACCTTTCCCTAGGTTAGTTGCTACCCATAATTTCTACCCTTGGATTTCACACTTCTCCGATTTTGTTCTATCATAACATTCAGAGTCAATATGAGCATGACAATTTAGAAGATATTGGGTTAGTCTTCCTATTCTCACATGCTCGTAGCACTTGGTACAGGGATTAGCCAGGCTAAGTTGGGAACAATAAGTCACCACTCCTAGCAAGAGGATCAGATCCAGGTTTCTACACCCTCTGCCTCTCTGGCCTACCAGGTTGCAGCTGGCAGCCGAGTTCGTCATCTTCTCGGCAGCAAGGGTAGTGTCCCCGCCTTTCCTATTTTTGCCATTAGCGTGGCGACTATCATTTCCCAACTCTTGGCCTTCACTTCCCAGGAACAACAGGAGCAACACGGAATTTGATTTCTCTTTCTATACTCTATTCTTCCTATCACTGGTGGACTCTGTAAATTCCCATTCACCCCTTTAGTAAATACCTCCCACCATTCTTTGCTATTCTTTTTCTGTCCTTCCAGTGACAGCTAGAATCCTCAACCTAGCTCTGGTGTATGGGAATTGCGGAAGATTGGGTGAGGAGGAGAAAGGTAAACACGCTCAAGTGACCCGCAGCTGGGGTATAAAGAAAGCACGTACATCACACTAATTGTTTTACTGACCTTGTGTGCTTGACAAGTAGAACCTCTGTGTGCGATAACATAGGCCTGAGAGAAACCCTACAGTACCTTATCATGCCTGAGATTCCTGCTTTGTTTTGAGAAAGAGCAGAGCACAGCAAGAAGCTGCATCTGCTCTAAGCTTTTAAATACAGGCGAGCATAGCCAGCCTAACGATCTTCCAGCAGGGCTAAACTTATCAGCGCCTGCGTCCCCGCTTACGCCACCTCTGCCTGGGAGCTTAGGTGCAGCTACGGAGATCCCCCAGTAGAGAGGTAACTAAAATAATACTTGCTCTTTGCAATTACATTTGTGGCCTCTGGCTCTTCTTGCGACGTGCCTGTGCTTGTGCACACATTTGGTTTCCTCATCTTCTGTTCTTACGACATTTATTACACAATCCTGTTGGTAAGTTCCCTTTGTGGATATGCTTGTACCACAGTCCATTTACAACCTAAACATCAAATATAAATAGAGAATTACATATTCAACTTGGTTCAACACATTTAACTATTAAACCATTCTTATTTTCATTTATACTGGGCATTCACTTTAATAATACTAATAGTAGTTACATCACTGATCCCATGTCAATTTCAATTTCAATTCCCCCAGTTCTTGAGTTGCTTTCCAGGTTCTTTCTTCCATCAGTGGTCCTTTAACTCGAGAGACATGTGTCCATCCTTTCTCTGCAGTCCAAACAGCTGTTTCTGTAGTTAACAAAACAAGAAAAGGCCCCTCCCATCATGGAGCTGGAGTTTCTTCTTTCCAGGTTTTAATTAGTGTTGCCCCCATATCTACCAAAAATTCTACTTGTTTTGTTCTTTTGGGTTTCTTCTTACCAATGCGGTAAACACCACCCAGGTGATTGTGAAAAATATAGTTTTCCAGGTTGCACCTGGGTTACCCTCCATGGTGTTTCACAGGCTTTCTTCAATCTAGAATGATCACAGTATCACAGTATCACAGTATGTTTGGGATTGGAAGGGACCTTAAAAGATCATCTAGTCCAATCCCCCTGCTGGAGCAGGAACACCCTAGGTGAGGTCGCACAGGAACATGTCCAGGCGGGTTTTGAATGTCTCCAGAGAAGGAGACTCCACAACCTCCCTGGGCAGCCTGTTCCAGTGCTCTGTCACCCTTACTGAGAAGAAGTTTCTTCTCAAATTTAAGTGGAACCTCTTGTGTTCCAGCTTGATCCCATTACCCCTTGTCCTATCATTGTTTGCCACCAAGAAAAGCCTGGCTTCATCCTCATGGCACTCACCCTTTATATATTTATAAACATTAATAAGGTCCCCCCTTAGTCTCCTCTTCTCCAAACTAAAGAGACACAGCTCCCTCAGCCTTTCTTCATAAGGGAGATGCTCCACTCCCTTAATCATCTTCGTTGCCCTACGCTGGACCCTCTCCAGCAGTTCCCTGTCCTTCTTGAACTGAGGGGCCCAGAACTGGACACAATATTCCAGGTGTGGTCTCACCAGGGCGGAGTAGAGGGGAAGGAGGACCTCTCTCGATCTACTAACCACCCCTCTTCTAATACACCCCAGGATGCCATTGGCCTTCCTGGCCACAAGGGCACAGTGCTGGCTCATGGTCATCCTGTTGTCCACCAGGACCCCCAGGTCCCTTTCCCCTACACTGCTCTCTAATATGTAATTTCCCAACCTATACTGGAACCTGGGGTTGTTCCTGCCCAGGTGCAGGACTCTACACTTGCCCTTGTTAAATTTCATCAGGTTATTCCCCGCCCAACTCTCCAGCCTGTCCAGGTCCCGCTGGATGGCAGCACAGCCCTCTGGCGTGTCAGCCACTCCTCCCAGCTTAGTGTCATCAGCAAACTTGCTGATAGTACAGTCAATTCCCTCGTCCAAATCGTTAATGAATATATTGAATAATATTGGCCCCAGTACTGACCCCTGAGGCACTCCACTAGACACTGACCTCCAACTAGACTCCGCACCATTGACTACCACTCTCTGGCTTCTCTCCCTAAGCCAGTTTGCAACACACCTCACTACTCTATTGTCTAGACCACACCTCCTCAACTTAGCTGTGAGGATGCTGTGGGAGACTGTGTCAAAGGCTTTACTGAAGTCAAGGTAGACCACATCCACCGCTCTGCCATCATCCATCCACCTTGTTACATTCTCATAAAAGGCTATGAGGTTGGTCAAGCATGATTTACCCTTGGTAAAGCCATGCTGACTGCCCCTAATAACCCTCTTATCCTTGATATGCCTTGAGATGGCACCAAGGACAATCTGTTCCATTACTTTCCCAGGGACAGAGGTGAGGCTGACCGGTCTATAATTACCCGGGTCCTCCTTCTTGCCCTTTTTGAAGACTGGAGTGACATTAGCTTTCTTCCAATCCTCGGGCACCTCTCCTGTTTCCCAAGACTTGGCAAAGATGATGGAGAGCGGTCCAGCAATGACTTCAGCCAGCTCCCTCAGCACCCGCGGATGCATCCCATCTGGACCCATGGATTTATGGATGTCCAGACTATTTAATTGCTCCCTAACCCAGTCCTCATCGACTAAAGCAAACTCCTCCATTGACCTGGCTTCATCCGGGGTCTCAGGGGTACAGGGCTCCCCAGGACAGCCTCTGGCAGAGTAGACAGAGACAAAGAAGGCATTCAGTAATTCTGCCTTCTCGGTATCTTCTGCCACCAGGGCACCCACCCCATTCATCAGTGGGGCTACATTGCCTCTGGTATTAGTTTTATCTGCTATGTATTTGAAAAAGTTCTTTTTGCTGTCCTTGACCCCTCTCACCAGCTGTAATTCTAAGGAGGCCTTGGCTATCCTAGCTGCCTTCCTACATCCTCTAACAGCAGCCTTATATTCCTCCCAAGTGGCCAGCCCCTGCTTCCATGACCTGTAAACTCTCCTCTTCTGCTTGAGCATACCCAACAGATCCCTATTCAACCATGCAGGCCTCCTGGCTCCCTTCCTTGACTTCCTACGTGTGGGGATGCTCTGATCCTGAGCGTGGAAGAAGCAATCTCTGAATGCCACCCAGCTATCTTGGGCCTCTTTTCCTTCAAGCAGCCTTGCCCATGGGATTTCCCCCAGCAATTGCTTGAAAAGGCCAAAGTTAGCCCTGCTAAAGTCCAGGGTTGCAATTCTACTTGCTATTCTGTTCCTGCCACACGAGATGCTGAACTCCACCATCTCGTGGTCACTGCAACCCAGGCAGCCCTCGACCTTTACTGCTTCGACCAGACCCTCCTTGTTAGTGAGGATGAGATCCAGCAGTGCACCTCTCCTAGTCGGCTCCTCCACCATCTGCATGAGGAAGTTATCATCAGTGCACTGGAGGAACCTCCTGGACTGTGGCTGTCTGGCTGAATGGTCCTTCCAGCAAACATCAGGGAAGTTAAAATCGCCTACAACAACCATGGCCTGTGACTGTGAGGCCACTCTCAGCTGCCCATAGAAGGCCTCATCAACTTCCTCAGCCTGATCTGGTGGCCTGTAACAGACGCCCACAACAGTGTCACCCCTGCCAGCCTGCCCCTTGATCCTGACCCATACACTCTCAACTCGCTCGTCATCCGCTCCTGGGCAGAATTTAGTACATTGTAGTTGCTCTCTCACATAGAGAGCAACTCCACCACCACGCCTGGCTGGCCTGTCTTTCCTGAAAAGGGCATAGCCATCCATGACCACATTCCAGTCATGTGAACTGTCCCACCATATTTCTGTAATTGCCACCAGATCATAATCTCCCGACCAAACATAGGATTCTAGCTCCTCCTGCTTATTCCCCATGCTGCGCGCATTGGTGTACAGGCATTTCAGGGAGCGAGCAGAGCACACCAGTTTCTCCCTAGGGGCATAGGAGGCCACCTGGTCCTCATCAGTTTTAGAATGCAGCCCCACCGGGACAAGCCCAGCTACAACCCCATCCCTCTTCGAGCCTAGTTTAAAGCTCTCCAAATGAGCCCAGCTAATTCCTGTCCCAGCATCCTTTTGCCCCTGCGAGATAAACCTTTCCCACGTGACAGTGTCCGGACTGGTGTCTTATAAAACCAACCATTATCAAAAAATCCAAAGCCCTGCCTGTAGCACCAGTCTTGGAGCCAACGATTTAGAGAGTGAATTTTCCTATTCCATCCCACATCATCATTTGAAGATGGAAGGAGTGAAGAGAAGATCACTTGAGCCCCTGAGTCTTTCACCATCCTTCCCAAGACCTTGAAATCATTCTTCATCCCCCTCAGACTACGGGAAGCAGCTTCCTCCCCATCTGTCTGGAAAACCAGCAGCGGGTAGTAGTCTGTCGGGTGCACCAGTTTGGGGAGCTCTCTAGCGATATCCTTGATCCGGGCTCCAGGTAGACTACAAACTTCCCTAAGATGAGGGTCGACTCTGCATATCGGGCCCTCTGTTCCTTTCAGAAGGGAATTTCCTATTACAATCACCCTTCTTTCTTTCTTATCAGAGGCAGTCTTAAGTTGTGAAGTCGACTGCCTCTTCCTATGTGATCTTGTGGGCAGGCTTGGCACCACCTCCTCACCTACCTCTTCTTCAAGATCCAGGGCCTCAGACCTGTTACGGAGGGGCACCTGGGAAGCCAAAGCAGGCAGGGAGGGCATTTTGTTCTTTAATATTGGTAGCAGTGAAGGATATCAGGAGGTCTTGAAACGGACCTTCCTATTATGGTTCCAAAGTTTTCTGCAAAAGACTTCACATACATATACATAAATAAAATGTGGCCCTCTATCAGAGGATATAACAGCTGGAACTCCAAACCTTGGTGTTATTTCATGTATCAGTGTTCTAGTCACCTCCTAAACTTCTGCTGTCCTGGTAGGGAATGCTTCTGGCCAACCTCAAAAAGTATCAGTTAATACCAACAAATATCGGTACCCCCCTTTTCCTGGGAGTTCTGAAAACTCAATTTGCCATTGTGGTCCAGGCCCATTCCCCTTCCCCATTTGACCCATTTCTAGCTTGGGCATATTTTTGGGATTAGTCTGGAGGCAAAGATCACACTGCTGTCACCTGTTTTACAGTGATAGACAAATTTCTAGCTCCTGTTTCCCTAATCAAATGTTTGCATAGTGGTTCTATTCCCCAAAATCCTTTCTTATGTTCTTCCCTTACAAAAGGCCAAACTACATGAAAGGGGACAATAAGTTTTCCCTGAGGGGTGTGAACCCACCCTTCCTTATTATATGATTCCTCTAAATCTATGATGAGTTTTGATTCTCTTTAGTAGACTCTGGCTTACCTTTTAAAGAGACCTGCCCGCCAAGGACTGGAGCACTTTCTGTTTTTACCTTTTGCTTAGCCTCCCCAGGCCTCCTGTATATTCAGTACCACTGCACCAGAAGCGTCATCGGCGTGCGGAAGCATTGGTAGCATATCTAAGAAAATGAATTATCTTGGTCCAGATGTTAACAATGGCAAAGTCTATCACAGCTAAGTGTGAAATTTGCTTGAAAAATAATCCTTTAGTAAAAAGAAAAATAGAAATGGGGAAAATTAAGGCAGGCATACAACCCGGAGGTTATTGGCAAATAGATTATGCGGAACTCCCCAGAACTCGAGGGCTTAGATATCTACTAGTTGGGGTAGATACCTTTTCAGGATGGCCAGAAGCTTTCCCTTGTCGCACCAACCAGGCGAAAGAAACTGTAAAATGGTTACTAAAGGAAATAATCCCTAGATTTGGGGTACCACTGGGAATATCATCTGATAGGGGACCACACTTTGTTGCGCAGTTAGTAAAGGAAGTCAGCGGATGTTTGGGAATTAAATGGGAATTACATTACTCCCCATGGAGACCCCAGTCTAGTGGACAGGTGGAGAAAATGAATCAAACCCTAAAAAGGCAACTTAGCAAGATTTGTCAGGAAGCAAAAATTCAATGGCCTCAGGCCTTACCAATAGCGTTGTTGCGTATTAGGATTAAACCTAGGAGCGGAATGTCAGTAAGTCCATACGAAATTCTGTATGGCAAACCATATGAAGCAACTAATCCAAATCCAAGTGTACATGTAAAGGGTAACCAGGATTTATACAATTATGTGTTATCTCTTGGCAGAACACTGAATTGACTCAGATCTGCACTAGTGTGGAATCGCCCGCTAGCACTTGATAATCCGCTACATGATATAGAGCCTGGAGACACGGTGTATATAAGGACCTGGAATGAAGAACCCTTAAAAGAACGTTGGGACGGACCCTATCAAGTACTCTTAACTACGTTTACTGCAATTAAGGTCATTGGAATAGACTCCTGGATACACTACACCCAAGGGAAAAGAGTCCCAAGGGTGTGGCAATCACAAATAGTAGGTCCTACCATGCTTAAGATTACACCGCAGGATGTCTAATTTTTGTTATCGTATCGTGTTCTTGGTAGCATATATATCTAGATTGTTTGTTCTCGTGGAAGTACCCCTTAAAAGAGGAACACATGTGGTGTCTGAGGAAGAAAGTGCCACTCTAGTCTGCAAAGTCGCTGGAGAACAATTGAGTAGGTCACGAAGAGCTACAGGAGATGGTGAAGATGTGAAGATGCCACAAGTAGTGCAGAGCGTACAGAATCAGGCAGAGAATCTGATGATAGGACTGATTCGAGACTTTGCACTGACCCAAAATGCCAGTAGCTTCACTGCTTGCCTTCCCATCCCAAAATCAGCCAAAGACCCAGTACAGTGGGGAATAATATCTACGACCTTACCAGAAATAAACAAAACTGGTAACATAGTGTGCGAATCTCGTACTAAAATAGAGCAAGTGCCAACTGAACAATGGGTAAAAACAGGACCTGAACCAGTGGAATTTAGAGGAAAGGTAGTTCTCAAAGTTGGACCAAAAAGACAGTATATGAAAAGGTTGAGCAAGCCTATTGGGAATGCAAGGATCAGGACGATCGAAATATAACTGAATCATGGAGTAACATGTGGACATTGAGTATTGTACAACAATATCAGTATAGTGAAACAATCCCATGGTGTATACGGTGGTCCAATGTAACAAGAGGAAAGACAGTACCATGGTGGAATTGCTCACGGGTAATAACCTGCCAGACAGATGTGAAAGAGATACCTCTATCCATCGTTAAAGTTGCAGTGATTGCAGGTTGCATCTGTCAGAAACAATTGGATCCAAAGAAAGCAACCAAAATAGGCATTGATGGAGATAAAATTGATTGCAGTGGTGTTATAGGAAGTGTGGAACATTTAGTTTGGGCCTTAAGTGATGGGACCTGGACAACACATTTACCAATAGCAGGACCTGTGAAGGAAATTACTTTGTGGCAACCAACCCTATGTCCCATTTGGAAAAAGTCACCCTTGAAGAATAGGCAAGAACTTCTACAGGTTAGGTACGAACGAGAGATAGATGAAGATGATGTGTGGCAGGAACCATCAAGTAGTGTTAAATTCGGCTGGGCACTAGAATCTTTCTTTGCACCAATTGCAGCCCATAGAAACAGAGAAATGATTGACAAATTAATTGGGCAGATGGATCGATTGGCAAGGATAGCTAAGAAGGGTTTTCGAGATTTCAATATACAATTGCAAGCTACGACCAGAATGAGTTTGCAGAACAGAATGGCACTTGACATAATGTTGCTAAAAGAAAATGGCGTTTGTGGATATTTAAAAGACAGGGTTGATCATTGTTGCATTCATATCCCAAATGTAACTTTTGAGGTGGAGAAAGATATTTCCCAACTAACCCAAACGGAAGAGGAATTGCAAAAGGAAAAACAAGGTGCAGAACAGAGCTGGACTGGGGCTTTACTAGGTAAATTTGTCCTGAATTTGGGGGGATGCGTACATTCATTATTGGAAAAGTTCTTTTTACTTGTAGTTTTAGTTGCTCTTCTCTTTTTGCTGTATGCTTGTATTAAGTGCCTAATAAGTCAAACAAATGCCAGGAATTATCGTATCTTTACTGTTCCAAGCAGAAATTATACTAACCCTCTTTTTGATAACCCTCCAGCTTATGAAGAAACACAACACACACGGCAACGCACGTGGCCATAATTAAAAATAATCACTGATCAACTACGATCATGAAGTGAAAATGCATTGTCTAGGAATAGAAAAGCATTTTCAAAGGGGGGAAATGTTATAGTTGTAACTAGTCTTGGGAACTGTATTCTGTTTTTGTAAACTGTATCCAAGATTCTCACCTTATCCTGAAGTTTCACAGGTTGTAAACAAGTTCTTATCTTAGTTTGAGAATAGAGAACTGAAAGTTAGTTCTCAGTCCTTATCTTATCTTAAAAGGATAGGATGTGCTGAGAAGGCACATCTAAGAAATCCAAGAATTTTACATGATTTCACAATGAACATAGGAATAGTGCCCATGTGCGGTGACAAAAGGTGAAAAGTACACGGGTGAAGAAGACTTCATACTTCATCCTGAAGACCCCCTGAACGACCACCAGAGGACACTGCACATGCTCAAAGTAGTTCCAAGGTGTTGCAACTGATATTGTGAAATAGTTGTGTAATCTGATGAATATGCAATACATACATTGTAACCCTAATGAATATGTATGTAACCAAATTGTATAAATGTAGTGGAGTTCGAATCAGTGGTCGAAGCCAGCTTTGGGTGCGAACCCCTGGTTTCCCAGCGCTGAAATAAAAGCACTGCATATAACTACATCTGTGGTTATGTGTCTCATTTGCTAACATTTTGGTGACCCAGATGGGACCTCGTAGGCACCGCTGAGGCGGATCGTGTCTTGATCCTGCTCCGGCTAGCACCGAGGTATTCTTGGGGAGCGCATCGGACGCGACCGACCCTCTGCTGCTCTCAACGGACCTCTGATTGGTAAGAAGGTGCTTTTATTATTATTTGGGTACCCAATATCTGGTCTGGTTCTGGTAGCCTGCCGGTCAGACGCGGTGAAAGCCGCGCTCGGTTGGACAGGGAGCTCCCGACTGGCAAAGCCTATAGGCGCTGTCTGTCAGACAGAGGGAAACCTCTGCAGGTTCAGCATTTGTTCTGGTTCCTGAATCCTGGTTCCTGAATCCCGGTTTCTGAATTTGTTCTGGTCTGGTTCCTGTATTTGTTCCTGTATTTGGTTTGGTTCTTGTATTTGTTTCTGTACTTGTTCTGGTCTGGTTTGGTGGTTCGGTTCCTGTATTTGTGTTTGTTTGTTGATATGTCCAATTCAAACGTATCGCCGTTAAATTGCTTACTGAAACATTAGAAGGAGGCTGGGTTTGGACAGTCTATGTGTTGTAGTTGAGCTAACTTTTACTAAATTTAGTTGAGCTAACTTTTACTATATCCAGGGTTTTTCTGTGTTTGGTTTTGTGGATGGTGTCTAGGATGCTGTGTCTAAGGTTTTTGCTTTACTTTTGCTTGATGCTGTGTCCAAGGTTTTCGCTTGATGCTGTGTCCAGGGTTTGCGCTTTACTTAGAAGTTTTTCAGTTTGTATCCAAGTAGATGTGTATTCAAGCATGATCTTATATAACCAAACCCTATTCTTAAGATTGACATAGATTTATGATCTATTCTTTAAAAACAGGTAACTGAGAAACAGCTGCAAAACATGCGAAGGTTACTTTAACAACTGATAAACATGCGAATGTTACTTAGCATCGCATAGATAGACGGTTTGTGTTAGAATAGGTGTGGAATATGCTAATGGTTGTCAAGAATTGTAATGAATATGTATGTGACCAAATTGTATAAATGCAGTGAAGTTCAAATCAGTGGCTGAAGCCAGCTTTGGGTGCGAACCCCTGGTTTCCCAGCGCTGGAATAAAGCACCGCATATAACTACGCCCGTGGTTATGTGTCTTGATTGCTAACATATGCATGAAAAGAAGTGTAATTGTGATCTGTTTGCATATTTGAACTCGGTATTCGGTTTGCATGTCTGAGCTCAGTATTTTAGTTTGTATGTTTATATTTGGTACCAAAAGAATTTGTTTGGGGAAATAATTACAAAATAAGAACCAGTTCCATTACTAAAGTACAACCTTGCTCCCCTTTCAGATGCATCTGTACACATGAAAGTAAATTGAGTTAGCTGTATTGCAGTTAGTGTTGTTCTGTGGATAGACTGTTTTGGATCTAAAATTAATGTCAGGGATTGATGCTTAATATGCTGTTTATTGACATCTGTAAGAAGTTACAAAAGCTAGGAGCTGAGGGATGTAACTATTGTTCAGCTAATTGGAATTGCATATAAAGTTTATAATCGCAGGAATTAAATGAAGAGAGAAAAAGGGCAAAAGGAGCCCAAACCTATGCCCGGAAGCTTCTCCTTGATAAGCTGCGGAGAAAAAAAAACAAAAAAGGTGAAAAGCTGACTGTCTGCTAAAGCGGTGAAAAAGGTAGGGGGAGCGGCGCCTGCTAGACTGCTAGAGTTGGAGCTACAGCTCCTCTCCTCCGGGCTCGCTGCCCGCGGGGGATGAAGCGGGGGTGGGGGGGATCATCAAACGTAATAGCACTCCTGCGGCAGGCAGTAGGTGTGGGGGGAACCAGTCTATGTAAAAGTTCCGTTTTCGCCAGGGGATTTAGTAATGTGGAAGCAATCGGCTGGTCCTTATCGGGAAAATCCAGATAAGGTTGCAAGAGTAATTAAGATGATCATTAAAATGCAGAATCCTGATTGGGATGATCTACAAGTGATTTTGGATACATTAATGGACTCTACAGAAAAAGATATGGTTATACGGGTTGCGAGGGATAAAGTGAGAGAAGATATTCGGAATGGGAAAGTAGAGGGTAACGTTGATGAGAACTTTCCAAAAGAAGTTCCCCGATGGAATTATAATACAGGAGGCGGGTTATGCCGTCTCCGGAGGTATCAGGATTGGTTATTGATTGGCGTTCAAACTGCTATCCCGAAGCAAATGAATTGGTCAAAATAGTACAATGTGAGGCAGGAAAAGAATGAGTCTCCCTCGGCCTTTTAGAAAGATTAAAAGAAGCTGCCAAAACCGGGATGTAAAAGTTTTAGTAGACACAGGGGCTACTTACTCTGTACTGAATTCCTTACAGGGATCGGTAGGTCATAAAGCTACGTAGGCCATAAAGCTATGACAATTGTTGGTGCCACAGAGAAGGAGGAGGTACGGCCATTCTTACAACCTTTGGATTTGTGCTTTGGAGAAAAGGAACTAACCCATGAGTTCTTATATATCCCAGATTGTCCAGTCTTTCTTTTAGGATGAGATTTGCTGACTAAATTAGATGCCATAATAACATGGAGTCAAAGGTAGGACAAATGTTATTATTAAAAGAAAATCCAATTGTAAAATACCACAGGCAGTAGAAGACGCAGTGATTCCCACAGTATGGGAAACTGATATACCTGGAAAGTCAAAAACAGATAATCCTGTGAAAGTGGAGCTGAAGGAAGGCGCAAAACCAGTACAGTTGAAGCAGTACCCGTTGAAATTAGAAGCTGAATTAGGAATAGTATCTTTGATTGAGAAATTTTTGAAATATGGAATTCTAGAAGAATGTGAATCAGAATATAATACTCCAGTTTTTCCAGTAAAGAAACCTGATGGTAGGTATCGATTAGTCCAGGTTTCACGAGCAATAAACCAGATCACTAAGGATATACATCCGGTGGTTGCAAATCCATATACCTTGTTAACATCTGTGAAAGAGGAATATAAATGGTTTACAGTACTTGATTAAAAGATGCCTTCTTCTGCATACCCCTTGACCAGGAAAGTAAAAAGCTATTTGCTTTCGAATGGGAAAATCCACACAACGGAAGAAAGACCCAATTAACCTGGATGCGCCTTCCACGAGGATTTAAGAATAGTCCGACTATCTTCGGGAATCAACTAGCCAAAGAGCTTGAGGAGTAGACTACAAGAGGTCATAACGGCATATCGGAATTCCCCGACAATGGTATTTGTTGCTGCAATATGTGGATGATATTCTGATTGCTGCTGAGACCCAAGAACTCTGCATCCAGGTAACAACTGAAATATTGAATTAGGAATGAATGGATATAAAGTGTCGAAAAATAAAGCTCAGATTTCATCCATGACTGTGATCTATCTAGGGTGCGAGCTTTCTCAAGGACAGCGAAGACTAGGTATAAACTGTGTGCGTGCTACCTGTGCTATCTCAGAACCATGAAACTTAAATGAATTAAGATCTTTTCTAGGAATGACAGGATGGTGCAGGCTCTGGATCATGGACTATGGACTTATTGCCAAACCTTTATATGAGGCGCAGAAGAATAAGACCTTAGTGTGGGGAAAGCCGCAACAAGAAGGTTTCCAAAAAATGAAACAAGCTTTAATAAAAACACCTGCTTTGGGCCTGACTTAGGACTTAAGACTCGTACATGAACGACAGAGACTTGCCTTAGGAGTATTAACCCAACGGCTGGGATCCTGGAAAGGCCCGTAGGTTATTTCTCTAAACAACTTGATCCGGTAAGTGCTGGATGGCCGCCGTGCTTGCGGGCAGTGGCTGCTACTGTGATATTAATCGAGGAAGTTCAAAAATTGACCGTGGGGAAAAACCCTGAAGTATTGTATCCCACATGGTGACCATGATATTGGAACAAAAGGGGGGCCATTGGCTTTCCCCAAGCAGAATGATGAAATATCAAGAGATCCTGACAGAACAAGATGATGTTATTTTAAAACAACTAACCTCATGAATTCATCTGTGTTTTTAAATGCAGAAACTGAAGAAGAGGATTTGGAACATGATTGTGTGTGGAGGTCATCGAATACACCCATGGAAGTAGTCCCGATCTGAAGGATACCCCATTGGAAGAGATGATTTGGGAACTTTTTACTGATGGCATTAGTTTTGTGGAAATCAGAGTGCGGTATGCAGGATATGTGATTACTACTGCCCAAACAGTAATCAAAACCAAATCCCTACCACCAAACACATCAGCACAGAAAGCTGAGCTGATTGCCCTAGCTAGGGCATTAGAGCTCAGTGAGGACAAAAGGGTCAATATTTGGACTGATTCAAAATATGTGTTCGGTGTTGTTCATGTGCATGGAGCCCTCTGGAAAGAGCGTGGATTACTTTCCTCTCAAGGAACAAACATCAAGTACCAGAAGGACTATGAGAGGAATACTTCAGGCGGAACACCAGAAGTGTCATTGGGGAGCAGAAGCATTGGTAACATATCTGAGAAAATGGATTATCTCAGTCCAGATGTTAACAATGGCAAAGTCTATTACAGCTAAGTGTGAAATTTGCTTGAAAAATAATCCTTTAGTAAAAAGAAAGATAGATATGGGGAAAATTAAGACGGGAGTACAACCAGGAGATTATTGTCAAATAGATTAGGTGGAATTCCCCAGAACTCGAGGATTCAGATATGTATTAGTTGGGGTAGATACCTTTTCAGGACGGCCGGAAGCCTTCCCTTGTCGCACCAACCAGGCACAAGAAACTGTAAAATGGTTACTAAGGGAATTAATCCCCAGATATGGGGTACCACTGGGAATATCATCTGATAGGGGACCACACTTTGTTGCTCAAGTGGTAAAACAGTTTGGGAATTAAATGGGAATTACATACCCCATGGAGACCCCAGTCTAGTGGACAGGCGGAGAGAAAGGAAAAAAAAAAAGTAGAAAAAGGCAACTTAGAAAGATTTGTCAGGAACCAAAAATTCAATAATGCTGAAGCCATTGTGTATTAGGATTAAACCTAGGAGCGGAATGTTAGTAAGCCCATACGACATTCTGTATGGCAAACCATATGAAGCACCTGATCCAAATCCAAGTGTGTATGTAAAGGGTAATCAGAATTTATATAATTACATGTTTCGTTTGCTAACAGCGGGACAGCAGCGGGTGAACCCCAGCCCGGCCCGCTCTGCTGCCGGAGGGAACAGTTCAGCGCTGTGTGGGGACCAGCCCTGCCCGGCCATGATGCTGCCTGCGGCCGGTCCCAGCCCCGGGCAGACCTGCGGGGCCATGCTGGTCGCCACCGTGTTCCTGCAGTCCGTCTGCGTGGCCGTCACCTTCCTCTACCTCACCAACGAGCTCAAACAGCTCCGGGACACGTACTCCAAGAGCAGCATCGCTTGTCTCACTAGGGAGGAAATGGGAAATTTCATCCAAAACTTGGATCTAATTGAAAGCGAAGACAGAGCGGCTGACCCCTGCTGGCAAGTAAAGTGAAGACTTCTTACTTCATCCTGAAGACCCCCTGAATGACCACCAGAGGACACTGCGCATGCTTAGAGTAGTTCCAAGGTGTTGCAACTGATATTGTGAAATAGTTGTGTAATCTGATGAATATGCAATACATACATTGTAACCCTAATGAATATGTATGTAACCAAATTGTATAAATGTAGTGGAGTTCGAATCAGTGGTGGAAGCCAGCTTTGGGTGCGAACCCCTGGTTTCCCAGCGCTGAAATAAAAGCACCGCATATAACTACGTCCGTGGTTTTGTGTCTCGTTTGCTAACAAAAAGAATCTGAATTATTCTCTCACCTTTCTCAAAGACTTCTTTTGATGTGCCACTCCATACGATGATGTCATCAATATATTGATAGTGTTCTGGAGCTTTACCTTGTTCCAGTGTGGTCTGGATCAGTCCATGGCAGATGGTAGGACTGTGTTTCCACCCCTGCAGCAAGCAATTCCACATGTACTGGATGCCCCTCCAGGTGAAAGCAAACTGTGGCCTGCACTCTGCTGCTTAAAGGAATAGACAAAAAAGCATTAGCAATGTCATTTGTGGCATACCACTGAGCTGCCTTTGACTCCAGTTCAAATTGCAGTTCTAGCATGTCAGGCACAGCAGCACTCAATGGTGGAGTAACTTCATTCAGGCCACGATAGTCTACAGTTAGTCTCCACTCATCACTAGACTTATACACTGGCCAAATTGGGCTGTTAAAAGGTGAGAGAGTCTAACTGATCACACCCTGGCTTTCCAATTGACGGATCAACTTCTGGATAGGAATCAAAGAGTCTCGATTGGTGCGATATTGCCAGCTATACACCGTTGTTGTAGCAATAGGTACTTGCTGGTCGTTAACCCTCAGCAATCCTACAAGAGAAGGGTCCTCTGAGAGACCAGTCAAAGTAGTTAGCCATTCAATATTCTCAGTGTCCACAACTGCTATGCCAATGTCGTGGGGGAGTAATTTAGGGTTCTGCTTAGTACAGAACAATGTTTAGATTTCTTTAAAGAGAAGCGTGACTTAAAAGAGTTCGGTGGTGCGTTCACTCTATTATTTACTACATGGGGGAAATACGCCAAGCTGAATACTGCTTACCTTCTCTCTAGATGCCTGTACCCATTCATGAAGCAAACTTTCAGGCGCCTTCCCTCCCTGATAACCGTATGCAGAGCAGACTTTCAGGAGACAAAATTACTAGAAAAATAAAAATTTAATGGAGTAGAATAGCAGAAGGGTTGACTCAAGCTGGGTACCTGCGCAGAGGTCCTCCCGAGCATAGGAAACCATATACTTTCATATCTTTACAGACCATTCACACCATGATTCAGTCCAATAGCAAAATTTCAGCACCAGGTCCTTTGCTCCCCATTGGACTCTTTATCTATGACTCCATGTGGGCCTTTGTTTTGTTCAGTGTAGAAGATTTTTTGAAAGAAAGAGCTCACCATCTATATCAGAAAATATCTTATGAACAATCCCGCACCTTGCCCGAACTAAGGCTTGTGCCGAATGAGCTGATCACTCAACCCTGCTGAAGACCGCTTTCGCCTAAAAGCATAAATGGAGCTCGAGGCAGCGGCACTGCTGACGTCTATTCTCTCTAAGAGAGGTATTGAATTGTCACAGAAAAAGTTAATTGAATCATCACAGGAAAAGCTAATCACATTGATTACATTAGTCCAGAAATGGGGACACTTTAAAGAAATTCCACTTTTGTTTCCCCCAACGGAATGGACATTATTGGGGGACACTATGTGGGATAAGACTATCAGAGGGGAAGAAGAGAAAGAAATCAAAGCTCTGAGAGATTTATGGAGAACCGTGTTAGAGACATTAAAAGTTACAAAGGCAGAACAAAGTGCTGCAATGGCAGCTGCGAAAGCGCGTGCGCCTGAACAGACCTGTGCTAATCAAAGTTATCAGCTGAAAGAGAAGAAGGGTTTGTGGTCTACTCTGTGGGGTCTGCCTGCTATTCGGGGTGGTCGAGGGGTCCCGACTCAGCCAATATCTGTGACTGCTGCATGGGGACCGGGGCCGCCCCCCCCCCGCAACTTATCTCCACAATTACATGCGGAGGGATCCTGTGAGCTTCCCTTTTTACATCACTGGACTCACTCCAGGGAGTAGAGCATTTACTGCAAGTTATTACCAATAAGCTTGAACAACTTGACTTGCGAATATCAGATGTAGAGAAAAATAAGAGACAAGTCGGGTATCAAAAAACAGGTTGCCTTCCACAAACAATGCAACCAAAAGTACCCATAGAATCTACTGACCAGCTACAGCCCCGACGTTCAGAAGCTACCAGACAAATACTGCACTGGATTTTTATCGCTGACTTATTGTGTCCCATGGACTGCCAAAATTTAATGTGTTTATTACTAACTCCAGCATAATTCCTCCTGTGGGAATCAGCCTGGTATCAACGAGCGCAGCAAGAAACAGCCAAACACAACTGTCCAAATGACCCATTAACCAACGTGGTACCCGATGCCTATACAGGTCGCGGACAGTACACTACAATAGAAGTTCAACTGTGATTCGGTGCTGAAGTTCACCGGAAAGCTGCACAACTTGCCCTAGATGCTTTCTTAACTTTACCAGGACCTTTAACTCCCTCATTCAGAGGAATACACCAAGGCACTACAGAGAATTTTTCGCATTTTATCGATCGACTACATGAAGGAATTATGCAAAACCAGTGGCCGTTATCAGAAGAGCGACTGCAAAAAGCACATGAATTGGTAGAAGAGCAACTCATTGCAGGGCATGTTAAGCCTTCTACTAGTCCATGGAATACTCCCATTTTTGCAACCTCAAAAAAAACAAACAAACAAAAAAACCACCTGTAGGGGGTTTAAATCTTCCTCCATACCAGGGTGGGTTCAAGTCTCCCCCTTGCTGCAGCATGTTTATAAGTGTAAAGTGTGTGGCCTAATCAGTGTAGAGTGCACATAAAAGGGGGTTCAAGTCTTTTTTGAGAATGAGAAAATATCTTTTAGACATAAACTGTTGACCAAGTCTGAGACTAGGACTGGATCCAGCCGCACCTAAATTCCTCTCTGAAGGAGTTTAGAAAGCAAGTGGGCCTTTCTGAACCTCGTGACTCAACGGGAGGGTCTCCTTGAATTTTTTAGTGATGGGAAATAAAACTCGGCATAGAAAAGGGGACGCCCTGGGCCAAGGTATTGAAAAATTGGGAATTTTAGCTACAGTTGGGAGTAATTTAACTAAGGTGCTTACAGAGCTGGTCTCTGCTCTCTGTGTCACCTCTTGATTCCCTCCCCAACTGTCTTTGTTGTCCTTACTGCTTTTGCTGGGCTTTACCCTGGGATTGCTAAAGTTTTTAGTTGGTCTGTCATTTAAAAGAATGTGGAACTAACCCTATGGACAGGGGGAAACTGCCTGGCCCCAAGGTGATTCTAATTGAGATTATAATAATCAAACAAATGGAGATAGTTGCCAAACAGTGGTTAAAAATCTGATAAAAGCTTTCGAGCTTTTGAGGAGATAAGAGTAAATTGAACTGAAGTGCAGGAATGTAGACAGAAGCCAGAGGAGCACCGACTGGGGAAGATTTTTGGAAGGCTTTGTAATGAACTGGTAGCAAGTGTGTTTGTGGATCTATGGAAGTATTTCAGAGATCATGTGCCAGGCTGGCAGGAAGAATTTGCAAAAATTCTGAGTGTGGTCATGTTTGTGTATGATGGTCAGGAAGAGAAGCGAAAAGCTGAAGGAGATTGATTTCTTAGCAGCAGCTTTAGCTAGGAATTTGCAAGTGAAAGATTGGGAAAAAAAAAAAACAAAACAAAAACAAAAAAACACACACACAAGAAAAAAACAACAAAAAAACCAAACAATCAAATGCAGAAGATTTAGACCGAAGTCGATGATAAAAGTGAGAGACTGAGAGAAAATGGAATGCCATTATTGTGGAAATCTGGGATATTTACCCCGAGGATGGCAACTGTTAGAAATGACTAAAGGAAGAAAACTCAATACATTTTGGAAAATCAGAGGGGCTGAAAATATTTTTGGTGTTTCTTTTTTTTTGGGGAAACTTGTTTAAATCGCAAAAGGGCATATCATTGGTAAAGTAGGAGGTAATGAGGTCTAGTTTTTAGTAGAAACGGAAGCTACCCTATCCCTTTGGGACTTTCTTCACTCGGGTGTAGTGTATCCAGGAATCTATTTCAGCAACCTTGATCGCGGTAAATGTAGTTAAAAGTACATGATAGGGTCCGTCCCAACGTTCTTTTCAAGGATCTTCTCTCCAAGTCTTTATATACACCATGTCTCCAGGCTCTATATCACGTACCGGATTCTCAAGCGCTAGTGGGCGATTCCACACTAGTACGGATCTGAGTCGATTCAATGTCCTGTCGAGAGACAACACATAATTGTATACATCCTGATTAGCTTTTACATGTACACTTGGATTCGGATCAGGTGTTTTATATGGTTTGCCATACAGAATTTCGTATGGACTTACTGACATTCCACTCCTAGGTTTAATCCTAATTCGCAATAACGCTATTGGTAAGGCCTGAGGCCATTGAATTTTTGCTTCCTGGCAAATTTTGCTAAGCTGTTGTTTTAATGTCTGATTCATTTTCTCCACCTGTCCACTAGACTGGGGTCTCCATGGGGTATGTAATTCCCATTTAATTCCCAAACATCTGCTGACTTCCTTTACCACTTGAGCAACAAAGTGTGGTCCCCTGTCGGATGATATTCCCAATGGTACCCCAAATCTAGGAATTATTTCCTTCAGTAACCACTTTACAGTTTCTTGTGCCTGGTTGGTGCGACAAGGGAAGGCTTCTGGCCATCCTGAAAAAGTGCATACCCAAACTAATAGATATCTGAATCCTCGAGTTTTGGGGAGTTCCACATAATCTATTTCCCAATAATCTCCTGGTTGTACACCTGTCCTAATTTTTCCCATATCTACTTTTCTTTTTACTAAAGGATTATTTTTCAAGCAAATTTCACACTTGGCTGTGATAGATTTTGCCATTGTTAACATCTGGACCGAGATAATCCGTTTTCTCAGGTATATTACCAATGCTTCTGCACCCCAATGACACTTCTGGTGCTCCGCCTGAAGTATCCCTCTCATAATTGTGATTGGCACCACAATTTGTCCGTTGGTGGTTACATACCATCCAGAATTATCCTTGACGGCTTTTACTAATCTTGCCAATTTCTCATCTTCTGTAGAATATTTATGTGCCTCTGAAGGTGTAGGTAATAAATCAATTGCTCTTACCTTCTGGGAGACAAGACCCACCATCGTCCAGACTTGTCGTGCCACTGATCGGGCTCTCTGATCAGCAAGTCGATTTCCTTCAATAATTTTCAATGTTCCACTCTGATGAGCTTTACAGTGCATGATGGCAACTAGTGACGGCTTTCGAACGGCATTAATCAAGTTGAATATTTCCTTCTGGTATTTGATGCTTGTTCCCTGAGAGGAAAGTAGTCCACGCTCTTTCCAAAGAGCTCCATGCACATGAACAACTCCAAATACATATTTTGAATCAGTCCAAATATTGACCCTTTTGTCCTCACTGAGCTCCAATGCCCTAGTTAGGGCTATCAACTCAGCTTTCTGTGCTGATGTGTTTGGTGGTAGGGATTTGGCTTCAATTACTGTTTTGGCAGCAGTAATCGCATATCCTGCATACCGCACTCCGATTTCCACAAAACTACTGCCATCAGTAAAAAGTTCCCAATCCGCCTCCTCCAATGGGGTATCCTTCAGGTCAGGACGACTTGCGTGGGTGTATTCGATGACCTCTACACAATCATGTTCCAGGTCTTCTTCTTCAGTCTCTGCGCTTAAAAACACAGCTGGATTCATTAGGTTAGTTGTTTTTAGGATAACATCATCTTGTTCTGTCAAAATCGCTTGATATTTCATCATTCTACTTGGGGAAAGCCAATGGCCCCCCTTTTGTTCCAATACCGTAGTCACCATGTGGGATACAAATACTTCAATCTTTTTCCCCATGGTCAGTTTCCGAACTTCCTGGATTAATATCACGGTAGCAGCCACCGCCCACAAACACGCCGGCCATCCAGCACTTACCGGGTCAAGTTGTTTAGAGAAATAACCTACGGGCCTTTTCCAGGATCCCAGCCGTTGGGTTAATACCCCTAGGGCAAGTCTCTGTTGTTCATGTACGAATAACTGAAAGTCTTTACTCAGATCAGGTAGGCCCAAAGCAGGCGCTTGCATTAAAGCTTATTTCAATTTTTGGAAAGCTTCTTGCTGTGGCTTTTCCCACACTAAGGTCTTATTCTTCTGTGCCTCGTATAAAGGTTTGGCAATAAGTCCATAGTCCATAATCCAGAGCCTGCACCATCCTGCCATTCCTAGAAAAGATCTCAATTCATGTAAGTTACGTGGTTCTGAGATAGCACAGATAGCATGCACCCGGTTTATACCTAGTCTTCGCTGTCCTTGAGAAAGCTCGCATCCTAGATAGATGACAGTCATGGATGCAATCTGAGCTTTATTTTTTGACACTTTATAACCATTCATTCCTCATTGATTCAGTATTTCAATTGTTACCTGGATGCAAAGTTCTTGGGTCTCAGCAGCAATCAGAATATCATCCACATATTGCAGCAACAAATACACAACAAATCCACTCCTCGAGTTCTTTGGCTAGTTGATTCCCAAAGATAGTCGGACTATTCTTAAATCCTCGTGGAAGGCGCATCCAGGTTAATTGGGTCTTTCTTCCGTTGTGTGGATTTTCCCATTCAAAAGCAAATAGCTTTTTACTTTCCTGGTCAAGGGGTATGCAGAAGAAGGCATCTTTTAAATCAAGTACTATAAACCATTTATATTCCTCTTTCACAGATGTTAACAAGGTATATGGATTTGCAACCACTGGATGTTTATGCTTAGTGATCTGATTTATTGCTCGTAAAACCTGGACTAATCGATACCTACCATCAGGTTTCTTTACTGGAAAAACTGGAGTATTATATTCTGATTCACATTCTTCTAGAATTCCATATTTCAAAAATTTCTCAATCAAAGATACTACTCCTAATCTGGCTTCCAATTTCAATGGGTACTGTCTCAACCGTACTGGTTTAGCACCTTCCTTCAGCTCCACTTTCACAGGTTTAGCTGCTTTTGACTTCCCAGGAATGTCACTTTCCCATACTTTGGGAATCACTGCATCTTCTGTTGCTTGTGGTATTTTTACAAACGGTTTTTCCTTTAATAGTAAAATTTGTCCTACCTTTGACTCCGGAATTTTCATTACCAAATCTCCATCCTCAGATGTTATTGTGGCGTCTAATTTAGTCAACAAATCTCGTCCTAAAAGAGAAACTGGACAATCTGGAACATACAAGAACTCGTGGGTTAGTTCCTTTTCTCCAAAGCACAAATCCAAGGGTTGCAGGAATGGCCGTACTTCCTCCTTCCCTGTGGCACCAACAATTGTTGTAGCTTTGTGACCTACTGCTCCTTGTAAAGAATTTAATACAGAGTAAGTAGCCCCTGTGTCTACTAAAACTTTTACATCCCGGTCTCCCACTTGTATTGTCACTAAGGGCTCCTTACTTTGAGTTTTCACTTGCATGCCTTCATATAGTCAGCTGTCATTACTGTATTCCCCCAATACCATAGTCTGTACCGCATTTCCCGCAGCATTGGACACCTGATTCATGGGGATCTTTGGACACTCATTCTTCCAGTGTCCTTCCTGCTTACAATAAGCACATTGGTTTATGCCAAGCTTCACAAGGGGTCTCAGGGGAGTTCCTTGTGTATTTCGTAAACCGCGTCCCCAACCTTCTCCTCGAGCATTTCCAGTTCCCCTACCACGGACTCCTACTCCCCTGCCTTGTCACTGGATCAAAGCTAACAAATTTTGTTGGTGACGTCTCGACTGCTCCTTTTCTCTATTATTGTAAACTTTCCAAGCTGTTTCTAACGTTACATCCAAATTCCTTAATTGTGCACCCTCCAGTTTCTGCAATTTCTTTCGAATGTCATTTTGAGTTTGCCCTAAGAAAATTAAAGCAAACTGAGTTTTCGCTTGTTCCGTTTCTATATCTAAATCCGTATATCTTTTGGCAGCTTCTTTCAATCTTTCTGAAAAGGCTGAGGGAGACTCATTCTTTTCCTGCCTTACATTATACAATTTGACCAATTCATTTGCTTCGGCATAGCAGTTTGGACGCCAATCAATAACCAATCCTGATACCTCCGGAGACGGCTTAACCCGCCTCCTGTATTATAATCCCATCGGGGATCTTCTTTTGGAAAATTCTCATCAACATTACCACCTGCTAGTCCATTTCGGATATGTTCTCTCACTCTGTCCCTTGCAGCACGTATGACCATATCCCTTTCTGTAGAATCCATTAATGTATCCAGAATCACTTGTAAATCATCCCAATCAGGATTCTGCGTCTTAATTATCATCTTAATCACTTTTGCAACCTTATCTGGGTTTTCCCGATAAGGACCAGCTGATTGCTTCCAGATTACTAAATCCCCTGGTGAGAATGGGACTTTTACATAGACTGGTTCCCCTCCCACACCTACCGCCTGTCGCAGGGGTGCTATTACACTTAATGAACTGCAGAGTCCACCCCCCTTTTGGGCTTCCTTTTCTTTTTCCCTGTTTCTAGTTCGGTGAGACACTGGGGTTACCGTTATTCCTTTTACACCGGCTATTACCTCCTTTTCATCACTTGAATCATCATCACTATCAGCGAGAGGGATAGGCGCGGAGGGTCTAATTGGTACCATTCCCTCAGGAGGTGCTACATCGAGACACAGTAAATCTGTCTTTGAATCATTACCACTGCTATTTTCCACAGCCAAACACGTCATGCATTTCTTTTCAGTTGTGCATCCCGTACACTTATTATCACTGTTATTTTGCACTAACATTAGCCTACAGCTCTCTCTCCAATCATGTTTTCGCTCAAGATAGAAGAAGAGATCAACGTATGGAACTTCATCCCATTTGCCCTCTCTCTGACAAAACCTCATTAATTCAGCAATAATTTCATGGTTCAAAGTGCCCTCCGGTGGCCACTGTACTTCATTTGGTAATTTATACTCAGGCCACCAATGAGTGCAATACTCGATTAACTTCTTTTTATGCATAGACTGTCCAAACCCAGCCTCCTTCCAATGTTTCAGTAAACAATTCAGCGGCGATACCTTTAACTTAGACATATTATCAACACACAAACACAAATACAGAAACCAAACCAAATAAACACAAATACAAAAACAAATACAAGAACCAGATCGAATACAGGAACTAATGCAGAAACCAGACCAGAATAAATTCAGAAACCAAGATTCAGGATGCGAACCTACAGCAAATACACAAAACAAACCAAATGGCGCCTAAACAAATGCTGAACCTTTCAGCTACACAAACTAATTGGCGCCTAACCAAACAAATGCCGAACCTGCAGAGGTTTCCCTCTGTCTGACGGACGGTGCCTATAGGCTTTACCGATCGGGAGCTCCCTGCCCAACCGAGCGTAGCTTTCGCCGCGTCTGACCGGCAGGCTACCAAACCAAATGGGGTACCCCAAATTCAAAAGATAAAGCACCTTCTTACCAATCAGAGGTCCGTCGAGAGCAGCGGAGGGTCGGTCGCGTCCGATGCGCTCCCCAGGAATACCTCGGTGCTAGCCGGAGCAGGATCAAGACACGATCCGCTGCAGCAGTGCTCGCGAGGTCCCACCTGGGTCGCCAAAATGTTAGCAATCAGGACACATAACCACGGACGTAGTTATATGCGGTGCTTTATTTCAGTGCTGGGAAACGAGGGGTTCGCACCCAAAGCTGGCTTCGACCACTGATTCGAACTCCACTACATTTATACAATTTGGTTACATACATATTCATTAGAGTTACAACGTGTATATTGCATATTAGGTTACACAATTATTTCACAATATCAGTTGCAACACCTTGGAACTACCCTAAGCATGCGCAGTGTCCTCTGGTGGTCGTTTTGGGGGTCTTCA
This sequence comes from Streptopelia turtur, assembly GCA_901699155.2. Classification (NCBI taxonomy): domain Eukaryota; kingdom Metazoa; phylum Chordata; class Aves; order Columbiformes; family Columbidae; genus Streptopelia; species Streptopelia turtur. Next base: position 1,079,111 of record CABFKC020000275.1, on the reverse strand, counting down.
GGATGAAGTAAGTAGTCTTCATCACTAGTGTACTTTTCACCTTTCATCACAGCACATGCGCACTCTTCATAAAATTATATAAATTCTTGGATGATAGCAAATGTACCTTCTCAGTACATCTTATTCTCTCGAGATAAGTACTAACTTTCAGTTCTCTAAAATATGAACTCGTATACAACCTGCATAGCTTTTAAGATAAGGTAAGAATCTTGGATATGGTCTGCAGAATCAAAACACAGCCCACAAAACCCAATTCAACTATAACAAGAGCTCACCATCTATATCAGAAAATATCTTATGAACAATCTTGCGCGTGACACACCGAAACTCAGCAGCAGACCAAAGCTCACAGATAGTGAGGAACAAAGAAGCGACCTGAGCTGGTTAAATCTTATCTCTGCTGAGGTGATAAGATAGTGAATGTTGCCAGAGTGCCGGACAATGCATGGACAACTGCGAATGACTTATCTATCACCTTGGGGGGTGGGATGTGTGATTGCTTTGTATTAACCAACCATATGTCTGTTGCTACGCCTGAGCCTGCTGTAGAGAATATAAAAACCGTGCCAGTAGTTTACTAAATTGACTTTGACTGCACCTCATATTGAGTCCCTGTCTCTGTCCGTCTCCGATCCGGTCGCAAGTGCTCAAAGGACATCGTTGCAACCCCCTTTTGCGAGCTTTAACCAAGCTCACTCTTCGCAGTTCAGTTGTAGACATTGGTTTTGGTCCATATCCTTGAAGGTGCCGTTTTGTCTGGATAAAACCTTTCTTCTCAGAGAAGTGCAAAATAGGTCCCACTTTGCAGATATCTGTGATGTCTCTGTGTTAGCCTTGGATCTTTGTTTTCCCAGTCAGTTCCATCCTTCCCAGCAAAATGCAAGCTAGACTTTATCTTGCAAGCATTTTGTGTAGTCTGCAGTTGCCCTTGGTAAATACGAGCAGGACTTTAGAGCTTAAAATTTTAGCAAATCTAGTCTACTAAGTAACATGAATCAAAGAGTATATTAAAAATCATACAACCTTATATCTCTAAATAATCCACCACATTTGGTGTACATCTGCTTAAGCTAAATGATTAATATTGAACTTGAATTGGGCTCATCCACTGACCTCTGAGTAGTAAAACCATTGTCATACAGCTCACTTATTTAGCAGGGAGAGCTCAAAGTGGACTCATCCAGGCTGTCATATTTATAGAATGAAGTGGTTGACTCGTAGTCAAATTGCATACAGTAGGAAAAGTATGCATGAGACTCCAAGTGCCCACAAACCACCAGCGTTCAGTGTTCTGCTCTGCTTCCTTGTGGGTCTCCTGGAAGGAGTTCTTGGCCTGGCTGTGGCTCAGGCCCTTCCCTCTTCTGGAGTCTGGACCAAACTGTTGCTGGTTTGGCTGGGAGGGGGGGTCGAGTGCATCCGCCACAGCCAACTGCCCACCAATACACTTTTGTGTCCTCATTATACCCTCTCCTGAGGTAGTCTATACCAAGGATGCACGGAACATCTGGGACAGTCACAATGAGATGCTTTTGCCAGTTTTTCTCAGTTAGGCTCATTTCAGATCCCCCAGTCACTCCAGAAATACTGATGGATTGTGTTCCTTTATAGTTTGATGGGATTATTTTGCATTGAGCACCAGTGTCTGTGGGAGTGGCAGGACGTATGGCTTCAGCCACCTGGATAATAAAAGAAGATCAATGCTAACATGACCATCTGGACGGTCAAGGAAGACTAATACTAACATGATAAAATCACAACAGTCAGTCAAAAACAAAGCGGCCTTGGACAGGTTGCACAGGAGTGAGAGTGTGGATCTTGGGCTGGAAGACTGCCTGATGAATGTGTGAGAATGTAACTGAAAACAGTCAGAAGATGAGTGTGGCATGTTTGGAATAACATTTTTTGAAAAAAAAATCCTGTTTGACCTCTTGGTCCAGGCCCCTATCTGTAAAGTTATAAATTGAGAAAGAGTTAAAGAGAGCTTGCTTGCTTTTCTGCTCTGCTGGGCTCAGCTCAGCTCTGCCTGGCTCTGCTCTCGCTGCTGACACGAACTCTGTGTGTGTGTGTGTCTCTGTGTGCTTTGTTCTCAGTCACCACAGTGTCTACCAAAGCTCAATTCTCCCGGGTGTCTGTTGTACCAGACCATCATATCTGCACAGTCCAATAAACTGTTGTCCCTTTCCTTCGCCTGTCTGGAGGCAGGGCCCCTCTAATAGATATCGATGAATGGATTTGTGTTATGCACATTCTGTGGGTACAAATTTGAGGTTCCTTCACGAGGATCAGAATCTCTTCTACCTCTTCTGGAAACTGGAGCATCCATTTTCCTTGGAGTTTTTCCTTTTAACTCATGTACTCGTTCCTGAAGTACTGAGGTAAGTTTTCCATCCCAATTCCTCACGCCTTCTCCCTGATCATGTAAGAAAAAGCACAGTGTGCCTCTCTTTGTATAATTCTTCTGTCCTCTCTCTTGAAATTGGAAATGCCTTCTCCTAATAACTGAAATATAGGTTCGTACAGGTGGATGTGGGAACGGCAGGACATGCTGTTCCAGCCACCTGGATGATAAAGGAAGATCAATACTAACATGATCATCTGGATGAATAATACTAACATGATTAAATCACAGCAATTAATCAAAACATAAAGGGCCTTGGACAGGTTATACAGAATTATGTTTTTTTATGAGTGTAAAGAGGGATAGCCCAGGCCAGTGAGAATGATATCTTGGGCTGGAAAACCACCCCCAGTATGTATGATGTATAAATGTTGGGCCTGGGCATGTGAATGAGTTGGTCAGAATGCCACCCACAAGATATGCATGGGAACGTGGCTGGAAACAGTCACAAGATGAGTGTGGCGTGTTTGGAATAACAATTATTGAAAAAAACATCCTGTCTAACCTCTTGGTCCAGGCTCGTATCTGTAAACCCATAAATTGAGAACTGTTAATTAAAGCTCACCTCAGCTCTGCCTGGTTCTGCTCTCCCTGCTGACATGACCTCTGCCTGTGTGTGTGCCTCTGTCTGTGTCTCCGTGTGCAGTGTTCTTCATCGCTGCAGGTGGAGAATGGAACCTGTCTTCTCTGAGTGCTTTGATTTCTTGCAACAGCTTTTCAAACCAGTTGTCAGATTTTTTCACACGGTTTCTCCACAGTTGAGACACAAGCCCATAGAGAGGTAGCAAGGCTGTCTTCAAAGTCCCAAAGCTGGTTAATCACTTTGATCACATTTTGTTGAACTGTAGCTACCCAGGTCATTGATGCCAATGACCTAGCATATGCAGGTGGTGTGCTTTGTATAAACCTACGCCACACGGGTCCTGTACAAAGGATTCTATCTGGATCTCTCCCCTCCTGACTGTTTGGCTTAAAATAGATTATCTCCTACACAACTAATTCTCTCAGGAACTGGATACCTCTCTCCATATTACTCAATTTCCTTGGATGACATACAACATGTTCCTTGAAGGGAAACCTTGCCTTCATGTCTGTTAGGAGACAACACCAGAGGCTGGAGGATTCTGTCTCTGTTGCAATTGCCCTATCAAGGGTCACATCCCTCAACACAGATCCCAGCTGCTTAGTTTCCTTAACATCTTGTTCCAGACCTTTATCCCAGCATCAGAGCAGCCAGGTTACAACATTCTCACTTTCACCACGACTGAAATCTTTTTGCATATCTTTCAGCTCACCTGGAGAAATTGATTATATGGTTATCACTTCCTCTTCCACTTGTGTTGATGATGCCCCTTGGTCATTATCTGCCGCGGGAGTAGTCTTTCTTTTGACTCTTACAAGTGGCAACTGATGCTGATATGGACTCACTGTTTCTTAATTTATTTCCAGAGTCTAAATGACTGTCACCGGCATTGGCATAGTTACAGTGCCTGTTGTGGAGGTTGCAGTAGCAGCAGTGCCCAGTGTGGGGGGGTGCAGTAGCTGCCTCAGTCACTGAGGCTGGAGAAGCAGCATTGCTCAGGTGTTGGGGGGACAGTGGCCTTGGCTGCTTTTCTCTGTGTAGGAGCTGGAGCTGCCTTGTCAGTCCCTGAGGATGGAGAAGCAGCAGTGCCCGCTATCGGGGGGTGGCAGCAGCTGTGGGGCCAGGAGCAGTGGCCTTGGCTGCCTTGCTCTGTGTGGGAGGGCAGGGCCTGCAGCAGCTGCCTTAGGAACTGCTGTAGCTTCTGTGCGTGTCACGGAGGTTTGAGCAGACACAACGTATGTCTCAGGAATTAGAACAGATGCAAGCCTCCTATTTAGCCTTATCTCTCTTATCACTAGCATGAACTGACACACATTCAGCAGACCTGACAATACCAACAGGGTACGATCAAATCCCCAAGTGTCCTGGTTTTGTTAAAAAACAAGTTTCTCTTTTAGTGAATTTGCCTGTCAGCTAAAGCCTTCATATTAGCTGCATTTTCCTGGAGAACCAGATACATGTTTTGGTAAACCTAGCGATGGAATGCAAAGTTATTGATAAGCATGGATGCACCTCTCACAAGAGGGACAACGAGAAACAAGTGACCAAGAAACTGACCAACTGTGTATAACATTCCATTCACGTGAATACTTCATATAAAAGTGGGAGATCACAAGAATCTCGTCCCTTTTCCCTTTTGCTTATGGCCGACATTAGGAGAGGATCTTGCTAGTCGTCCTTGCAAATTGAGGCCTAGTGAGAGACTGAATCCAGCTCTGGTTGGCTGCAGAGTCCAATCCAAGACTTTGGGTGCCGGCTCTGCAGTTGCTGAGACTTTCAAGATTGAGTTTGTATATTTTGTATTATTTTCTCTATTCTTATTAGTAGCATTAGTAAAACATTTTTAATTTTTCCATCTCTCTTGTCTCTGTCCTTCTTTTCCTCCCGATCGCCTGTCCTTAGTGGGAAGGGGGGAGAGGGAGGGGCAAAAGGGGGAAGGGGGGGAGGAGAGGAGGTTAACAATACATCTGCCAGGGTTTTATTGTCACCCCGCAATCAAAACCCTCGACACCAAGGATATGCAAAATTCAAAAAACCATCCATAATCTGTCCTAACGAAAAAGGAAAAGTGTTGTTAGTCAACTTTTCTATAGATTGGCTCATCCAATTGGAAAACATATAGATGTATTTCTCTTTAATCTCTACTGGAGGTTTCTCTAAATAAAACAGTAATGAATATAAATTCATTATGGGCTGGAGTATGTTAAAATAAACCAGTGCCAAACCATACAGCAACATCTTCACTGTAGACCAGTTTCCAGATGTGACAGAATGCACAAAAGTATTAGTAAAATATGCCAAGTGCAAATAAGGCACTGCAGAACACACTGTAGAGAGTAGCTGATACAACTTTTGCCACAGCATCTTTAAACCAGTATAACACAATCTACTTTAATACTACTAGAAGATGTCCAAAGCACACAGACTTGTATCTCAAGCCTTTGAGTTGGCACCATGCCAAGAAAATTGAACCTGCATCACAGAAGTAGAAACAGCAAAATCTGTAAATTTTGCCCCTTTTTAGTTCCAAATTTTAACGTTTTTCAGCCCCACGTTGGGCGCCGCACAAGCCTGTCATGGTTTAACCTGAGCTGGAAATACAACCACAATAGTCACTCACTCACCCCCCTCCCCACCTCCCCAGTAGGGGAGAGAATTGAAAGGGAAGGGAAAAACTTGGATTGAGATAAACACAGTTTAATAAAATAACAAAATACTAATACACTAGTAAATACATATAGAAATAGAATATAAAATAAATTATACTCAAAGCAATTCCTCACGAATTCCATCCACAATGAGCAGCCAGTCCCAGGAAGCAGCACCCTGGTCTTGAACAGCTAATTCCATTAGAGAGAAAAAAGGAAAAAGGCAAAAATGCCCAGAGGCCTCTGAAAAATGGCAGGATGGCCAAAGGCCAAATTAAACATCCTGAACAGAACTCCCCCGAACAGTCCCAGACCCAACAAAGAGAGCGAAAAAGTGAGAGAGCAACCGGAAGACCCCGAATATGAAGCATGATACTAATGGGATGGAATGCTCATATTGATCAGTCTGGATGTCAATCAAGGTCTGCCCCATCTATGCCCCTCTTCTTCGATGCCTCACACCTGTTGGCAGAGCGCTCAGAATGTCCTTGGCTCTCAGACCAGATCAGTTAAAAACATTAACTCTGTTATCTCTTGTTCTCAAACTAAGTCCAAATAATGACCGTGCTAGCTATGAAAAAGAAAGGTTTCTAACTGCACAAAGAAAATTAACTCATTTTCAGTCAAACCAGCACACTTAGTTACCATAATCAATGGCTCGAGGAAGTCCTGGAAAAGGGCAGGTGATGGGGAGGGGATATGGAGCGTGGCAAGGAGCACCACGGTGGAGAGGATGGACAGGGCACTGGTACCCAGGTGTCAGGGCACCCAGAGAGCACCCTGCTGCAAGAAGGGGTAGGTGGCACCTGCAGGGAGAAGAAGAGACAGGGAGCACCATGGTACCACTCAGAGCTGGGCAGTCAACACCCATGGATGTGGTGGGAGACAGGCCTGTAGCACCCATGGACTAGGTTAGGGATATGCAGTTATCACCCATGAGTTATTGAGGGACCTGCAGCTCACATCCATGGTTAGATGAGGGACTGTATTAGATGTTGTGGTGGATGCACTCGACCCCCCCCCCCTCCATCCAAACCAGTAGCAGTTTGGTTCAGGCTCCAGAGGAGGTAAAGGCCTGAGCTGCAGCCAGGCCAATAACTCCTTTTAGGAAACCCACAAGGAAGCAGAATAGCACACTGAACACCAAAAAGTTGTGGGTGCAGGGAGTCTCGTGCATACCTTTCCCACTGTATGCAATTTGACTATGAGTCAACCACTTCATTCTATAAATATGACAGACTGAGTGAGCCTACTTTGAGCTCTCTCTGCTAAATAAGATGGCTGTATGGCAATGGTTTTACTACTCACAGGTCAGTGGATGAGCCCAATTTAAGTTTCATATTAATCATTTAGCTTAAGTAAATGCATACTAAATATAATGAATCATCTAGAAGTATGAAGTTGCGTGATTTTTAATATACTCTCTGCTTCATGTTACTTAGTAAGCTGAATTTGCTGAAATCTTAAGCTGTAAAGTTCTGCTCATATTTACCAAAAGCAACTACAAACTACACAGAATGCTTCCAAGATAAGGTTTAATTCATGCTTTGCTGGGAAGAATGGAATTGACTGAGGAAAAAAATAACAACTTCAAGCCTAACACAAAGACATTACAGACATCTGCAAGACAGGGCCTGTTTTGTGCATCACTGAGAAGAAAAGGATTTATTCAGACAAAACAGCACCTGCAAGGCTATGGACCAAGAACCATGTCTACAGCTAAACAAAGCAGAGGCCCATCTGAGATCAGTGAAAAAGATCCAATGAGAAGAAAGAAGACCCCTAACTGAAATATTGCTATTGGACTGAATCATGGCATGAATGTTCTGAAGAGATATATAAACCGATGGTTTTCTATGCTTAGCTGGACCCGGTTTGAGCCAGCCCTCCTGCTACTCTATTCCATTTATTTATTTATTTATTTATTTATTTAATTATTTCTGCAAATTCTATTGCCTGAAAGTTTGCTCTGTGAATGGTTATCTGGCCTTACCTAAAAGTTTGCCTCCGGAGTGCTAAAATACAGACTCCAAAGCAAACAGTTATCAGGGAAGGAAAATGCCTGAAAGTTTGCTCCGTGAATGGGTATCAGGCTCCTGGAGAGAAGGTAAACAGCGTTAGGCTTGGCATATTTCCCCCATGTAGTAAATAATAGAGTGAACCTGCCACTGAACTCTTTTAAGTTGCACTTTTCTTTGAGAAATCTAAACATTGTTCTGCAGTAAGCAGAACCCTAAATTCCTCCCCTGTGACAGGAGGCCACAATGATGACTCCCCATATTCTGAGATGTATGTGGAGGAGCAATATTTAAAGGAGCAGAGCATTTCCCCATGTTTGGTGTGAGGAGAGGGAAAGAAGAGTTTCTCTCTGGCAGATGACTCTGCCAGACCAGCTCTAAACAAAAGTGGCTGAAATTATGGAATCACTGAAAAGATATTTATGGTAGTGGAATAAAGTTGCTGAAAGACAAGCACAACACTATGCATTATCAAGACTCTGCTTAACAATAAAGATCCCCCCCCACTGCATCAGCACGTCATTTAGCTTCTTTCTTCATCTCACATTAAGCTGTAATATCTCTATTGATGTAAGACCCAGTTTCTACAAAATAACTCTTTGTCTTCACCAGTCTCCAGCAGAGGAAGGTGAGGATGGACAGAGTTGAGGCGCGGAAATGACCTTACAGCCCCTGAGATTGTAAAGAAGGTATGTATTTACAGCGCTGGACACATGGGGGAATCTTTTCCACCTAAGACCTGTGTAAATTTCCAGTAGCTGTGAGCTTGGTTAAATGCAGTAAAGTGTTACATATTCATGAAAGTTTTAGGAACGCCTATACATATGCATTACCTGTCCCCAAGAAGGCGGTTCTTATTACAATGAGTTCCGGGAGACCATTTCCATAGTCTCCACCTCTGGCTCCTCCTGCTTGCAGCTGCGCAGTGATTGTAAACCTGGTTCTCCTTCTCTGTACATGATCACCTTTGGTCTAGTGTGATGTTAGGTGTGAGGATAGGACTCAGACTGCTGAGTTGGTTAAAACTGGCGTATCTCCTGTCCTGTGCCCAAGTTTCTGTTATCTAGTTCACCCAAGGATGCACCCAAGGTTTTTTATCTTTGCAAGGCATCAGTGAACTCCTGTTTCTCGTACAATAAGTTACACAAAGCTAAGCAAGGCTAGGCAATAGTGATGTGGGTTAAGGGTTAACATTAGCTCTCTAAGTGTTAGCTCTTTAGTTCTTTAAGTGTTAATTAGTTAATTATTAATTCCCTGTATCAGAGTCCCTTCATGTGTGCTGTCCCAGGTAAAAATGTCCTTGTCCTACTCTGTTGCCCAGCCATTTGCCAGCACATGAAATGACAGGAGGGTTAACTCTGCTCTTCCTGAAGGTTTCTTGTACCCACTTGTACCAGATGCCCTCACCAAGGAGTCCCTGTCTCCAGCTTGCTGCCTTGTCACAGCCCCCTGAACACACCCTTCATTAAGATTTCTGATCAAGTGATGGGGACAACTGAGGGCTTTAAAACCTAAGGACTGCTACTAATAGGCACAGGGACCTTCGGCTGAGGAGAGGCAGGGATGTTCGTACAGTCAAACCAGATGGGAGACCCTATTCATTAAACTTGACAAGAAAAACTGATCAAATGCATATTTTGGGGAACCAAATGCTCATTGAATATATGTTGTCTTTGGGAAAAACTTTCTCATGATTACATAGGTATATCCAGGAGAAAGCACCTGTGGCATTGCATGTGCTTGTACCTTCCTTCTGACCTGGAGATCCAGTCTATCCTTGGACCTGAAAGGACAAACCTTGAAAGAGCGGTACTGTTGGTAACTAACTGTGGCAGATGCACTCACCCCCCGCCAGCCAAACCAGCAACAGTTTGGTCCAGGCTCCAGAGGAGGGAAGGGCCTGAGCCGCAGCCAGGCCAAGAACTCCTTCCAGGAGACCCACAGGGATGCAGAATGGCACACTGAATGCCAGTGGCTTGTGGGCACTTGGAGTCTCATGCATACTTTTCCTACTGTATGCAATTTGAATACAAGTCAACTACTTCATTCTATAAATACAGAAGCCTGGATGAACCCACTTTGAGCTCTCCCTGCTAAATAAGTGAGCTGTATGACAATGGTTTTACTACTCACAGGTCAGTGGATGAGCCCAATTCAAGTTCAATGTTAATCATTTAGCTTAAGTAGATGTACACTAAATGTGGTGGATTATTTAGAGATACAAGGGGGTATGATTTTCAATATACTTTTTGTTTCATGTTACTTGGTAAGCTGGATTTGCTAAAATTTTAAGCTGTAAAGTTCTGCTCATATTTACTAAAAGCAACTACAAACTACACTGAACACTTACAAGATAAGGCCTATTTTGCACTTCGCTGAGAAGAAAGGATTTATTCAGACAAAACAGTATCTTCAAGGATATGGACCATAAACATTGTCTACAGCTGAACAAAACAAAGGCCCACATGGAATCAGAGAAAAAGATCCAATGTGAAGCAGGAAGACCTAGAAGTGAAATATTGCTATTGGACTGAATCATGGTATCAATGGTCTGTAAAGATATAAAAGTCTATGGTTTCCTATACTTGGGAGAACCTCTGCGCAGGTACCCAGCTTGAGCTAGCCCTTCTGCTATTCTACTCCATTAAAGATTTTTATTTTCTGAGAATTTTGTCTTTTGAAATCTGCTCTGCATATGGCTATCAGGCCTTGCCTGAAAGTTTGCTACCGGAGTTCTAAAATACAGACTCCAGAGCGAAAGGTTATCAGGGAGAGAAGAATCCTGAAAGTTTGCACCACGACAAATACGGGCCTCGCCAAAAGTTTGTCTCCGGAGCTCCAGGACACAGACTCCAGACTCCAGAGTGAATGGTTATCAGGGAGGGAAGATGCCTGAAAGTTTTCTTCGTGAATGGTTACGGGTGCTTGGAGAGAAGGTAAGCAGCGTTCGGCTTGGTATATTTCCCCCATGCAGTAAATAATAGAGTGAACCTGCTACTGAACTCTTTTAAGTTGCACTTCTCTTTAAGAAATCTAAACATTGTTCTGCAGCAAGCAGAACCCTAAAATTACTCCCCTGCAACACTAACACTGTGAAACATAAGGGAGTCAGTTCTTGGATTCACCACACTAGATTAAAGTACAGAGACTGGGTAGAAATCAGAAGAGACCACTTCTTTAACACTAAAACTTACGAAAACATAATGAACTGCACTTGGACTGAAATAGAATCTTATACAGAATTTGATTGTGTTCAAGGAGGTTAATATTCATTGCAGCATTAGTATTAGCCTATTTTCTTTGTAGGTATTTGTTTAAACATGTATTAGAGTTACATAAGTCTTTGCCTGTTATATGGTATAGCAAGTTCACTGTTAAATCAGGAGAATCTATGGACCCAAAATGTACATTTTATGATGATCCAGAAAATCATGCAGATAGCTGAAAAGACCAATTGCTGAGTATGCACATATTACCAAGAGAATTCAAATAAAGGGGTTATTATATCAGGAATACCCCTCCCTATTAATATATCTTGGGAAAACACTTCATTCAAATGTTGATCAATCTAAAAGAATCAGGACTGAGTTAGAAGAGATTTGGAAACATACTGCAGTCTTGCATGAGGTACAAAAAAGCAACAACTCTTACAGATTTCAAGAAGTTTGGACATTATTAGTGTCCTGGATTCCTTATTTACAGACATAGATTAAGAAATTGGTTGTCATTTATTGTATTAGCAATTGTTATATTTGCATGTTTTTATGTTATGTTGCAATGTGTGATTAAGTGTTGTACTGCAGTCACTAAAAGAGTTTAGAAAGGTGAGACTTATTTTATATATATATATATATATATATATATATGAATTATTGTCATCACTTGAAAGAATGAGTGAATCCTGTCTGCAATTAATAAACTAAATATATATAAATCCTTTCCATTTTAGTGCTCACACAACAAAGAACAGCTTGCAAAACACTTAATCATGAACTATAGACACTATTGACCTTGCAGCTTAGATATTTTGAGGCCCACACAATTAGTTGAGTCTTGCTTTAACACATATCTCAAGACTGTTAACTACATATATTGTGCTCTAGAAAACAGATATGTGATAGATAATTTGACATGACAAATGAAGGTCTTAGCCAACGCAATGGCCTGGAGTTTAAAACAATTAAATAGACAAATTCAAGACAACATGGAGGTTACCTTACATATTAGGTTGGCCTTAGATCTGTTACTATAAAGAACATGGGGTGTGCAGTTTCTTGAAATTGGGCCATGATCACTGTTGTATCCACATACCAAATGTGATGAAAAAATTTAAATTATCAAATTGGGGTTATCAAAGAGGTAGTGAAACAACCACAGGACCTTAGACGAAATTTGGAAAGTACTTGGATTAATAAACTATTATCTCAAGTGGGGAATATTTCACTTGCAGGGTGGCTAGCATCATTAGTGCAAACAAGCATAATTATTTTAGTCGTAATAATTGTGTTTATCATGATTTTGGGATGTGTAAAGAAAGCCATAGAAAAAGTGGTTTGGAAGTAAATGATCAAGATTATATTTTAATGAGGGTTGAAGCCTAGTGGCCACAAATCCTCAAGAAAAGAGGAGGGATTAATGATACCTAAAATCAGCAATTAGTAATAAAATAAGTCTATATAAATAAGGATCATAGATTTTAGGCATTTACTAAGTTAATAAGAATAAGGTTCACAGACGTTATATTTTAGGCACTTATTAGGCATTAAGTCACAAGAATGGTATTTGTTAAGATAAGAAGGAGAAGGGTAAGAGACAATGCCCTTGCTCTCAGAAGATAAGGTGGTAACACCAATGCAAGCAGGTTACAGGCCGAAAAACAAATGAATGTAATGCATATGCAAAGCATTTATTGGGAATGTAATGAATATGTATGATCTGGATGGATATAACTTGTGCCTGGAGCTTCTTCCACCCACCCCACTCCCCGCTGCCCCACCAGGAGGATGTATCCTCATGTCCCCGTGGGTGTGCCAACGCATCAATAAAGGTGATGCTTGCTTTTAAAACTGCAAATTTTGCTTTTAGAAGTTTTTTTATTTGGCCAATTTACAGTATCACATGGGAACCCTCACTCCCTGGGGACACAGCCCCCATCTTGTCCCCACTGCCACTGCATGTACCAGCTGCCCCCTGAGGGGAAACCCATTTCTCCATGCCCTATCTTTTTTGTAGTGTGGAATAATTCCTGAGGGGGCAAATTATTGAAACTAATTATCAAGGATACACTTATTGAGAATAAAGTTATATCCACATCTTCAGCATATAAGGCGGCTGCATGGCAAGGAAGAAATCTGCTCTGTATGGTTTCACACCCCCCCCACCTGGCCTGCATTCTTAGATGGTAGTGCATGGGGAAGCCAGTGGATTACCAATGAAGACAAATGGGGGAGTGGAGTGCTGTGAAGATACCACAGCCAGGGCCTGTGTAACAAGGCAGTACAGGAACCAGATGGTATGGCTCCTGTCAATTTTAAAAGATAACATATAGCTGCTGTCAATTAAAAAGGATAAATGTTCATTTTCTGCCCAAAATGCTAGTTACTGAGCCAGAAATTTATCTGATGAATGAACTTTGCTTATTATAGTCTCATTATAATAACAAAACACACCTCCATTTCAAAAGATATCTGCCTCCCACATCCCTTTGAGCAAGCGCAGTGAAGTTTTTACCTTAAAAAATCAAAGCGAGGGTTTTTACACCAATATATAACAAAGGCATGTTTGACTAGAGTCACTCAAGTTCCACCTAAATGCAGAAAATAGTATAAAATACCCTAACAATAGAGGAAGGGTGGGGGAAGACAACATCCCTGAGAAATCAAGGGAACAGCATAATATAGACTTCTGGGACCAGTCAACAGGCTGAGCCTATCTTCCCCATGCTCAGGAAGACGCTCTTGGGTAAGATTTACACACTTGGTTATACCAAGTGTTTTCCCAGGACACTTAGACTTCAAAGTTGTATTTGTAATCACATTAGTAGCGCTATACAGTCATCTTCAAATGTATATATATTTGGTACCAATACTTATCTCCTGCAACTAACGTGTGTTTTTTACAACTAAAGTGTATTTTGCAACTAAAGTGTGTGGCAGACAGTATATTTATCACTGGTAATCTAAAAGAACTTGTACCCGTTGCTTTAATAAACCTAATTATTTGTGGATCTAGTTGTGAGAATTTCCCATTGAATGCACTCAGACATATATATTATCCTATTCATGAATCTGTGCAAGCGTGTAAGTCATCACAACTGCCCTGCACTATCAATGAATCCAGTTGTGTGAATTCAACATTACACCAGACCAGCTGTTGAGCATGATTTGACTTATAGTGATGACTTGAGGTTTTTTGCTGTAATTGGGCATCACTCAGGGTTTCAGCTCAGCCACCTCCGGGGTCACAGTGCATGCATGCACTGAGGCCACACTGGAACGCAAAGGAGCTTAACTTCTGCTAAATTAATAGTCTTAAAGCAACACTGTCAAGCCCTCATTTCTGCTGTTTTTCATTTTCCAGGTAGTGTCCTGCATTGAGGTGGCAGGCAGAGTGGAGGGTGGGCACAGAGTTTGTGGTGGGGTTAGGAGTGGTCAGCTTTTTTGCATAAAAGCAAACTTCTGCCGTCAGCAAAACATTTCTGATGTTTTGATCCCATCTATTTCTTATTGTGGGATACCAGCTTGTACAGGATCATTACACATTTGTTTCCTCACCACCCGTGCTGTAACTCCTTTCGGTTTTGACAGCTTTCCTTTATTCACCACCCAAACAGAGGGTCCTGAAAATTACAGCCCCAGTTTCCCTCAAGGAATTTGCTAGGGTGCCTACATTATCCATAGCATTTGTCACTGCTGGTGTAATCAAGGGTTTTAGTGAGGCAGGTGCTCCTGTCAAAAACTGCATTTTGACACTTCCAGTTACTGCTACACTGTCCGGATTGGAACCCGAAACCAACACATGAGCCATCCATATCTGCCGCACCAAATTAATACTTTTTTCCCTTGTACACCAGTTTCCAAGGAACAACACTAATTTGACAGGTTCTGTATGTGCCATTAGAACTGCTGCACACAACTATTGATATAAAGTAGGAGCAATAATGTGCCTCCCATCAGGACCTCTCTTATCAGAGAAAAAAAAATCAACCAAAAAACTAGATACAGTTTGTTTTGGAAATTGCCAGAGCGGGATGGCAGCCAGCAGGTTTCCTCCTTCATCCCCTTAGCACCTGTGTCCCTTTGCTGCTCCTATGAGGCCAGAGATAAACTCTGGGAGCCACTCTCCATCTGTCTGGGCTGAAGTGCCCTGAGCCGAGCTTTAATTAACAGAAAGTGGCAGCAATTCTGCTCAGCGAAGCAATCTCAGATTTCATTTGCTGATTGAGGCAAGAGCCATTTCTCACCAGGTAGAGGAAATAAGGCTCTCATTGGAACATAAAACATTGTTTTAATTAAACCTGGTATATCTAAGTCTGCTGCCAAATGAAGGAGGCAACTGGAGTCAGTCAGAAAAGTCCCCAAAGAAAGGCTTTTTTTTACTTTGTAGGCTAGAAATGGAGCGGGGTAGAGCTGAAATAAGGCTTTTTTTTTTTTTTTTTTGTTGTCTAGCTCTGTAGTGTCCTTTATAGGAAGGTTGGTATCCAGATGAATTTCTATCTCAGCATTGTAAAAGTCTTGAAGTACTGTACACCCAGCTCTGAGGCTTTTTTGCTCAGAAGCTGCTTGTCATGCCAATGTCTCTCCCCATCAGCAGCCAGGCTTGGTTTTGGGTAGCTTTAGCTAATTTAGTTCTGTAGCACAGGAGCAAAAGTGAGCAGCCAACAAGCCCCAAGCTTATCAAACCTGGTGGGAAGGTTGTAGAACATACCCCAGCCTCAGTTCTCTGCTACATTTTCTAAATCTTTCATGATTTTGAAATCCTCAGCTGGAGAAGTAAATCCCTTGAGCTTCTCCCTGTGTGCTTACCCAGCTCAGGCTTGGCTTATGCTGGTTGTTGAGTTCTTTCTCCAGACCTGAATCAACCAGCTCCCGGGCAGAATCAGCAATCCAGGCAAAAGCACATTTTTAAGTGTATGTCAGCTCTGGGATTTTCCTGCTTAACAAAAAAATCAGAGCTCCCAAAAAGCATGGTTGGCCCAGGAATCAAATTGGATTTAGGCTTGGGCTTCACAGAACTGTCAGGCAAGGGACCACCAGAGCCAAATAAACTCAGATCCAGTGTGATAACATGAACGCCTCAGATGGGACCCCTGAAGTGGACCCAATATATTCACATGTTTTTCTGTAGCCACAGGCTGTCTCCCACCCATGCACCCAAGCAGGGTGAAGAACAGGAGTCTCCAGGCAGGTTTGCTTAGGCCCTGCTCTGTATCAGGTGCAGCCCCCTTTTTTTCCATCTGTGTTGCTAGGTTTCTTTGACTGGCCAAGGAGTCCATTCTCCAGGAGCCCCATGCTGGCTGTGCCTGCACACAGGTGATGTGACTAGGGTGCTGAACTGCATCTGGGAAAATGGGCTCCTACTGAGCCCTGTGGAGGTGATCAGGGGCTACAGCACCTCCCAGACCATGACTGTGAGCCAGGGGAAAGGCTGAGTCACAGCTGTGAGAGTGTGAGATGTTTAGCAGCACCATCAGGCCATAGGGGACAAAATAGAAACTTCCAGCTTGTTTTGTGTAACTAGTTGATATGAAATCCTCGCTTTCTTGCCTGAGCAAAGACATAAAAATATGTCTGTATCCACAGACAGGGATACACTTACATGGTACATATCTGGGGTTTCAAACATTGTATTTGCCCAGAATGCTGCTTCAGCAAAACCAAAACTATTTGCAGAACAGAGTCAGTCACAAAAAAACCTTCCAAGCTCAGAAATTTTTGGGGGCAAAAGCAACAATGACTATTTAAAGTGAAAATGTCTGCTAAGGTATTTTCAAACCAGAGAGCTGCAGATTAATCCAGATGGGCCTGTCTCAAAATTGCATAAATTTAGACAAACAAATAAATTGAGAGTAGCATGAAACTACTTGAAATGATCAAATCAATCTACATCAGCTGCCATCCTTCTGCCCTGGAACTATCAGCTTGTAAGAAGATAAAAGATCTCACATTTTTGTCTCAGTATAAGGCAGGAAACATTCCTGAAATCTCAAATATTTCCATGGATCAGAACTAAAAAAAAATATTATTTATTTACAGTGTCTCACAGGTTTGTGTGGTGCTTCTGAAATATCTCTTGCCGATGGGTGATATAAAATAACTTCACCTGACTGAGCAGAGGAACCAAGATGTTTTTGTGGTGCATTACTGAGGTTTGTCAGTTGTCTGGGTCACATTGGCAGCTACAGCCAGCTGATTTAAACTGCATATGCAAATCTTAATGAATCAGCAATTAGCAATGGCAGCTCTTCAGATTGCAAAGCCTAGTACTGAAAGATGTAGACTCTGGCCACATACTTTCAGAGTATCAGCCCTGAAGCAAGGCATCATTAAAACCTTTGCAACAGGGATGTGCTGCTAAGCCACAGGCTTTGGAAACATCCAGCTCAATTTCAAGGAGTGGAAATTTGATTGTAACATGCTGGAGAGGGTCTGTCCCAAAATGCCCCACATGGGGGGAGAATGGGAATGTGGGGTTGTGGGGTTTCATCCCTCCTCACAGGCCAGGTCTACATTGGTGGCTCTCAAGCCAGGTGTCCTCTGAGGTGACCTGGGGAAACCAGACAGACATCCCAGCTTGGCATGATCAGACCTGCCTCTTTGGAGGTCTCATTAGCCCAAATCAGAGCCTAGTTCCTGTCCATGCCACTTCTGGGACTAGCTTGATCAATGACAGCGGAGGGATTTGGCTGAAGCCAAATTTCACTTCAAATCATCCTGGCTGGAGCCCATGAGTGTTCACATGGACAGGGTGTTGGGCAGCTGAGCCAGGGCTGCAGTGGTATAACACATTGGTGGGTATGAACAGGGCAGGGCACATTTCCCACAGCAGCCTCTTCACCCCATGGGAGGAAACACTCTGAGCTGCTGCAGGCACTGCCCACATCCAGCTGTTTTGCAGCTGGTGCTGGTTTCACAGCTCCACCATTTCCAGCATCCCAGTATGTGTAGGAGGCGTTGGATAGAGGAGATGGGGCAGCAGGGCAGCCAGGGCCTGGATACCCCTGGGAAAGCCACATCTGCTGGAAGCTCTGTCTAAGGTTTTCTCTCTAAGCTTGCAGCTCATGTCCCATGTACTGACACTGCTGTTAGCCAGCCTGGCCAGATCAAGTAATTTATTTCCCACATAGCCTGAAAAAACACATTTCAAACCAATTTGTTTTGGGGGCCTCTACACATTTTCCAACACTTTCCAGGAGAGATGCAAACCTCTGGTGCATTAAAATCCACTGACCATTGTCTTGATCCCTCCTGCAGACCCCACGAGTTGCCTACATGTCCCCCAAATTTCCAGGAAAACATGATGAAAAATACTAACCTACATTTCCCCATGAGATGTCCAAAGTGTCATGCAGGAGTGAGACCACAGCTTTGAGCCAAATGATGAGAATGAGTGTCCATGTTCACCCACAGTTAAAGCCTTCACCATCAAAATGGGTCTAGGAGCAATGGTGAGAGCCAACCAGGGTACATTAGAGATCCCCAAAGGGATATTACTGTGCTGCTGTGATTTTAACATCCTTAGACAGGAGATAACCCATGTCCACAGATAAAAACAGGAACCCAACATGAAAAATGCAGATACTATCCAACTAGACAGTTTCCTCGGCTCTGGGAAGCTCTGAGTGGAAGTACATGCACATAGGACTGAAATTTTAGTCTGCTCCAACTTCTTCCTGGGGCCAGAGCTATGTGGAGAGAAAGAAACAGATTTACTTCTTTCAGAAGAGGCTTACTCTCCAGACACTCCAGTCTTCAAAAAGGGCAAGAAGGAAGACCCAGGTAATTATAGACCGGTCAGCCTCACTTCCATCCCTGGAAAGGTGATGGAACAACTTATCCTTGGTGCTATCTCAAGGCATATCAAGAGGGTTATTAGGGGCAGTAAACATGGCTTCACCAAGGGGAAGTCGTGCTTGACCAACCTCATAGACTTTTATGAGGACATAATGAGGTGGATATATGATGGCAAAGCAGTGGATGTGGTCTACCTTGATTTCAGTAAAGCATTTGACACAGTCTCCCACAGCATCCTTTCTGCTAAGCTGAGGAAGTGTGGTCTGGACGATCGGGTAGTGAGGTGGACTGTGAAATGGCTGAAGGAAAGAAGCCAGAGAGTTTTGGTCAATGGGACAGAGTTTAGTTGGAGGCCTGTATCTAGTGGAGTGCCTCAGGGGTCAGTACTAGGACCAGTATTATTCAATATATTCATCAATGACTTGGATGAGGGAATAGAGTGCACTATCATGCCAGAAGGCTGTGCTGCCATCTGGTGAGACCTAGACAGGCTGGAGAGTTGGGCGGGGAAAAATTTAATGAAATATAACAAGGGCAAGTGTAGAGTCTTGCATCTGGGCAGGAACAATGCCAAGTACCAGTACAAGTTGGGGAACAACCTGTGGGAGAGCAGTGTAGGAAAAGGGACCTGGGGGTTCTGGTGGACAGCAGGATGACCACAAGCAAGCACTGTGCCCTTGTGGCCAAGAAGGTCAATGGCATCCTGGGGTGTATTAGAAGGGGGGTGGTTAGTAGGTCGAGAGAGGTTCTCTTCCCACTCTACTCTGCCCTGGTGAGACCGCATCTGGAATATTGTGTCTAGTTCTGGGCCCCTCAGTTCAAGAAGGACAGGCAACTGCTTGAGAGAGTCCAGTGCAGGGCAACAAAGATGATTAAGGGAGTGGAGCATCTCCCTTATGAGGAAAGGCTGAGGGAGCTGAATGTCTTTAGCTTGGAGAAGAGGAGATTGAGGGGTGACCTCATTAATGTTTATAAATATGTAAAGGCTGAGTGTCACGAGGATGGAGCCAGGCTCTTCTCGGTGACAACCAATGATAGGACAAGGGGCAATGAATACAAAATGGAACACGGGAGGTTCCACTTAAATATGAGAAGAAACTTCTTCTCAGTGAGGGTAACAGAACAGTGGAACAGGCTGCCCAGGGAGGTTGTGGAGTCTCCTTCTCTGGAGACATTCAAAACCCGCCTGGACACCTTCCTGTGTAATCCCATCTAGGTGTTCCTGCTCCAGCGAGGGGATTGGACTAGATGATCTTTTGAGGTCCCTTCCAATCCCTAACATTCTATGATACTTCTCTTTACATATCACAAGGTACCTGGTGTGGCATGCCGACCAGGTCTGTGCATTTAATCTCATTTCATCTCATTTCATTATACCTTTAATCACATTATTGACAGTCCTAACATTTTGGGGCGGTTCTGGATCAGTGGCTGAGCTCGGAGTGTTTTACTGCAAAGGAGAGGATGCCAGAAGTTAGACACCACTCTCAGGTGTCCTGGGGTCCCCTCTGCTCTACACCAGCATGTTGAGGACATCTCCTGCAGAGATGGAAACGTGGCACCTACTGGAAATCTTCCCCTCAGCTCCCTCCTGCCACGTTTTCCACTCCAGCTCTGCACATCAAGCAGGACCTCACAGAAGGTTCCTTTTGGGGTTCATCACTTGCACAAGACTTGCAAAAATTAAGACAGCTTAATCACGAGCAGGAGGAGGCAGAGGGGAGATGAGAAAGGCCTCCGGCCACATAAAAGGGAGCTGCAAAGAGGACTGGAATAGCAGAGCTCACCTCCACTGGGCACAGGACAAAAACAATCACAGGCACTCAGCGGAGAAGGTTTAGGCAAGACATTAAGGGACATTTTCCAGTGATATGGACAACATATCACAGGAATCAGTTGAGGTAGGAGCTGTCATCAGTTGTTTTAAAGAAGCAGTTAGCCTAATGCCCAGCTGGGCAGCACTGGGCTCAGCTTGGCACAGGAGCATGGGGTCGTTGACTGTCTGCAATCGCTCCCAGCATGATGACCTCCACAAAGCAGCATGTACCCAAAATGCACAGCGGAGAGGAGACAGCCCCCTTAGCCCTGCTCTTGCACCCATGTTTCAGAGTGAGCAGAAAGTAGGTGATGTTGTGTCTGCAGCAGTGTCCTACAGGTCCTGTTAATCACACTGAAATAATCAAGCCCAAGGAGTCAAATTCATTAACTGCTAATTACAGGCATCACTAACCCTGCAGGCACTCTGCGTGCCCATGATGAGGCTCAGACCAAAGGTAGGGAGCCTGGCACTGTGAAGGGGATGTGACAGGCCTGAGTATGATGTGCTCACCTCCCCAACCCATTGCTAACACCCCTCTTCTTCCTTACTTGAGGGAACTTGCAGCCTCCCAGACACATGCACGATGCACTAACTGAAGGATGTGTTAATATTGCTGAATTAGCCTCTCCATTGGTTCCTTCCATGACCTTGGGTAACTTTCTCAATGCCCCCTCACATAAAGGATGGTGCTTGGCCAGAGCCTGGCACGGGGCAGGGGGGAGACTGAGGAGACAGAGCTGCAGCACTCTAATCCAACTTGGCATCGCATGTCCATGTGGTGGAAATGCATGAAAAGCTAGCATTTCTCTTCTGCCTGCCTGTTTCAGTGCTGCTCGTCTCCTCCCTGGACTCAGCACTGCAGCAGATGAGGAGTAATCTCAAAATGACAGGACAGTCTTTAGCACAACTGGAAGCTCTAAAGAGATGAGATGAAATGCTGAAAATCAGACCTTTGAGTTGCACCAAACACCTCCTGAAATGCAAAGAGCCCTCTGTAAGGAGTAGCAAACCTTTGTCATTTTTCCATGGCCTTGGCTCCACGCTGACACCAGAGCAGGTTTCTGTTTCAAACCTGAGCTTTCTCTCAGCAGAGGAAGGCTAGCCTGGCACACAAAACTGGGGGCACGAAGCTAAGAATATGAAATCATGCATCAAAGCAGCAACTGTGTGTCTCATCACTGCCTCCAGACACCCAACTCCTGGGCAACCACTGACCCCAGCTCACAATTTGCAGTCACCACATGGACCTCATTTCAACCAGCATGCCTCAGACCACTTATTTAATTGCCTAATATTAATCTCTTTATGAAATGCTAATTACTATGATATTTTTTGTGTTTACATTTATACAGCTAAATAGATGCCCAGACAGACTCATGCTCATTCTGGCACACTGCTTGCCAGGCCTTTTATTGAGTAGTGGCTGCATATTTCCTTTTCCAAGTGAATTTTATCCCTTGCATTAACTTGGCTTTACAGACAAGGCTTTGAGCATGGAATAAATTAACTCATTAGCCTCCAGCAATTAAATCACCAAAACAGGATATGGACTGTTTTCCAGCCCACACTGTCCTGGCAGCAACTGAAATCAAGAGGGTAGGATAGAGGGTAGGATAGTTTCTCAGTGACTGCTCTGGGAATCTCCCTGCGCATGCACCAGCTTTAGCCTTCAGAAAGAGTACCAGCAAGTTTAGATTGAAAGTTGGCCCCACATTTCTCCTGCAAAATCTTTCTGACGGATAAATGAAACATTTTCACCAGAAAAAGAACTGGAAACAAAACACTGGAGTTCAAATCAAGCAAAAGGGGACTGCTTGCAGTATGGAGACTGGTTATGAGAAGCTATTAGGTTGGTGCAAAAGGAATTGCAGTTTTTGCATTGTTGAAATTTGCCATTTGATATATTGAAATACATTCTTAAATAAATGTGGTCATCTTATGCATAATTTTAATGCACTTTTCTCGCTTTATGTGTTTTTGCTAATGACTTATTACTTGCTGTTTATTTTCTATTTATTTTAGACTATGGAAATCATGTTAGACAAAAAGCAAATTCGAGCGATTTTCTTATTCAAGTTAAAAATAGGTCATAAAGCAACAGAGACAACTTGCAACATCAACAAAAAATTTGGCCCAAGAACTGCTAATGAACCTACAGTGCAGTGGTGGTTCAAGAAGTTTCTCAAAGGAGATGAGAGCCTTGAAGATGAAGAGCGTAGTGGCCGGGAGTTGACAATGACCAATTGAGAGCAATCATCGAAGCTGATCCTCTTACAACTACACAAGAAGTTGCCAAAGAACTCAACATTGACTATTCTACAGTCATTTGGCGTTTGAAGCAAATCAGAAAGGTG
Source organism: Streptopelia turtur (assembly GCA_901699155.2). NCBI lineage: Eukaryota > Metazoa > Chordata > Aves > Columbiformes > Columbidae > Streptopelia > Streptopelia turtur. The sequence continues at coordinate 1,056,279 of CABFKC020000275.1, read as the reverse complement.
AAAAAGCTCAATAAGTGGGTGCCTCATGAGCTGACTGAAAATCCAAAAAATCGTCATTTTGAAGTGTCATCTTCTCTTATTCTACGCAACAACAATGAACCATTTCTTGATTGGATTGTGATGTGCGATGAAAAGTGGATTTTATACAACAACCAGCAAGGACCAGCTCAGTGGATGGACCAAGAGGAACCTCCAAAGCACTTCCCAAAGCCAAACTTGCACCAAAAAAAGGTCATGGTCACTGTTTGGTGGTCTGCTGCTGGTCTGATCCATTACAGCTTTCCAAATCCTGGTGAAACCATTACATCTGAGAAGGATGCTCAGCAAATTGATGAGATGCACTGAAAACTGCAACACCTGCAGTCAGCATTGGTCAACAGAAAGGGCCCAATTCTTCTCCATGACAATGCCTGACCCCATGTCGCACAACCAACTCTTCCACAGTTGAAGGAATTTGGCTATGAAGTTTTGCCTCATCCACCAAATTCACCTGACTTCTTGTCAACTGACTACCACTTCTTCTAGCATCTCAACAACTTTTTGCAGGGAAAAGGCTTCCACAACCAGCAGGATGCAGAAAAAGCTTTCCAAGAGTTCATCGAATCCCGAAGCATGGATTTTTACACTACAGGAATAAACAAACTTATTTCTCCTTGGCAAAAATGTGTTGATTGTAATGTTTCCTATTTTGATTAATAAAGATGTATTTGAGCCTAGTTATAATGATTTAAAATTCATGGTCCAAAACTTTTGCACCAACCTAATATTTCTGAGCCTCATCTATCCCTGTTTACATGCATGATGTGGTCAGACCCATCATCTGTGATGCATTTTATCACCTCCTGCAGGTCACATACCTCAACGTGTCAGAGGAGTCTCCCGACCTAGGCCATCTCCAAAGACCCTTTTATGTTTCTTGCCAATGCAGCCACATGGATATTGTGGAAATATAACGGAAGACTGGCAAGGAGGACTGTAAACTCACTCAAGTGACTTGAAGCTGGGGTGTAGAAAAATGCATATATCATACTAATTGTTGTTTAGCCTTGTGTGCTTGACAAGTAGAACATCTGCTTTTAGGTAACATAGGTCTGTGATAGACTCAGAGGCACCCTATCGAACATGCTTGAGATTCCTGTCTTGCTATGGGAAAGATCAAAGCACTGTGGAAAACTACACCTGCGTGAATTCCTGATATACAGGTGAAAGCATCAGGTCCAAAAACTCTATAGCAATCACCGAGCTCTACAGTGCCTGTGTTCCCACTTGTGTGCCACTCCCCAGATGCTGCTTTGGAGATCCCCCAGTTTGTGAGGTAATGAAAATAAATTTACTCTTTGCATTTCATCCATGACTTTCTGGATGTTCCTGCATTCTGCCTGTGCTGGCTCACACATTTGGCGTAGTTGGCAAGATGCAGTAACAGCCATGCCATGGCTGACAATAACGTCAGGGACAGGGGAGGTGTGACAGATGCGCTCGACTGCCTAAGCCAAACCAGCAGAAGCTGGATCCAGGCTCCAGAGGAAGTAAAGGCCTGAGTTGCAGCCAGGCCAAGAACTCCTTTTAAGAAACTCACAAGGAAGCAGAACAGCACACTGAACACCATTAAATTGTAGGTGCAAGGAGTCTCATGCAGACTTTTCCCACTTTATGCAATTTGACTACAAGTCAACCACTTTATTCTATAAATATGACAGAGTGAGCTTACTTTGAGCTCTCTCTGCTAAATAAGATCGCTGTATGGCAATGGTTTTACTACTCACAGGTCAGTGGATGAGCCCAATTTAAGTTTCATATTAATCATTTAGCTTAAGTAAATGCATACTAAATATAATGAATCAGCTAGAAGTATGAAGTTGCATGATTTTTAATATACTCTCTGTTTCGTGTTACTTAGTAAGCTGGATTTGCTGAAACCTTAAGCTGTAAAGTTCTGCTCATATTTACCAAAAGCAACTACAAACTACACTGAACGCTTCCAAGATAAGGTTTAGTTTGCACTTTGCTGGGAAGAACAGAACTGACTGGGGAAAAAGTTACAATTCCAATGCTAATGCAGAGACATTACAGACATCTGCAAAATGGGGCCTGGTTTGCACTTGGCTGAGAAGAAAGGATTTGTTCTGACAGAACAGTGTCTGCAAGGCTATGGACCATAAATGATGTCTACAGCTAAACAAAACAAAGGCACATATGAGATCAGTGGAAAAGATCCAATGAGAAGCAAGAAGACCCCTAACTGAAATATTGCTATTGGACTGAATCATGGCATGAATGGTCTGTAAAGATATAAAAGTATATGGTTTTCTATACTCAGATTGGACCTCTGCACAGGTACCCAGTTTGAGCCAGCCCTCCTGCTATTCTACTCCATTATTTTTTTTTTTCTGAGAAATTTGTTTCTTGAAAGTCTGCTCTGCATGCGGTTATCATACCTCACCTCAGAGTTTACCTCTGGAGTTCTAATATTTAGACTCCAGAGTGAACAGTTATTAGGGAGAGAATGCCTGAAAGTTTGATTTCGCAAATGGCTACAGACCTCTCCGAAAGTTTGCTTCCGGAGTTCTAAAACACAGTCTCCGGAGCAAACGGTTATCAAAGAGGGAAGACGCCTGAAAGCTTGCTCCGTGAATGGGTATCAGGCTTCTGGAGAGAAGGCAAGCAACATCTGGCTTGGCATATTTCCCCCATGCAGTAAATAATAGAGTGAACCTGCCACTGAACTCTTTTAAGTTGCACTTTTCTTTGAGAAATCTAAACATTGTTCTGCAGTAAGCAGAACCCTAAATTCCTCCCCTGTGACAGGAGGCCACAATGATGACTCCCCATATTCTGAGATGGCCTAGTACTGAGCAGTGGACCCTTGTGGCCACTTTTCTGGCTAAATTGGCTCCTCTGGAAGCATGGTCTGAAATAGATGAGAGGGCAGTAGTTACCTCCCAGACAATTAAAATGGCTACGCGTGGATTGTCATGGAAAGCGGCATTGGATTCTTCTTTCAAATTAGCAGGGAGATTGGGATGGTTATTAGTCACTGGTTTTAGAGCTCTTGACCACGAAGTTGTTGCATTACAGAGTAAAATGAGAGAACTGGAAAAGGAAGTCAGGACTTTACAGGATGCAGAGGTGATGGCACAGGAAGTAATTACCGTTCAAGCAGAGCAGTGCTATGAGCTGCAAGATAATGTGGAGCAGTTGGTAGTGCATATCACTACTAAACAAAGGGATAAATATGGAAAAAGTAAGGTTTTGTGTTCCCAAGTTCATGCTCTCACCACAAAATGGTCATGGAATCCCAAGGAATGGGATGGAAATATTTCGAGTGAATCCTTGGAATCCGAGATTGAGTTTGAATTTGATCTAGACTTAAAAGGCAGGGAGGTGGTGGAAGCACGACCCCTCATATAGATGGGGCAGCAGGAACAAGCAGATGGGGGAGTGCAGATCACGCGTACTTACACTCCGAAAGACTTAAGGGAATTTTTAGAGATCTATCAGAAGAAAAGTGGGGGAGGCATACTGGCATGGATTTTGTGAGTTTGGAATAGTGGAGCTGCAGATGAAAAAGATTTATTAAGCCCTATAGCCAATGATGATCAGATACAACAAGGATATGCTCAGTTGCAAATTGTCAGAGGTCCTGATGGGAGGCACATTATTGCTCCTACTTTATATCAATAGTTGTGTGCAGCAGTTCTAATGGCACATACAGAACCTGTCAAATTAGTGTTGTTCCTTGGAAACTGGTGTACAAGGGAAAAAAGTATTAATTTGGTGCGGCAGATATGGATGGCTCATGTGTTGGTTTCGGGTTCCAATCCGGACAGTGTAGCAGTAACTGGAAGTGTCAAAATGCAGTTTTTGACAGGAGCACCTGCCTCACTAAAACCCTTGATTACACCAGCAGTGACAAATGCTATGGATAATGTAGGCACCCTAGCAAATTCCTTGAGGGAAACTGGGGCTGTAATTTTCAGGACCCTCTGTTTGGGTGGTGAATAAAGGAAAGCTGTCAAAACCGAAAGGAGTTACAGCACGGGTGGTGAGGAAACAAATGTGTAATGATCCTGTACAAGCTGGTATCCCACAATAAGAAATAGATGGGATCAAAACATCAGAAATGTTTTGCTGACGGCAGAAGTTTGCTTTTATGCAAAAAAGCTGACCACTCCTAACCCCACCACAAACTCTGTGCCCACCCTCCACTCTGCCTGCCACCTCAATGCAGGACACTACCTGGAAAATGAAAAACAGCAGAAATGAGGGCTTGACAGTGTTGCTTTAAGACTATTAATTTAGCAGAAGTTAAGCTCCTTTGCGTTCCAGTGTGGCCTCAGTGCATGCATGCACTGTGACCCCGGAGGTGGCTGAGCTGAAACCCTGAGTGATGCCCAATTACAGCAAAAAACCTCAAGTCATCACTATAAGTCAAATCATGCTCAACAGCTGGTCTGGTGTAATGTTGAATTCACACAACTGGATTCATTGATAGTGCAGGGCAGTTGTGATGACTTACACGCTTGCACAGATTCATGAATAGGATAATATATATGTCTGAGTGCATTCAATGGGAAATTCTCACAACTAGATCCACAAATAATTAGGTTTATTAAAGCAACGGGTACAAGTTCTTTTAGATTACCAGTGATAAATATACTGTCTGCCACACACTTTAGTTGCAAAATACACTTTAGTTGTAAAAAACACACGTTAGTTGCAGGAGATAAGTATTGGTACCAAATATATATACATTTGAAGATGACTGTATAGCGCTACTAATGTGATTACAAATACAACTTTGAAGTCTAAGTGTCCTGGGAAAACACTTGGTATAACCAAGTGTGTAAATCTTACCCAAGAGCGTCTTCCTGAGCATGGGGAAGATAGGCTCAGCCTGTTGACTGGTCCCAGAAGTCTATATTATGCTGTTCCCTTGATTTCTCAGGGATGTTGTCTTCCCCCACCCTTCCTCTATTGTTAGGGTATTTTATACTATTTTCTGCATTTAGGTGGAACTTGAGTGACTCTAGTCAAACATGCCTTTGTTATATATTGGTGTAAAAACCCTCGCTTTGATTTTTTAAGGTAAAAACTTCACTGCGCTTGCTCAAAGGGATGTGGGAGGCAGATATCTTTTGAAATGGAGGTGTGTTTTGTTATTATAATGAGACTATAATAAGCAAAGTTCATTCATCAGATAAATTTCTGGCTCAGTAACTAGCATTTTGGGCAGAAATGAACATTTATCCTTTTTAATTGACAGCAGCTATACGTTATCTTTTAAAATTGACAGGAGCCATACCATCTGGTTCCTGTACTGCCTTGTTACACAGGCCCTGGCTGTGGTATCTTCACAGCACTCCACTCCCCCATTTGTCTTCATTGGTAATCCACTGGCTTCCCCATGCACTACCATCTAAGAATGCAGGCCAGGTGGGGGGGGTGTGAAACCATACAGAGCAGATTTCTTCCTTGCCATGCAGCCGCCTTATATGCTGAAGATGTGGATATAACTTTATTCTCAATAAGTGTATCCTTGATAATTAGTTTCAATAATTTGCCCCCTCAGGAATTATTCCACACTACAAAAAAGATAGGGCATGGAGAAATGGGTTTCCCCTCAGGGGGCAGCTGGTACATGCAGTGGCAGTGGGGACAAGATGGGGGCTGTGTCCCCAGGGAGTGAGGGTTCCCATGTGATACTGTAAATTGGCCAAATAAAAAAACTTCTAAAAGCAAAATTTGCAGTTTTAAAAGCAAGCATCACCTTTATTGATGCGTTGGCACACCCACGGGGACATGAGGATACATCCTCCTGGTGGGGCAGCGGGGAGTGGGGTGGGTGGAAGAAGCTCCAGGCACAAGTTATATCCATCCAGATCATACATATTCATTACATTCCCAATAAATGCTTTGCATATGCATTACATTCATTTGTTTTTCGGCCTGTAACCTGCTTGCATTGGTGTTACCACCTTATCTTCTGAGAGCAAGGGCATTGTCTCTTACCCTTCTCCTTCTTATCTTAACAAATACCATTCTTGTGACTTAATGCCTAATAAGTGCCTAAAATATAACGTCTGTGAACCTTATTCTTATTAACTTAGTAAATGCCTAAAATCTATGATCCTTATTTATATAGACTTATTTTATTACTAATTGCTGATTTTAGGTATCATTAATCCCTCCTCTTTTCTTGAGGATTTGTGGCCACTAGGCTTCAACCCTCATTAAAATATAATCTTGATCATTTACTTCCAAACCACTTTTTCTATGGCTTTCTTTACACATCCCAAAATCATGATAAACACAATTATTACGACTAAAATAATTATGCTTGTTTGCACTAATGATGCTAGCCACCCTGCAAGTGAAATATTCCCCACTTGAGATAATAGTTTATTAATCCAAGTACTTTCCAAATTTCGTCTAAGGTCCTGTGGTTGTTTCACTACCTCTTTGATAACCCCAATTTGATAATTTAAATTTTTTCATCACATTTGGTATGTGGATACAACAGTGATCATGGCCCAATTTCAAGAAACTGCACACCCCATGTTCTTTTATAGTAACAGATCTAAGGCCAACCTAATATGTAAGGTAACCTCCATGTTGTCTTGAATTTGTCTATTTAATTGTTTTAAACTCCAGGCCATTGCGTTGGCTAAGACCTTCATTTGTCATGTCAAATTATCTATCACATATCTGTTTTCTAGAGCACAATATATGTAGTTAACAGTCTTGAGATATGTGTTAAAGCAAGACTCAACTAATTGTGTGGGCCTCAAAATATCTAAGCTGCAAGGTCAATAGTGTCTATAGTTCATGATTAAGTGTTTTGCAAGCTGTTCTTTGTTGTGTGAGCACTAAAATGGAAAGGATTTATATATATTTAGTTTATTAATTGCAGACAGGATTCACTCATTCTTTCAAGTGATGACAATAATTCATATATATATATATATATATATATATATAAAATAAGTCTCACCTTTCTAAACTCTTTTAGTGACTGCAGTACAACACTTAATCACACATTGCAACATAACATAAAAACATGCAAATATAACAATTGCTAATACAATAAATGACAACCAATTTCTTAATCTATGTCTGTAAATAAGGAATCCAGGACACTAATAATGTCCAAACTTCTTGAAATCTGTAAGAGTTGTTGCTTTTTTGTACCTCATGCAAGACTGCAGTATGTTTCCAAATCTCTTCTAACTCAGTCCTGATTCTTTTAGATTGATCAACATTTGAATGAAGTGTTTTCCCAAGATATATTAATAGGGAGGGGTATTCCTGATATAATAACCCCTTTATTTGAATTCTCTTGGTAATATGTGCATACTCAGCAATTGGTCTTTTCAGCTATCTGCATGATTTTCTGGATCATCATAAAATGTACATTTTGGGTCCATAGATTCTCCTGATTTAACAGTGAACTTGCTATACCATATAACAGGCAAAGACTTATGTAACTCTAATACATGTTTAAACAAATACCTACAAAGAAAATAGGCTAATACTAATGCTGCAATGAATATTAACCTCCTTGAACACAATCAAATTCTGTATAAGATTCTATTTCAGTCCAAGTGCAGTTCATTATGTTTTCGTAAGTTTTAGTGTTAAAGAAGTGGTCTCTTCTGATTTCTACCCAGTCTCTGTACTTTAATCTAGTGTGGTGAATCCAAGAACTGACTCCCTTATGTTTCACAGTGTTAGTGTTGCAGGGGAGTAATTTTAGGGTTCTGCTTGCTGCAGAACAATGTTTAGATTTCTTAAAGAGAAGTGCAACTTAAAAGAGTTCAGTAGCAGGTTCACTCTATTATTTACTGCATGGGGGAAATATACCAAGCCGAACGCTGCTTACCTTCTCTCCAAGCACCCGTAACCATTCACGAAGAAAACTTTCAGGCATCTTCCCTCCCTGATAACCATTCACTCTGGAGTCTGGAGTCTGTGTCCTGGAGCTCCGGAGACAAACTTTTGGCGAGGCCCGTATTTGTCGTGGTGCAAACTTTCAGGATTCTTCTCTCCCTGATAACCTTTCGCTCTGGAGTCTGTATTTTAGAACTCCGGTCCATTCTGAACGTTGTGACTCAACAGGAGGACCTCCCTCTACCCTTTTGCATCTCCTGTCCCCGTGGAAATCATTCCAAAACAACTCTCACCTGATTCTGCCTGGCATATTTCCTCCACGCAGTAAGTAATAGAGTGAACCTTGCCATCAAACTCTGTTCAGTGGCACCTTTCTTTGAGTGACCTAAACATTGCTCTGCAGCAAGCAGGACCCTAAATCACTCATCTGCGACAACCTGTGACCTGTGGGGGATATGGATTACCCCCTCCATCTCCTAAGGTCTTTGCAGAGATGCACTCAGCCCCACTGAGGTTGAGGGTATAACAAGGGGAAAATGAAATAATGAAATATTAATAATTATCAGCACCCCAATTAGCCAGTAGTGGTGGCAGCCAGCCACCAGGAGCTAGGGCAGGAGACACGCTGTCCCTGCAGCATCAGTGCCTGAGTGGTCGCACAGCTCTCCTTCTCCCTGCCTGAACCCGTGCCTGCCTGCCCACTGCTGAGGGCAGCCTTGGGGACATACACGAGGAGAACTTCCTCTCCTTGCCTGGCTCCAAGGCAGCATTTCTCCACTGCAGTCACTGGTTGGGAGCTGCAGAGACCTGTGCTGTCTTGTCTGCTTGAGAGCTGCTTGATGGGTTGCTAACAGCCGAGGCATGAGGAGGAAGCAGAGAAGTCAGTTTAATATAAATTTCCTTGTTATTATCTCTCAGCTTCCCCCCAGCAATTGGCTCAAATGTCTGTAAAACTCCTTGCCAAACAAGCCCCTGCCCAAATAGACTTCTAGGCCTATTTGGCCTAAATAGGCAGGTCCCCAAAAATTGCCACCACCGTAGCTGTGGTTGGATACTGATGTATAGATTATGGCAGAGTCGCAACAAGAAATTGAAGCAGCTGCTGAAATGCCAAAAGCGCATTTACAGGACTGAGGCTGGGTAATTAAACCAAAGAAAATACTGGGTCCTAGTACTACTAGTTTGGCATTGATAGATTAGAGAAATACCAAATAAGGCACAGCAAACAGTCCAGTGATTTTTCTATACCAACCACAGTAAAACAGTTACAAACTTTCTTTGGATTTTTAGTGTATTGGAGAACTTCTGTCACATAACTGGCAGTATTAATGTGCCCTCTGCAGAAATTAACTAGGAAGAAGGTTGTTTGACAGTGAACCAAGCAACAGCAAGAAGGCTTTGATGCTATCAAAAGTGCTTTGATTGAGTATGCGCAATTATATACTCCTTTTAAATTAGAAGCAACGACCTTGGACGAGATGTTCTTATAGAGATTGTAGCAGAGCACTGAGCTGAAAAATCAGAAAGAACCTGTTGGTTTATGGTCCAAGGAGTTACAAGGCTCTGCTATACATTATACTCCAATGAAAAAACAAATTTTAGCTGTGGTTTGAGCACTACAAGAAACTGAAGGAATCACAGGCCAAGAGAGCATGACTGTACACATGCCCATGCCTATTCATGGATGGGTTACTGATGATTCCGTTAGGGCTCATGAAAGGCTAATTCAGGCAACCATACACTGGAAATGGAAATGCTATTTACAGCAACAGTTTCTACAAGGAAAACTACATGTAACCACTTGTGCTGTTTTGGTTGGGATAGAGTTAACTTTCACAGGAAGTCAGGATGGGACCCAGCCAGGACAGATGAACCAAACTAGTCAAAGGGATTTCAATACGATATAATGTCATGCTCAGTATATATCCGGGGAAGCTGGCGGGGGTAGGGGAGTGTCCTGGTTTTGTTAAAAACAAGTTTATTTTTTAGTGAATTTTCCCTTCAGCTAAAGTCTTCTTACTAACTGCACTTTTCTGAAGTAGGATACATGTTTTGGTAGACATAGAAATGGAATGCAAGGTTGCTGATAAGGATGCACGTCCCATGAGAGGGGCAAGGAGGAGCAAAACTGAACAAGCAACTAAAACTGACCAACTAAGTATTCCATCCCATTCACGTGATACTTCATATAAAACATCACGAGGATCTCGTCCCTTTTTCCTCTTCTTTGACTATGGCCAGCATCTGAGGAGAGAGAACCTTGCAAGTCGTCCCTGTGAACTGAGGCCTAGTGACAGACTGAATCCAGTTCCGGTTTGCTGCAGAGTCCAATCCAGGACTTCTGGGTGCAGGCTCTGCTGCTGCCAGAGCAACGGATGCTGATCTTTGCCAGGGAATTCAAGATTGGTTTTGTATATTTTGTATTATTTTCTCTATTTTATTAGTAGCATTAGTAAAATATTTTAAATTTTTCCAACTCTCTCTGTCCTTCTTTGCCTTCCAATCACCTGTACTTAGTGGGGAGGGGGGGGCTAAAGAGGGGTTGGGGGGAGAGTGGGTTAACAAAATATCTGCCATGGTTTATTGTCACTCTGCAATCTAACCTTGACAGGAGGATGAATTACTGCTCAGGGGATTGGCTGTTCAAGAGCAATGCACTCTTTTTTTTTCTGGGACTGGCTGTTTGGTGTGATTGTGTTTGAGTGCAAACTGTTGTCTGGGTCTCCGCTATTCTGAGATTGGCTGTTCACAATCGGTGCTTGGGTGATCGCTGCTCTGGAGTGGGCTGGTGTCACGGAGGCACCCCGAGATTAGTTTAAGGGACAACAGGGTCCAAAACAACTTTTATTAAACCAGTGAGAAACAGGGTTTTAGCACTCCAAAAGTGACTTGAATACAGGTTCGGATATCAGTTGAGGAAAATTATTAAGGGGCAGCAACTAATATAACAGGCGGTCCACAGAGTGCATACACATGGCTTCACCCAAAACAATGTCAGAGCCGTCCCTGAGTCCGGGAAGAGTACACACTTGCCTGAACATGGTGTGGGATTATTTTAAAGGGATACACGTACTCGTATTGAGTACGGAAAGCGTACACTCGCGATTCTGCAAGGGTAAATTTATAATACACTCGCAATCCTGCGAGGGTTAATACACGTGCAAATGTGCACGGAATATTACACGTGCTTATGTGCAAGCACGGGAGGAAAGTACACTCGCGATTCTGCGAGGATTAATTTTACACGTGGTCGTATTGAGCACGGAAAGTACACGTGTATATGTGCATGGAAAGTATAAATACATGTACAAATGTGCACAGAAAGTAAATACACTCGCAGTCCTGTGAGGCTTAATTTTACACGTGCTTGTATTAAGCACGGAAAGTACGCGTGCATATGTGCACGGAAAGTAAATACACTCGCAATCCTGTGAGGAGAAATTTTACTCACACACGTGGCGGCAAGGCAAGCAGAGTCTCCATCCCGGGGAGGGGGGCTCTTGGCGGCAGCATCTCGCTCACTCCAAGAGATCTGCGACAAGGGGCGGAGTCTCGACAAGAGTCCCGTTTTTTATTGGCTGATCAGATATGACTGTGGGCATTCCAGAAGCTTCTCTGCACCCCCACCCTGGCTGTGGGGGTGCCCCTGAAGCCTCCAAACATCCCCCACACTGGCCTCGGGGGCCCAGCGGCTCAGTGGCGCCTGGGCACTCCCTTCTCCTAATGGCCCTGGCCAAGGTGCTCTAGGGCCAAACAAAAGAAGCTGTTAGCCTCAAACAGCAGAGAGAGAAGGAGATCTGTCTACTCCTTCCATGATGAAGGAGAGAGGGGGAAAGAGGGGGGTTTGCATCCTGCCACAGCTGGGCATCATTTTTCCAGGTTGGTGAGTGATTGCATTGTGCATCTCTCGCTTTCTACATTATTTTATTATTATTGTTGTTGTTTATCTCTTCCTTTGCTGTTCTGATAAACCGTTTTTATTCCAACCCACAAATTTTACCTTTTGTTTCCCAATTCTCTTCCCCATCCCATTGAAGCGGGGGGAGGATGGGTGAATGAGCAGCCACATGGTTTTAGTTGCTGGCTGGGGCTAAACCATGACAGTCCTTTTTAGCATTCAATGTGGGGTCCAAAGGGTTGGGAAAAGGACAGATCTGACCAGAATGTGTTAAAACAATTTTTTTATACGCATTTGTTATATTAGTTAAATAGTTACTGGTCAAAATGTTGCTTTGTTTGTCCACATGGCTGTGTTATGTAAATTCTTATATGCATTATGTATTTCCTGTGGTGCTGTTTATCACCTCTGGAAGAAGGATTAGGATTATCCTGTGTAATATCAATTTATGATACTATAAGATCACTGGTCATGAGGTTAAGCTGGCATTTTTAAGAAGCACTGTTGTCATTCTTGTATCTCGGGCACCATCTCTCAGAACTGATTTATAATCACACTCAGTCAATGGGGAAGACAGGGGGATACTTTCCCCTGCTCTTTCACCTCCCCTTTCTCCTTCAGGCTAGGTACAATAGTTTTTGAGAATTTTCAAGCCAGCATATTCTTATTGCTATGTATCCTGAATGTGTCTCAGGTCACGTATAGGGCTACAAAAAGATTTTTTAAGAATCACAGAATCACACAGAATCACAGAATGTTATGGATTGGAAGGGACATCGAAAGATCATCTAGTCCAATCCCCCTGCTGGAGCAGGAACACCTAGATGGGATTACACAGGAATGTGTCCAGGTGGGTTTTGGATGTCTCCTTGTGGTCATCCTGCTGTCCACCAGAACCCCCAGGTCCCTTTCCCCTACACTGCTCTCTAATAGGTCATTCCCCAACTTATACTGAAACCAGGGGTTGTTCCTACCCAGATGCAAGACTCTACACTTGCCCTTGTTATATTTCATTAAATTTTTCCCCGCCTAACTCTCCAGCCTGTCCAGGTCTCGCTGGATGGCAGCACAACCTTCTGGTGTGTCAATCACTCCTCCCAGCTTGGTGTCATCAGCAAACTTGCTGATAGCGCACTCTATTTCCTCATCCAAGTCATTGATTAATATATTGAATAGTACTGGTCCCAGTACCGACCCTTGAGGGACTCCACTAGATACAGGCCTCCAACTAGACTCTGCCTCATTGACCACAACTCTCTGGCTTCTTTCCTTCAGCCAGTTCACAGTCCACCTCACTACCCAATCATCCAGACCACCCAGAGATATGCCCCGAGGCTGGATGGTCATGGGTCATATAGCATGTGGGAGAATATGGGCAGGTACCTAGAGAACTTCTCACCTCCAATGGTTTGGAGCTTCACTCCTGAACAACTACAGGACCCTGATGAAGTGATAGAATATTTAAAAGGAAAACGCTATGGTTATTCTGAAGAGACACAACTTATCACATTGTGCTGGGCCCTGGATAGTATCTACCAAACATTGCTTGATATTATGCAGTGACTTAGGGAGAAGAGAGGGAAAACAGACCTATAGTCACTGCAGCTACTCCCACGTTCATGCCAAGCACTGCAGGTACTCCAGCCCTGGTGACAGGCACTGTGACTAGTAAAACCTGGGCAACAGGCACTGCAGCTGAACCATTGAACCAACCCATGCTTATATCATTTTCCCCTATACAGATGAAGAAATACATTTAAAAAATCAGTTAATAGTGAGGGATTATGATGAACCAGGGTAATAATGAGAACAGGCGAAAGAGGCAGAACCAGAAATAATCACCCAATCCCTATCCCTGAGTGAGCTGCAAGGTATGTGAAAAGATTTTAGCCGCTGGGATGGTGAGCATATTGTTGCCTGGCTGCTCCAGTGCTGGGATAATGGGGCCAGTAGCTTGGAATTAACAGGTAGGGAATTAACTGTCTAGGGGACAGAGCATTGACAAGGTGATTGGGAAAAAGACACAAGTCCTCAGCCTCTGGAGGCAACTTCTATCAGGTGTGAAGGAAAGGTATCCCTTCAAGGAAGATGTTACCTGTCACCCAGGTGAGTGGACCACCATGGAGAGAGGTATCCAGTACTTGAGGGAGTTAGCTGTGCTGGAGGTGATTGATAGTGACCCAAATAACAAGGATTCACCCACAGATCCAGATGAAATCAAATGCACACAACCCATGTGGCAGAAATTCTTGCAGAGTGTACCATCATTGCATGCCAACTCATTGGCAGTAATGTCCTGGAAAGAAGGCAAGGAACAAACAGCAATACAAAGTCTCTCCTCCTCCCTGTGGACCTAAGTCTCAGCTGTGGAGAAACTGCCAGACATGTTAGCTGAGAAATTGTCCCAAGAGTTCCAGCATTTCAGATAAGTTCCACTCCCCACCTGTATGGACTAGGGTCTCAACTACTCAGAATGAGCATTTCTCAGATCAGGAGAGAGAATATAAAGGGTATACGGAGTGGGGCACCCTGTGGTTTTTCCTGCATGACCATGGAGAAGACATGAGGAGGTGGGATGGAAAACCTACCTCAGTCCTGGACGCACAGGTATGTGATTTGCCAGGAGAAACAAACACACAAGGGAGTTCTGCCAGGAAAAATGTTGCTCCATTTTCCTGTGGGCAGTTCCCCAGACATAGTAGAAAGGCTGATCTTACCTCTGATCCTCTTTAAGTGACATCTGATTCATGTTGGAGAATGGCCAAGAGAGAAAGGGCATGAGACCCTCTCTACGAAGAGGATCTCTTCTAGTTAGCATAAGTAGGCCTCAGTTAGCATGAGCTGAGCAAGGGTAAGTGAGAAGGTATTGCCTGAGAAAGGCCTGGACAAACAAGTCTCAGGAGGCAGCTCCTGAGAAAGGCCTGGATAAACAAGTCTCAGGAGGCAGCTCCGAGATAACGAGGGAATTCACATACCGGGGGGGCCACAGAAGGGGATGGACTCATTATGTATGTTGGGATGGGCTCATTACGTATGCTATCAAATCGGTGTTTGACGAGTAGGCATAACTAATAGAACCACTATAAAAGTCTGTGCTCTGTATCAATAAATGAAGAAGTATGTTTATCATTCGTACCGGATGGCTGCATTTCTTCCTCCGTCGCCGCAGGCCAGAACCCATGCCAGGGTCTCGACCCCCGACAGATTCATTTTTGAAAAAAGGGAGTAACGAAAACTATAACCCAGACTAGAGGGGCCCTGCCTCCAGCCAGGTGGAGGAGACGGGCAATCGGGTTTATTGGACTGTATGGATTCGATGGCCTGGCATGTCAGACCCACAAGAGAGTAAAAGGTGCTGGTGGACACCAGTGCACAATGTACACTAATTCCATCAAACTATGAAGGGGCAAAACCAATCAGTATTTCTGGAGTGACTGGGGGCTTCCAACAATTGACTGTATTAGGAGCCAAAGTGACACTAACTGGGAAAGACTGGCAAAAGCACCCCATTGTGACTGGCCCAGATGCTCCATGCGTCCTTGGTATAGACTGCCTCATGAGAGTGTGTTTTAAGGACCAAAAAGGGTACCGGTGGGCTTTTGGCATCACAGCCGTGGAGACAGAGGATATGAAACAGATGTCTACATTGCCCGGTCTCTGGAAGGACCCTTCTGTTGTAGGGTTGCTGAGGGTCAAAGAACAGCAGGTGCCAATTGCTACCATGATGGTGCACCGGCTGCAATATCACATCAACTGAGACTCTCTGACTCCCATCCATAAGGTGATTTGTCAACTGGAGAGCCAAGGAGGGATCAGTAAGACTCTCTCTCCCTTTAACAGTTCCATATGGCCAGTGCAGAAGTCCGATGAAGAGTGGAGACTATTGTGGCCTGAATGAAGTCACACTGCTGTTAAGTTCTGCCATATTGGATATGCTCAAACTGCAAGACGAACTGGAGTCAAAGCCAGCAAAGTGGTATGCCACAATTGATATCGCTAATGAGTTTTTCTCAATTCCTTTGGCAGCAGAGTACAGGCCACAGTTTGCTCTCACTTGGAGGGGTGTCCAGTACACTTGTAATCAACTGCCCCAGGGGTGGAAACACAGCCCTACCATTTGCCATGGACTGATCCAGACTGCACTGGAGCAGGGCAAAGTTCCAGAACACCTGCAACATGTTGATGATATCATTGTATGGGGCTACACAGCAGAAGATGATTTTGAGAAAGGGGAGAGAATAATCCAAATTCTTCTAAAAGATGTTTTTTCCATAAAACAAAGAAAGGTCAATGGACTTACACAGGAGATCCAGTTTTTAGGAGTAAGATGTCAAGACAGATGTCATCAGATCCCAATGGATGTAATCAACAAAACAGCAGCTATGTCTCTACCAACTAATGAAAAGGAAACACAAGCTTTCTTGGGCATTGTGGGTTTTTGAAGAATGCACATTCCAAGCTACAGTCAGATTGTGAGCCCTCTCCATCAAGTGATTCAGAAGAAGAACAATTTCAAGTGGGGCCCTGAGCAACAGCAAGCCTTAAAACAAATTAGGAGGGAGAAAGTCCATGCAGTAGCTCTTGGGCCAGTCCGGGCAGCAAAGATTTTAAAAATGTGTTCTATACCACAGGCAGGAAGAATGACCCTATGTGCTGGTTTGACTGAAAATGAGTTTTCTTCATGCAGTTAGAAACCTTTCTTTTCTATAGCTAGCACAGTCATTATTTTTACTTAGTCTCAGAACAAGAGAGAACACCCTGGAACAGAGATAATGTTTTTA
The DNA here is from genome assembly GCA_901699155.2 of Streptopelia turtur. Classification (NCBI taxonomy): domain Eukaryota; kingdom Metazoa; phylum Chordata; class Aves; order Columbiformes; family Columbidae; genus Streptopelia; species Streptopelia turtur. The sequence continues at coordinate 1,039,710 of CABFKC020000275.1, read as the reverse complement.
ATTGCTCTGGTCTAAGAGCCAAGGACATTCTGAGTGCTCTGCCCACAGGTGTGAGGCATTGAGAAAGAGGGGCATAGATGGGGCAGACCTTGCCTGACATCCAGACTGATCAATATGAGTGTTCCATCCTATTAGCGTCATGCTTCATGTTTAAGGAGAGTCAGGATCTTCCGGTTGCTCTCTCACGTTCTCTTTTCTCTCAGAGAAGCATTCGGGGGAATTCTGTTCGTGATGTTTAATTTGGCCTTTTGCCATCTTGCCATTTTGCAGAGGCCTCTGGGCCTTTCTGCCTTTTTTTTCTCTCTAACAGGATCAGCCGTTCAGGACCAGGGTGCTGCTTCCTGGGATTGGCTGCTCAGTATGGATGGCGTTTGTGAGGAATTGCCTTGAGTATCTTTTATTTTATATTCTATTTCTATTACAGCTATATATATATTTACTAGTAGTGTATTAGTATTTTGTTATTTTATTAAACTGTGTTTATCTCAGTCTAAGTTTCTCCCTTCCCTTTCGATTCTCTCCCATGTTTGCGGGGGGAGGTGGAGAGGGTGTGAGTGAGTGGTTCTCGTGGTTGTATTACTAGCTTGGGTTAAACCATGACACCCTACCTGAAGCCTCTTACAGAAAACACAAGGGGAGACTTGAGGTCAACCCTTAGGGTTTTGGAGTCAGAGATACAGGGTATCTGAGGCCTGCTATCCTCCATACGAAAAAGATAGCAGCAGCATAGTTAAAGTTAAAAATGCTTTACTAATGATACTAATAAATAGAGGAAATAATAAAAAAATATACAAAATAAATCTTGAATTTCCTGGCGTAGTACAGCAATGGCCTGCAGAGGAGCTGGCATTGCTCCAGTGGCTGTAGGGCAGGCACACAGAAGTCCTGGGCTGGACTCAGCAGTAAACTGGAACTGGATTCAGGGATGCAGGGCCTGGAACTAGGCCTAGGATTGCAGGCAGAACAGGCAGGGTCCTCTTCAGATGCCGGCCATGGTCGAAGAGAGTGAGACCCTCGCAATCTCCCACTTTTATATGGTGTATGACGTGTACAGGATGGAATACTTAGGTAGTCAATTTTGGTCCCCTGTTCTGTCCACCCCTCCTTGCAAGCATGCCCCTCTCACTTACGGGATGTGCAAAATTTATCAGCAACCTTGGCTGCTATAGCAATAAGTCTAAACCTGGGCCTTTTCTGCATACCATTGCTACTGCTATCAGCTTCAGAGCAAGCAGTGTCCGAAAAACATGCAGCCAACTTCAGAAAAGTGAAATTCCACTTTCAGCTGAAAGGAAAATTCACTGAAAGAGGACTGGTCTTGTTTTAAACAAAACTAGGCCATTCCACCCCTTATTCCATACCATTTAGGTCATACCCAAATCACTACTTTTTTTTATCTGTCTACAAATGTATATACACATGCATAAATATGTATATCACTAGCTCATGATTCATCTTTCTACACAAGAAGTTTAAGTTCATTTAGTTCATGACTGCGGGTCTGTGTCTGTCACAGCAGTCTCTCTCTTGGCAGGAGAGATGGTATGTAGTCTGGTGTGGTTCATACCCAGAGACTGCAGGTTAGAAATGTCAGTCTCAAGGAAGTCACTGGATGCCGCTTGAGGAAGCTGGCTCAGGTTTCATCACCACTGCATTAGCCTAAAAGCAACTAATTGAACACTGTTAGTATCATGCAGAAATTAACATCATACAGTTTGAAACTGAGTATTCTCACCAAGAATTAGATCTCCTTGAGGTACACATAAGACTTCATCATCCTTCAGCATCACCCACCAAGTACATCCAGACCCTTGAGAGAAAACAATCCCATGAATGGGTTTGCCTTTGCCCAAAGCAAGAATAACCCAGACAGCTTTTCCTAACATATTCCTTCCATGCACCACAGGGACTTTATCCCCTTCTAGTGTATGTAAAAGGTCTGATTGAGCAGGGCCAGCTTGATTGATTGATCCCCTGGTGTTAACTAACCAGATGGCTTGTGCCAAATGCCTATCCTAGTTTTAAAGGTTCCACCTCCCATTGCCTTAAGGGCAGTTTTTAACAAGCCATTGTATCACTCAGTCTTCCCAGAGGCTGGTGCATGATAGGGGATATGATATATCCATTCAATGCCATGTTCTTTGGCCCATTTGTTTATGAGACTATTTTTAAAATGAGTCCCATTGTCTGACTCGATTCTTTCTAGAGTGCTGTTTCACCACAGGACATGCTTTTCAAGGCCCAAAATAGTGTTCCAGGCAGTGGCATGAGACACAGGATATGTTTCCACCCATCTGGTGGTTGCTTCCACCATTGTGAGCACATAACACTTGCCCTGGCGGGTTTGTGGGAGTGCGATATAGTCAATCTGCCAGGCATCCCCATATTTCACACGTTTCACAATCATGGATAACCTGTGCAACAGTGTCCATTCTCAAGTCCATGCCTTGGTCACAAGCCCATCTGTATGTTGCATCCCTTCCTTGATGGGCTGAGGCATCATGGGACCACCGAGCTACAAAATGTTCACCTTTATGTTGCCAGTCCAAATCCACCTCAGCTACTTTAATCTTAGCAGCCTGATCCGCTTGCTGGTTGTTTTGATGTTCCTCAATGGCTCAACTTTTAAGTACGTGAGCATCTACTTTTATAGGCAGATTCTCTAGCGGCACAGCAATGTTTTGCCACAATGGGGCAGCCCAAATAAGCTTGCCTCGGTGCTGCCAGTTATTTTCCTTCCGCTGCTTTAACCACCCCCACAGGGCATTTGCCACCATCCATGAGTTAGTATAGAGATAAAGTACTGGCCACTTTTCTCTTTCAGCAATGTCTAATGCCACCTGTATGGCTGTTATTTGTGTAAATTGGCTTGATTCACCTTGTCCCTCATCAGTCTCTGTGACTTGACATATAGGACTCCATACAGCAGTTTTCCACTACAGATATTTTCCTACATGATGACAGGATCCATCAGTGAACAGGGCATGCTTCTTTTCATTCTCTGGTAATTCATTATATGGTGGGGCTTCTTCAGCACACGTCACCTCCTCTTCTTCTGGTGACATTCTAAAATCTTTGCGTTCCGGCCATTTCTAAGATCCCTGGGCGATTATGTTTTCTTATTCGAGTCTGCTGTGTGATTAATTCAGTTCGCTTACTCCATGTAGCATCAGTTGCATGATGAGTGGAAGGAACCTTACCCTTCAACATCCAGCCTAGTACTGGTAATAGAGACACCAGGAGGAGCTGCGCCAGTCAAAATAGGGTGCCTTTCACAGTCATTTTCAGTTAGGTTCACTTCAGCCTCTAATACAGTCAATTCCTTACATCCCCCAGTCACGATACTGACATATTCTGCCCCTTTATGATTTGACGGCATCATTGTACTCTGTGCGCCAGTGTCTACCAGGGTTTTATACTCATGTGCTTCTGACGTATGAGGTCATCGAATCCACACAGTCCAATAAACTCAGTTGCTGTTGCCCCTCTTCTCCATCTGGCTGGAGGCAGGGTCCCCCTAATTCTCTTTGCTTGACTCTGGTAGGGAGACACAAGAATCCCTCCTACCCCAGCTGGAAAGCCTCTCACTGGAAACTGGAGCAGCTTTTCTCTTGGGAGCTTTCCGTTTCAACTCATGTACTCATGCCTCTAGGTCAGCAGTGGGTTTTCTATGCCAATTACTCATATCTTCCCCCTTGTCACGCAGGAAAAACCATAATTCACCTTGTGATGTGTTCTGTTTCTCTTGAGTTAGTCCTGCAGAAGGGCGTCGTCTTCTACTAGCTGCAACTCAGACCCATGCAGGTGACAAGTAGGATCTATCCTCTCTCTTGGACAGTTTGTCACACAGTTTCTCCACAGCTGAGACACAAGCTTTTAGGGGAGAAGAGTGTCTTCATACTGCTGCAACATGTTCGCTACTTCACCCACGGTTGCTGGCTGGTCTCCCACTGAAATGATAAATAATCCCAAAGTGTGGGTATAAGTTGATGGTGTACTCCGCGCAAACTTCCACAGTATAGCTCGGGTACATGGCATTTCATCAGGATCTATAATTGTCTGTGGGTCACTGTAAAGTATATTTCACACAGCCAGTTCTCTCACATAGCTAATATCTTTCTCCATGGTGGTCCATTTGGTTGGGTGGCATACAATATCATCCTTTAAAGGATACCTGGTCTTTACTGCTGACAAGATTTACCTCCAGAGGATTTGAGTTTGTTTCTTCTTCCCAATCGCCTTATCAATTCCACCATCTCTGGCCAGGGATCCCAACTGCCTGGCTTCATTGCCATCCAAGCTATCGGCCCCACCATCCCAGCATCGAATCAGTCAAATGACAATTGGCTCACCTTCAAGACGGCTAAAATCTTGTTTTGCACTTCTCAACTCCTTCAGAGATAAGGAGTGGACTATTACCTCTTTCTTTACTGATTGGTTTGCTTTAGATTGCTCTCCTTCCTCCCCGATTGTTCTATTCCAAAAATAACCTCTCCCTGCTCTTTATCTTCACCTTCCTCTACAATGGATTCCAATTGCTTCCTCCTTGAAGTGGCAATTAATACTGCTGAAGTCTGAATGGCCACATTACGTTTCGTGGAGGTTTGAGTGGATGCAGTAACTGGCATTGGAGTTGGCATAGCTACAGTGACAGTTGATGAAGTTGCTGTGGCCACAATAGCTGTAGTCAGCATTGGCGTGGCTGTGATATCAGCTGTTGGAGTTGAAATGGCAGCAGTAACTGTTGTTGGCGCTGGCATGACTGCAGTACCCAAGTTAGGAGGTGGAGTGGCTGCTTTAACTGTCACTGAGGATGGAATGGCTGAAGGACCCATGGCAGGGGTTGCAGTAGCTGTTGCAGCTGTTGTCAGAATTGGCGTGGGTACAGTGTCTGTTGTCAGGGTTGTCATAGTAGCTGTTGTCAAGGTTGTTATGGATGCAGTAGCTGTAGTCAAAGGTGGTGTGGCTGCAGGATCTGTCACAGAAGTTTGAGTGGCTGCATTGCTACTTGTCTGGGCTGCAGTATCTACAGTATCTGTCACAGAGCTTGCAGTGTCTACATGATCTGTTTCAGGGGTTGCAGTGGCTGCAGGATCTGTCATGGGAGTTTGAGTGGCTGCAGTGCATGTTGCTGAGGCTTCAATAGCCACAACACCTATCGCAGAAGTTAGAATCGCTACAATCCTCCTAAGTAGTTTTACCACCAGCAAATTCTGGAACACATTCCAGAGACCCAGTAATACCAACAACCTTCGCTCATTTGTCCAGGGATCTTCAAAATTATCAAACGCATCTCTAATTTGCCCTAATGAAAAAGGCAAAGAGTAGCTGAATGCAAAAGGCAAAGAGTAGTTGAATAGCTCTCCTAAAAGATCACTCCTCCAACTGAAAAAAACAAAAGGTACAATTCTCTGTCATTTCTCTTACTTCTACCAGATGGCTCCACATATACATACTCCCGAAGTATGACAACAATGAATAGAAACACACCATCGGCTCAACTATGACTATATAGCGCAATGCTACACAACCTAGCAACAGAGCAATTATACCAGCTTTATCCCAACTTCCAGAGAAGATGTTCTGCACATAAAAACTAACAAGAGGTATCGACCTCAAAAAAGGCATCATTGAATACAAGCGAGGAAATAATACAAATAATACCAGATTTGCAACAACATCCTTCAAATCAAGATAATAACCGCAATCTGTTTTAACATCACCAAATTACTGTGAAGCACACAGATCTATTGTTTTCTCACCCCTCTGAAGCTTTAAAAAAAAAAGCTGATACTCTCTCAAGTGAGTATGGTCAATTTTGGTCACCTGTTCTGTCTGCCTCTCCTTGCAAGTACGCTCCTCTCACATACGGGACATGCAAAATTTATCTGCAACCTTGGCACCCGAAAGTCCTGGGCTGGACTCTACAGCAAACTGGAACTGGATTCAGTCTGTCACTAGGCCTCGGTTTTGCAAGGACGGCAGTCAGGGTCCTTCCCAGATATCGGCCATAGTCGAAGAGGGAAAAAGGGCTGAGGCCCTCATGATCTCCCACTTTTATATGAAGTATCATGTGAATGGGATGGAATACTTAGTTGGTCAGTTTTAGTCACCTGTTCAGTTTGCTCCTCCTTGCCCCTCTCACGGGGCATGCATCCTTATCAGCGACCTTGCATTCCATTGTTATGTCTACCAAAACATGTATCCAACTTCAGAAAAGTGCAGTTACTACGAAGACTTTAGATGAAAGGAAAATTAACTAAAAGAGAAATTGGTCTTGTTTTTAACAAAACCAGAACACAAGGGCAAGTACCAGATTTTGCACCTGGGACACAGCAACCCTGGCTGTACATACAGAATGGGGAACAAGAAGCTGGAAAGCAGCTCTAAAGAGACCAATCTGGGAGTTCTGGTTGATGGTAAGTTGAACATGAGCCAACAGTGTGCCCTGGCAGCCAAGAGGGCCACCTATGTCTGGGGTGCATCAAGTGGGATTGTCCCACTCTACTCTGCACTGGTGCGGCCTCACCTGGACTGCTGTGTGCAGTTCTAGGCAACACAGTATAAAAAAAGTATAAAGCCATGGAGAGTGTCCAGAAGAGGGCTACAAAGTTGGTGAAGAGTTTGGAGAGGAAGCCATATGAGGAGCGGCTAAAGTCACTTGGTTTGTTCAGTCTGAAGAAGAGGAGACCTTTTCGTGGTCTACAGCTTCCTCATAAGGGGAGGAGGAGGGGTAGGCATCGAATTCTTCTCTTTAGTGACCAATGACAGAACCCAAAGGAATGGCAGGAAGATGTGCCAGGGGAGTTTTAGGTTAGACATTAGGAAAAGGTTCTTCACCCAGAGGGTAGTGGAGCACTGCAACAGGCTCCCCAGGGAGGTAGTCACAGCCCCAAGCCTGACAGTATTCAAGAAGAGACTGGACAACACCCTCAGACACATTGTGTGAACTGTGGGGTTGTCATATGCAGAGACAGGAGCTGAACTCAATGATCCTTGTGGGTCCCTTCCAACTCAGGACATTCTATGATTAGCCAATTTACACAAAGACCATAATTGAGTACAATATAATTTCAAACTTTCTTTTAGCAGAGAATCTTCCCACAAATTTATTCTAATGTGTAAGTATGCATCCTAAGGGGGAGCAAGATAGTATTTCAGTAGAACTGGTTCCCATTTTACAGTTGTCTCCCCTAATGAATCTCTTTTGGTACCAAATGCAAATATGCAAACAAATACCAAGCCTGCATACACTCAGCTTGAGTGTATCAACCACTGTGCATCTATGTGTAGCAGGTCTATCCGAATGCAGTCCTCAATTTAGCTGACTTACATGGAGATTTATTCCAAGTACCAAATGCATGAAACCAAATTCAAATATGCAAACCAAATGCTGATCTCATATATGCAAACCAAATACCACACAAAAATATGGGCGAATACCAAGTTCAAATATGCAAAATGATCACAATTGCACTGAACACAATTACACTTTTTCAAGACAATTCAAGCCACTTACTGCACAGACAGGGAGAGGAACCACTGGAGTCCCAAATAAACAGCTAGGTGCATGCTGGAGTCCAATCGGCTCTGCCCCCTGTTGTTTTCAGTAAGCTGGACGGGGCAAGGTTCTTATCAGCATCCCATCTAGGGTGCCACAACTGTTGTCCCAACACAGGACTCTTTACCTGGTGTGCATACAAATGAGCCAAATTTAGCACACAGAGATAAGATGTTGTTTATTACAGAGTTCTGCAAGTCTGGATGCTGGAATAAAGCCAGCATACCAGAAAGAAAAGTAACAGCCATTATATATAAAATCTTATCCCTACATTCACACCCAATTGGTTACACATTTGCATATTGCATGACATAATCCTTTTAGCATATAATGAGCAACATTCAGCTAAAGGACACTTTATCCAACAGTCTTGAGATATGTGTTAAAGCAAGACTCAACTAATTGCGCAGGCTTCAAAATGTCTAAAGCTGCAAGGTCAGTAGTGTCTGTAGTTCGTGATTAGGTGTTTTGCAAGTCACTCTTATTTTTGTTCTATGAGCAGACTGACCTAAGACTGAAATGATTTATATTTCTTTAGTTTAGCAATTCCAGACAGGATTCATTCTTTTAAGTGATGACAACAATAACTTGGGTCATCAAGGAAGAGGTGTAACATATAGATGGTCTTGTGATCAAGGGGTGGACTAAACCATGGATGCTATTGCACTGATTATCCATGAATGTGAAACATGCATTGCAATCAAACAAGCCAAGTGGTTAAAACCTCTCTGGTATGGAGGACGATAGCTGAAATATAAATTTGGGGAAGGCCTGGCATGCCTGCAAACCTGCCACGGCAAACGCTATAAGTGTACAATGGTGGAAGCAACCACTAGATAGCTGGAAACATATCCTGTGCCCCATGCCACCATATGGAATGCTTTTCTGGGCTTTGAAAAGTAAGTCCTATGGTGGCATGGCACCCCAGAAAGAACTAAGTTGGACAACGGGATGCATTTCCGAAACAAACTCATAGACACCTGGGCCAAAGACCATAGTGTTGAGTGGGTGTATCACATCCCCTATCATGCACTGGCCTCCAGAAAAATCAAACTGTACAATGGATTGCTAAAGACTACGCTGAGAGCAATAGTTGATGGGACCTTCAGAAATTGGGATACACATTTAGCAAAAGCCACTTGGTCAGTTAACACTAGGTGCAGCAATTGAGAATGACACACACAGAGACACACATACACACAGTTCATGTCAGCAGCGAGAGCAGAGCCAGGCAGAGCTGAGCTGAGCCCAGCAGAGCAGAAAGCAAGCAAGCCCTCTTTAATTAACTCTTTCTCATTTTAGAGCTTTACAGATACAGGCCTGGACTAAGAGGTCAAACAGGATGTTTCTTTTCAAAAAATGTTATTCCAAACACACCACACTCATTCTTTCTCACGCATACCTAGGGCAGTATTCTGGCCCAACATTCACAGAACCACACTTTCACTCCTATGTAACCTGCCCAAGGCTGCTTTGTTTTGACTGACTGTTGTGATTTAATCATGTTAGTATTAGTCTTTCTTGACCATCCAGATAGCCATGTTAGTAATGATCTTCTTTTATCATCCAGGTGGCTGGAGCCATATGTCCTGCCATTCCCACAACTAGGGGATCTACCAGTTGAGCTTTTATGTACTGTAGAAGGGGATAAAGTCCTTGTGGTGCCCATGAAGAATATGTTAGGGAGGACAGTCTGGTCTACTCCTGCCTTGGGCAGAAGGCCAACCCACATGTGGGATTGCTTTTGCTCAGGGACCTGGGTGCATTTGGTGGGTCATGCTGAAGGACAGAGAAGTTCGATGTGTACCTCAAGGGCATTTGATTCTGGGTGAGACTAGTCAATGATTTCAACTGCATGATGTTAATTGCTACACAATACTGAATGTCATCATTACCATGGTTACTATACGCCATACTAAAAGTATTCAGTAAGTACCTTCCAGGTTAATGAAGAATGAACTTCGATAAAACCATAGAACCACAGTATGTTAGGGATTGGAAGGGACCTTGAATGATCATCTAGTCCAACCCACCTGCTAAAGCAGGTTCACCTAAAGCAGATCACACAGGAATGCATCCAGGCGGGTTTTGAATGTCTCCAAAGAAGGATACTTCACAACCTCTCTATGCAGCCTGTTCCAGTGCTCTGTCACCCTCAAGGTAAAGAAGTTTCTCCTCATATTCACATGGAACCTCCAATGCTTCAGTCTGTGCCCATTGTCCCTCATCCTATCATTGGGCACCCCTGAAAGGAGTCTGATCCCATTCTCTTGACATCCACCCTTGACATATTTATAAGCATTTAACATCTTCAGGACTTAATGCATCAAATGAAACAGTCTAATGCCTGGGTGAATGAGTCTTTTAATTCCCTAACAGAATGAATGGGACACGTGATTCAAAGTATTATTGTAGAGATATGTTTATTCATTTTTATATATGTGTTTATTGTGTGCCTCTGTAAATTACTCTGTGCTATACCCCACAAGCCCAAATGGACCCAATGGCTGGCTTTGCCAGCCCCAGTGAAAGCAGTCCTTTGAGTGAGGGGTTGGAATATGGGAATATAACAGAAGATCGGTGGGGATTGTAAACTCACTCAAGTGACTTGAAGCTGGGGTGTAGTAAAACACATATATGATACTAATTGTTGTTTAGTCTTGTGTGCTTGACAAGTAAAACATCTGCTTTTAGATAACATAGGCTTGTGATAGACTCAGAGGCACCCTATTGAACATACTCAAGATTCCTGCCCTGCTGTGGGAAAGATCAAAGCACAGTGGTAAACTACACCTGAGAGAATCCCCAATATACAGGCAAAACCAGCAGGTTCAAAAACTCTCTAGCAAGGATCAAACTCCACAGTGCCTGTGCTCTCACTTGTATGCCTCTGCCTGGGTGCCACCTTGGAGATTAGGAGTCATTAGGAGCAGCTATTTCCCTCCTTGGCTTGCTTTTTAAACAGAAGTTGTTGGTTCCCTTTTCTTCCCCTCTCACTGCTCTGGGAGGTTAGCATAGTCTGGCTGAATCCTGGATAACATGCACAGCAGTGGCTTTGAATGGTATAAATGGCAGCTTCATAAATCAGCTGCCAGCTCTGCTCTTGCTCAAACAGCTCTCCTGGATGCAAGTAGAACATCACCACAGCCCCCTGCAGTGAGGAGAGAGGTGCAGGCAAGGGACCAGAGGTGCAGAGGGATTAGAGGCAGTCTCTAGCACAGTATTCATGCTCCTGAGCTCTGCTTGCATAGCTGGTGAGCTGAAGGCATAAAGGGCTCCATTATAGTGACCCAGCTGTGAGCATCACCTGGGGATTTGGGAGCATTGGGCTGCCTGTCTAGTGGCTGCCCTCACCCTGCAGCCGTGGTGGGATGCTATGCCAGATCACCTGCCTTCCTCAAGGAAAACCTGTGGTTTTTCAGATGAGACCTCAGCCCTTCCAGGACAGGGAAGCATCTATAATTACCACCCACCAATGCAAAAGAGTATAAATATGGCAGTTGTAAAAACCTGCTTGCCCTGGTGTTAGGGACTGGCTTAAACATAAAGGACATGAATCCATGGAGCAGTTGCACGATCAGAGTTTGTTCTAATAAGAGTTTGTTCTAATAAGAGTTGTGTTCTAATGTTTGTTCTAATAAGAGTTGTGTTCTGATAAGTTAATGGTTTGACATGTTATAGGAGCTTAGCATAACCAGGCCTCAATGCCTCAGTAGGCCTCAGCAGAGACTGCTGATCATGAGGGAACAGCAAGGACACTGTGACCTTGACATGACTTGTAAACAACTCCAGGGAGGGGGGAGTTGAAAAGGCGCGAAACTCAGGCCGCAGGTAGGAGGGTCAAGGCAAATGTAACCTTTGGACTTAAGCCAATCAGCAGGTGACAAGTATGCATAATTACTGTAAGCTCTATAAATATGTGTCGTTAAGAACAATAAAGCGAACAATGCGTTATCACTTTCACAAAGTTGGCTTAGCTTGTTCCCCCCGCCGCTCGCAACTGGCGCCCGAACAGGGACCCTCGCCAAAAAAAGGGACTTAATTCGACATAAACGGAAACAACTATTTCGAGTGGCGGGATGCAGAGAAGCACCGGGATCGCAGCGACCGGGGGGTCAAGAGCGACCGAACGCTGGTCACGCGGCGTGTCGTTCCGGAGGCCTGAGCCGTCCGAAAGGGGTTTGCCGTCTGCGGGGGCTACTACAAAGGGCTGCAACTGGTGCCAGAATCAGGGAGGCACCAGCACCTGGTGCCAGAATCTGGGAGGCATCAGCGATAATTATAGGGTAAGAGTATATTTCGTATATATAGATAGTGTATAAGTGCCGGCAATATGGATCTCGAGGTAGCCCTGGATTTATTACAGCGCTTTTTAGAAAAGCGAGGAGTAAGCTGTATCAAGCATTTAGCGGGGTTAGTAACGTTAGGTAAGGTTAAGGGTTGTTTTCAGAATCCGGATTCTCTTTTTGATGTTAGTGAGTGGCGAAAATTAGGGGATGTGTTATGGGATATGGTTATAGATGACGATAAAGCGGCACAGAAGTTAATGAAACCATGGCGGGAAGTTACAAACAATATTAAGCGTTATCAGTTAGAAAAGAATTTAGCCGCGGTTGCGACAGAGCGGCTGGGGGGGGAAGGGAGTGTATCGACAGGAGCACCGCCAGCTAACTACCTGTTGTTTGGGAACGATCATGTCCCAATTCCCCCTAGAGGTATGCCAGTTACCGTAACTAAGAAAGTAAAAGCCGAAGTTGCTGGTTTTGGAAGCTTCCCCCCAAGTCCCGCCGCGGCCGCGCCCCCCGTCAATCCCGCCGCGGCCGCGCCCCCCGTCAATCACGCCGCGGCCGCGCTGCCCCCCCCAATCCCTCCGCGGCCATGCGCGCCCTCCCCCCCTCCGCCACCGGAAGGGGAAGAGGCAAGCGAGCCTACAGGTGCCACAATGAAGCCGCCGGAGCCGCAAAGGCGGGCCAGAGTAAAACGGATTAATTGGAGAGAGATAATGAAACAAGCGGCCGAAAACGAACAGTATGATATCATTGGGGACCTCACTAGCGCCCAGGCTTTTCCTGTTCGCTTTGAAACAACTGATGATGACACGCTTCAGGGTTCTTACAGCCCGTTGAGCTGGAAGTTGTTGTCTCAGCTGCGCAGCACAGTGAATGAGTCTGGGTTGCATGGGGAACCCACAAAACAATTACTAAATTATATCTGGGGTGGAACCCTCCTATGTCAGGAAGATATTAAGGTCATCATGAGGATGATCATGACCCAGTCTCAATTACTGCTCTGGCAAGCGCATTGGCAGCGCTATTGTGAAATATCAGCACACCACCCTAGAAATCCAAATGATCCCCTTTATGGAGTGACCACTGAACAATTAACTGGGATGGGGAGGTTTGTTGCTATCGACGCCCAACTTCAATTAGGGCTGGACATTTGTCTGGAAGCCATGCGAACAGCACGGTTAGCTATAGGTGCCGTAAAGATCTCCCCCCCCTCACCGTCATACATGGCTATAAAACAAGGTAGAGATGAGTCATTCGCACAATTCATTCACCGCGTAACTGCAGCGATAGAACAGGCAGACGTACAGGAGTGGATGAAACCAGCACTGCTGAGGCAGTGTGTCCTAGAGAACACTAATCAACCTACAAAAGCCATAATATTAACATTGCCAGGAGATGCAACTATAGAGCAGATGTTAGATCGCATGAGTAGGGTGCCAGTGGGGCCGCAGGCGATGCTAGTGGAGGCACTGAGGGAGCTAGGGAAAGACCTGATACAGGCCCAGCAGCAAGCCTTTGCAGCCCTAGCCCCCTTGCGCCAGACTGAGAGGCAACCCCGATCTCCCCTACGCCGAGGGAACAAATGCTTTCGTTGCGGACGAGAAGGGCACACCCGTAAGGACTGCCGTGTTCGACAAGTTTGGTGTGAGAACTGCAGAATGAACAATCATAACACCATAGCCTGCGGGCGGTCGGGAAACGTGCAAGCGAGTGCGACGAGCTGCCGCGCGACGACAACAGTGGCGGCTCCTGTTCAGCTGGATGGGACCACGTCCTCGACTCCACAGCAACGCCAAGCACCAGCTCCCAGCTCCAACCCGTTCCTGCCAGCACCTTGCGCCCAGCCACAAAAGGGAGCCTCGGCTTGGACCTGGCGACAGCAGTAGATGTAACGCTAATAGATCAGCGTCCACAAAGGATCCAAACGTGCACTCTGGGACCAGTATTAATTAATGGAAAACCACAAGGTGCACTACTAATCGGATGTTCATCCAGTGGCATAAAGGGACTTTTTGTACTACCAGGGATAATTGATGCGGACTTTAAAGGGACAATATCTGTGGTTGTTCAAACATTATTTCCACCGGTGCATATCCCAATGGGGAGCAAGATTGCCCAGCTAGTTCCTCTCCCTCACCTGACTGAGGACATGGAGGCCTTATCAGCTGCAGATAGAGGAACAGCTGGGTTTGGATCTACAGGAGGTCTTGTTCTGCTGACCATGGCTATGAATCGCCGACCAGTGGCTACAGCCACCCTGGCTGTGGGAGGCGAACAAATTAGTTTGGAGGTATTATTGGACACTGGGGCCGATCTCACCATTATCGATACCAACCGCTGGCCTCGTCACTGGCCATTGTTACCTATGGCCAGGGGGGTCGAAGGAGTTGGAGGTCATTCTTCGGTTTTGCGCAGTAAAGATCACATTCGAGTTGTTATTGAGGGAAGGACTGCGTCTACTTATATTACAGTGATGGCTTTGCCTCAGGGAGTCAACGGACTGATTGGTCGTGACGTGCTAGACCAATTAGGTGTCATTCTTACCACCAATCGACCTTTTTAGCAGCGGTCACTGCAACATGGGCTTTCCCGATCCCACTTCGTTGGTTAACTGATAAGCCAGTTTGGGTCGAGCAGTGGCCGTTGAAAAAGGAAAGCCTTGAAGCAGCACATCAGCTCGTAAAAGAACAGCTAACACAGGGACATCTCCAGTTATCTACTAGCCCCTGGAACACACCCATATTTGTTATCCGGAAAAAGTCTGGGAAATTTCGCCTACTGCATGATCTCCGTGCTGTAAACGCCCAGATGCAGGCCATGGGAGCATTGCAACCCGGACTACCCAACCCAGCCATGCTACCTGAACATTGGCATCTTTTAATTGTGGACCTCAAGGACTGTTTTTTCACTATCAGCCTGCATCCAAATGATACCCAGCGTTTCGCATTCACGTTGCCATCCATAAACAGAGAAGCACCTGCACAACGATTTGAATGGGTGGTTCTCCCGCAAGGAATGAAAAACAGTCCAACGCTCTGCCAGCTTTTTGTTGATAATGCTCTGCGCCCTGTGCGATCTGCTTGGCCTGGAGCAGTCATTTACCACTATATGGATGATATTTTAATAGCCCAACGGGATCCTTTCACAGATCAGCAACAGCTGTTTTTATCCCAAACATTACAGCAAGAAGGACTAGTCATTGCATCTGAGAAAATCCAGTCGTCAGCCCCGTGGACATATCTTGGGTGGCGAATCTCTGAATCTCAGGTTCGACCACAAAAATTGGAAATAAAAACTGATATCCGGACATTGCATGACGCTCAAAAACTTATGGGCGATTTACAATGGCTACGGCCAGTGGTGGGGATTTCGAATGACAATCTCGAAATCCTTCGACCTCTGCTCCATGGCGTGGATCCAGTTAGACCCGTGCACTTATCAACTGCACAGCAGATGACTCTGCAGCAAATTGCTAACCAAATCACTCAGCGTTGGGTCGATCGTCGAGACCCTGAGTTGCCAGTGGACTTAACCATCCTCAATGGACCTTCTCAGCTCATTGGTGCATTGACACAATGCAAAAAGAAAAGGGGGGAGAGGGTCCGTGTCCTAGAATGGCTATACACAAAACTGCAACCGCAGAAATCTATTCAGCAGAAACTAGAAAATTTAGCGGAACTGATTCGAAAAGGCAGGACACGTATTTTACAAATCACAGGAGCTGAACCAGGAATTATCAGATTACCTATTAAAAAGGACATGCTAGAATGGTGTATTCAAAAATCTGAGGACTTACAAATTAGTCTGCTCTCTGCTGCACAAGAGATCGCAGTGGACTCAGTAAATTCACCAGTGTTGCAATGGATTAGCCAAAATGAGTGGATCATGCCACCAAAAAGAGGTGAGACACCCTTACCGGATGCAGTTACAGCCTTCACAGACGCCGGAAAGAAATCAAAGCGTGCAGCAGTTACCTGGATGGAGGATGGAGTATGGCACCACCATATTTTGTTGGCCGTGCCAGGAGACTCATTACAAACACTGGAGTTAGCTGCTGTCGTCTGGGCTGTCCTCCGATGGCATGATCAGAGTCTTAATGTAGTAACAGACTCATTATATGTTGCTGGAGTGCTATACAGGATAGAAGATGCTAGAGTTAAAGATTCCAAAAATCTTCGCTTGTATGAGCTCTTTCGTCAACTTCAATCTGCCCTCCAACAACGTTGGAAACCATATGCAGTCATCCACATAAGGAGCCACATGTGGTCTCAGGGTCTGGGTGAAGGAAACCAGAGAGCAGACCGACTAGTGACGCTCACCGTACCCATAAGTGACTTTGTCAAGGCTCGAGAAGCCCACAATGCCTTTCACCAGAATGCTAAGGGACTGAGAAAACAGTTTAATATCACTATGGACGAAGCAAAAGGGATTGTGAGAGCATGTCCTGAATGTAGTCATCATGGACCAGGTCTAGGCATTGGGGTGAATCCTCGCGGCCTAGGCCCATGCAAGCTTTGGCAAATGGATGTCACCCACGTGCCGGAGTTCGGTCGACTTAAGTACCTGCATGTCACTATAGATACATATAGCCATTTTGTATGGGCAACTCCTCAGATTGGAGAGAAAGCAATACATGTAATCCGACACTTAACGAGCTGTTTTGCAGTAATGGGAGTGCCTCAAAAATTGAAGACAGACAATGGTCCAGCATATACCAGTGAAAAAATGAGGAAATTCTGTCAAATGTGGGGGGTTTCACATATCACTGGTATTCCTTACTCTCCGACGGGTCAAGCTATTGTAGAGAGGTCTAATCAGACCATAAAGAGGTACTTGCAGAAATTTCGTGACGTTAGAGATATACAGGAAAGAGTCTCTAAGACCTTGTTTGTAATGAACTACCTGTGTATATTTGGGGACTCTGAGGTAGTGCCTGCGAAGTGCCACTCTGGGGTCCTTAACACTAGTAAACCGCAAGGCATGAAGGTTTATTATCGAGATTTGTCAACAGGGAAATGGGAAGGGCCTGCCGAAGTACAATTTATTGGCAAAGGTTATATGTGTGTGCTTACATCCTCAGGCCCGCAGTGGATTCCAGCTAGATGGACTAAGGCAGTTCTGGACAGCCGACCACCGAGAACATCCGGGGGTGAAGGGTCCGCATAGCATAGTCATCAACGACTAATATCAGAATTTTCTTGAAATGTGGCAATTTTTGACTGTGATGTTAAACTGTTATATAGTTACCGGGTTTGTAAGTAGATCATTGTTCGATCCTCGGGAAAATGTTTGGGTAACCCTAGGGAGAGCCGCAAATACCACTACCTTCTGTGCAAGCTTGGCAACGCCAAGTGCACCCTTCGTTACGTGTCTCATTGGGGTACCATTGAATAACAGTTCCTATGGCCTATTTAATCGATAGCTCTCTGAGCAGCAGCAGGAATATTCACGTGCCCCTCTGGGATGTTGCAGGCTCAAGGGCCTTCTTGATCAGCTCACAAAGTGGCTGGGACTGGGAGGATGGATCAAAGGCCTCTTGCAAAGTTTGTTGTTTATTCTGATTATTGTATTTATTGGACTTTTGTGCCTAAGTTGTGCCTTATCTTGTATTAAAAGAATGTTTGAGCGAACATTGGGACAAACTCTGCTCGTACAAAAAGAAAGAGGGGGAATTGTTAGGGACTGGCTTAAACATAAAGGACATGAATCCATGGAGCAGTTGCACGATCAGAGTTTGTTCTAATAAGAGTTTGTTCTAATAAGAGTTGTGTTCTAATGTTTGTTCTAATAAGAGTTGTGTTCTGATAAGTTAATGGTTTGACATGTTATAGGAGCTTAGCATAACCAGGCCTCAATGCCTCAGTAGGCCTCAGCAGAGACTGCTGATCATGAGGGAACAGCAAGGACACTGTGACCTTGACATGACTTGTAAACAACTCCAGGGAGGGGGGAGTTGAAAAGGCGCGAAACTCAGGCCGCAGGTAGGAGGGTCAAGGCAAATGTAACCTTTGGACTTAAGCCAATCAGCAGGTGACAAGTATGCATAATTACTGTAAGCTCTATAAATATGTGTCGTTAAGAACAATAAAGCGAACAATGCGTTATCACTTTCACAAAGTTGGCTTAGCTTGTTCCCCCGCCGCTCGCACCCTGGAGGAACTGAGCTGCTGCCAGCAATTAGTGAGTTTGTTACAAATCCCAGGACATATTTTCAGCCCATCTCATGCTGCCTTTCCCCAGGCTCCTTTGGATCTCTGAGCTGCGACTTGGGAAGCCCATGTGCACCCAGAGAGGTGATACAGCCCTGGCATTGTTGCCAGTGCAACTGTCCTCAGCATTGCAGGGTCTCTGCAGCAGAGCCAGCAGCATCTGTGGCTAAAAGCTTTGCCTTGTGCCAGGTCCTGTTGATATCAGGGGAGCAGCCCACATGTCTCCAGCCAGTAGTGGTCTCTCCAGAGCACGTTCCCACCCTACAGATAGAGGCAGGGACCTGCTGCAGCAGTAAGCCTGGGAAAGGATGGTGGTCACCAGTTTCCAGACCCTTCTGGGCTTCAAAACCCCAGGGAAAAGCCAGGTAAGGAAAAGTGGAGCTGTATTTAAGAAACCCATCAGAGATGCTATGACAGCTCTCTCTGCTTGTAGAGATTTAGCAGCCCTGGGCTAGAAGCAAGCTGAACTGCTTTATACAGGCACAGTAAGTATCTCTGCTGTGGTAGGGCTGAATGCATCCTTGGAGCTGTTCATCCTCAGATGTCTCACTGGTCTCTGGGGATGGGTGTGCAGACAAAGTTAAATGTAGGTCCTGCATATCTGCCTCTCTGAGGACACCTTGTTCAGCCCCTCCTGCTCTGCTGGGAAGCCATCAGTTTAGGGATTACTTATAAATGTGAGTTGGTGTCGTGGTTTAACCCAAGCTAGTAATACAACCATGATAGCCGCTCACTCAACCTCTCCCCCAACCCCCCATAGGGGAGAGAATCAAAAGGGAAGGAAGAAACTTGGACACACACAGTTTAATAAAATAACAAAATACTAATACAGTACTAGTAAATATATATATATAATAGAAATAAAAGATACTCAAGGCAATTCCTCACAAACACACTGAGCAGCCAGTCCCAAGAAATGGCACCTGGTCCCACAGCTGATCCCAGAGAGAGAAAAGAGAGGAAAAAAGCAGAAAGGCTGAGAGGCCTCTGCAAAATGGTAAAAAGCTAACTAAATATCCTGCACCAAAAACTCCCCTGGCTGCACCCCAGTGAGAGTGGAAGAGCAAAACCAGAAGGTCTCAACTCTCCTTAAATACAGAGCATGATGCCAATGGGATGGAATACTCTTATTGATCAGTCTGGATGTCAGTCAAGCTCTGCCCCTTCCATGCCCCACTTCCTAGCTGCCTCACACTTGTGGGCAGAGCTCAGAGGCCTTGGCTCTCAAACAACAATTAAAAACTTTAACTTTGTCCTGGAGTTTATCTTCTTGTTCTCAAATCCAAACAATGACCATGCTAACTATGGAAAAAAAGGTTTCTAACTGCATGAAGAAAATTAACTTGTTTTCAGTCAAACCAGCACACAAACACAGGCACAAGCTGCAGCTGCCTCCCCAAATGGGTCCTGGCAGGCTGGCACCCTGCTTCCATGTCTTTATGTGTCTATAAAACAGGTGTTCAGCAGTGGGGAGAGATTTACAATGGTTTAGCTCTGTTTCTAGACACGCAAAGCAGCTCTGATACAGTTTAGGCATTGTTTCCCCACCAGTAAGCAGGGAAAGCAGAGTCAGGATGTGTGCGCTCCCAGCTGGGCAATGACAGCCCTGTTGAGAGATGAGTCTGGGGCTGGGGAACTGCAAAAAGATGATACTGCCCAGCCCCAGACTGAACACAGCTGCAAAGCAGCAGCTCAAACCTTCCAAGTTGTTTAGGAAAAGAGGGGTCAGAAGAGAGCAGCTGATAAGTCGAGAGGTACAGGATGCCCAGTAAGATTTATTGTGTTGTGTTTTCAACTTGCACATGGACACAAGACAAAAAGATGAGGTTTCAGTTCAGCAAGCTCAATAAATCAAGGCTTTGACAACTGTGAAGCTGGACATTATTAATCCCTTTTGCAGACAGGCTGAAGGGGTAATGATTACACTTTCCCCCTAAATAATATGGAAGGACATTCCTCCTGGTGACCCGCCTCTCCCGTCAAGTAATAATACTATTATACTAATTGCAAAAATACTTCAGCTCAGCCATTGCTTGCAAAATAGGAAACAAAGCACATAAACTTTACCATTTTATCACTTTGATCTTAGTTACTCTAAAATGTATAACTGCAGTAACAAATGCTTTTACTCCAAGTTGGCCTTTACACAAGTCTTTAGTGAAAACTATTATAGCCTGAAATGAACTAAAAGAAATATCTGTACAGGTCGAATCTGAAACTGCAAAATATCCCTTTTTGGCATTATTGGTGACAATTATAGTCTTGACGATAGTGAATTTTGGTTTTGCTACAAACTAAAGACTCTTACAAAGCAAATTTGGGCTTTGCCCATGGTATTGAAATATGAGTGAACATGTTGGAGTTTTGAAGAAATTTCGCATAAGCTTACTTCATGGCTACACGATTTGACCTTGTTAAAGTAGTTGTTTCTGTTTGTGACTCTAATTTTAATGCTAATAATTTTTACTTGCATTATGCTACAATGTTCTATTTGATACTGCTATTAGGTAACAAATAGCTATGCCGTAACGCAACACAAGATGATAATATTTTGGAGATCTATATTGCAAAAGAATTTGCAAGTATATTGAAAATGGGGCAATTGAAGAGAAGCTGCTAAATTAATGTATGTCGGGGGTCAAGACCCCGGCATGGGTTCGGGCCTACGGCGACGGAGGAAGAAATGTCACCAATTCAACGTGAATTATAGACATGCTTCATCTTTATTGGCACAAGCGCAAGCTTTTATAACAGTTCTATTAACTATGCCTACTTGTCAAACACCGATTTGATAGCATACATAATGAGCCCATCCCAACATACATAATGAGTCCATCCCCTTCTGTGGCCCCCCTTGGTATGTGAGTTCCCTCGTTATCTCGGAGCTGCCTCCTGGTACTTGTTTACCCAGGCCTTTCTCAGGAGCTGCCTCCTGAGACTGTGAGACTTGTTTATGCAGGCCTTTCCCAGGCAATACCTCTTACCCACCTTTGCTCAGCTCATGCTAACTAGAGAAGATCTTTTTCATGGAGAGGGTCTCTGGGGTCGTGCCCTTTCTCTTTTAGCCATTCCCCAATAAATGTATACTGTGATTGTTACAAAGGACGTACCTATCATTAACCAATTGACATGACAAATGCTTTCTAACCACCTGCAAAACAAGCGGATATTTTTCAGGTTTTAGATTCTTCTGCATGACAAGAGGGAGACAGAAGATTAAGTAACACATTGTTTAGAATCGGAGTGCTTAGCTTGTATTTGACTAGTAATTAATAGATGTATTTTAAGTAAGAAACGAATCAATTACTTATGTAAGTGTGTACTAGTTGCACTTCCGTGAAGAGCTGTCAATGTGGAGGTTGATCAGCAGACTCATGAAAAGACCCTCAGAAGACCCCCAAAAGAGACTGCAGTACTTTAAAAGGATGCTAGATAACAGCAAAGACCATGAAATAACAAACTTCATACTAATATTTATGCAATTATTTCTTAGTATAGATGTATTGTATGTTAAACATTTTCAAAAATTATAATGAATATGCAATAACTGTGTAAATATAAGCAACGCAAGAACATCCAGTCATTGGAGCACTTACGGAGGATAATCCCCAGTGCTACCCCAGCGCTGTTTAAATAAAGAATGCCTGCTTAACAGTATAATTGACTTTGCTGTTAAGTTTATTGCTTCGTTTCAGTCCTAGTGGGATGCCCCAGCCTGTGCAGGGGAGGGAGGTCTCTGAGCATCAGAGCACACCTTACCCTTCCCTGTCCCCTCCTCTAGGGAAGGGGGAGGAAGGACTACTCCAAGGGCAGGAGAATGTCCTCACTCCCAGCTTGAACCCAGCTTTCTATGGCCATGCTGCAAAAGCCACTCAGCCCCAACCCTGCCCGCACGGGCGGAGAATCAGACTGGCAGAGCAGTCTATTGCTTTCCTGCACTGCACCGTGCAGATGCCACCCCGATCAATCCACCTCCAGAAAATGTCATCTTCTAAGCGGGAGACATTTAAACAGTGAAATGCCAAAGGAGCAGCGTGGTAATTAAGACAAAGATGTAATTACTGAAGTTTTTGGGAGGACAAAGGACACAAATGAGGGAGGTTTGGAGAGAGGCTGTTTATCCTGCTCCTAAACCTGTGGCAGTGCCATGTGTTCACTAGGAAGGGATGTGTTCGCTAGGAAGGGACTGTGCAAACACAGGCTGAGCGGAGTGTCTTTGGAGGGGGTGAGTTTGCTTGACAGTTTACCATTAGAACATCTGAAAGACCTGACATTGCCTGCAGTCACGGGGAAGGTTACAAGCTACTGTTCCTGAAGCCTCATTACAGTCATTAGTAGCTGAAGGAGCATCAATGGCTTGATTCGCATCCACACCCAGCAGGCAGAATATGCAGCCAGAGAGGAAAATAGGCAAGCAAAAGAAATTAGCGGTAGGGTAGATTCTGGGCTGGAGCTCAGATCTGGTCCTAAATCCTCTGCCTGCTGCTCCCTCCCCTTCCTTAAGTTTCTTCCCATCATATTTCACATACCCACCCTCCTCTTCATCACTGGCAATAGGAGTTAATAACCCAGGGCTACTGGAGGGGTCTGCTTTGGCATGGAGATGGAGGCATCTATATGCTGCTCCTGATGCTCTGGGCTGTTGGGTAGTGCAGCATGGGGCAATAGATGCTGGCATAATGCTGTGAGTACAAGCCACAGCCTACCTGCACCTCCTGACACCACAAGAAATGTCCATTTGCTTTTCTGATAGGGTTGGTAAATCCTTCACAGGGAGTTGCCAGCACAGACACAGGATGAAAGGTGTGAATAGCCCAGTTGCAGCCACACATTGCCCTGGCAAAGGAGATCCCAGCCTCTCCCCACTTGCCTCTTCTCATGTTTCGGCATTAGAAAGCTTTCTCCCAACATCCAGCACAAATCTTTTTTCTTCTGCATCTGTCAAGTGCCTTTGG
The DNA here is from genome assembly GCA_901699155.2 of Streptopelia turtur. Classification (NCBI taxonomy): domain Eukaryota; kingdom Metazoa; phylum Chordata; class Aves; order Columbiformes; family Columbidae; genus Streptopelia; species Streptopelia turtur. Next base: position 1,016,696 of record CABFKC020000275.1, on the reverse strand, counting down.
TGCTGAGTAATGCTAAATCATGCTACTTTTATTCTAGCTACTTTGCCTGTGCTAGAAGTGCCATCTTTGAGAGAGAAATGTCAGAGAAACAGTGGGGGGTCAAGACTGAAAAACTGAGGGAGGTTAGAGGCTAAGGAGAGAAAAGAGATGTGAAAGAAGCTGCTAAATTAATGTATACTGTGATTAAGTTACAAAAGACATACCCATTGTTAACCAATTGACATGTTAAATGCTTTCTAACCGCCTGCAAAATGAGGGGATATTTTTTAAGTTTCAGATCTTTCTGCATGATAAGAGGCAGACAGAAGACTAAGTAATAAATTGTTTAGAAGCAGAGTGCTTGCTTTATATTTAACTAATAAATAATAGATGTATTGTAAGTGAGAAACTAAACAATTATAACTAACATCATCAATTATTTCTTAGTACAGATGTATTGTATGTCAAAATTTTCAAAAACTGTAATGCATATGTAATAATTATGTGAACATAAGCAACTCAAGAGCATCCAGTCTTTGGAGCACTTATGGAGGATGAACCCCAGTATTCTCCAGTGCTGATAAAATAAAGAATGCAGCTTAACAGTATAATTGACTCTGCTGTTAAGTTTATTTCTTCGTTTCAGATGTCTGCATGATGTTGGGGCTCAGACCCGCTGCAGTGCCCAGACCTCAGCATCTCCCGCTGTCAAGGTTTAAAGCAAGGTGACAATAAACCATGGCAGACACTCTCTGTTATCCCCTCACCCTCCCTCCACCCTCTCCTTTAGACTGGAAAGATGATAAGGGAGATAAGGAGGAAGGGAGACTTAGACTTCAAGTTGGAAGGTTTTAAAGGGTTTTACTAATGCTACTAATAAATAGAGAATATATACAAAATATACAAAACCAATCTTGAATGTTCGATATGGAGTTGGCATCACTCCAGTGGTGGTGGAGCTGGGTGGGCGGAACTGGCATGGCTCCAGCAGCTGCAGGACAGGCACCCGGAAGTCATGGGTGAGACTTCACAGCAAACTGGAAACTGGATTTCAGGGATGCAGGGCCGGAGGCCTTCCAGATCACAGGCAGACAGACAAGGTCCTCTCTAGATGTTGGCCATGGTCGAAGAGGGCTGAGACCCTCGTGATCCCATCTTATATAGGGGGTATGACGATTATGGGATGGAATACTCAGTTGGTCAACTTTAGTCACCTGTTCTGTCCGCCCCTCCTTCCAAATATGTCCCGTTATCAGTTAACGTTGGTTACTATAGTAATAAATCTAAACATGGACTTCTTCAGCATTCCGTTGATCCTCTTATCAGCACCAAGTACAGTGTCTGAGGAAAAATACGTAGGCACTTAGAAGGCACTTAGCTGAGAGGAAAATTCACTAAAAGAGAAACTGGTGTTGTTTTTAACAAAACCAGGACATTCCACTCCTTATTCCATACCATTTGAGTCATACCCAAATCACTACTACTTTCTGCCTATCTTCAAATGTATATGCACACAAATATGTATATCACTAGTTCATGAGTACAAGTCTCTCTCTAGGCAGGAGAGATGATGTGTAATCTGGTGCAGTTCGTGCCCATGAATTGCAGGTCAGAGATGTCAGTCTCAGTGAAGTTACTGAACACCACTCAATGAGATTAGCTTAGGGTTAACCATCATCACTGCATCAACCTGAAAGACACTTATGGAGCACTGTTAGTGTCATGCAGAAATTACCCTCATAGAGTTTGAAATTGAGTATTCTCACCAAGAATCAAGTCTCTTTGAGGTACACATCGGACTTCATCACCCTTCAGCATCACCCACCAAGTACATCCAGGCCCTTGAGAGAAAACAGTCCCACAAATGGGTTTGCCTTTGCCCAAAGCAGGAATAAACCAGACAGCTTTTCCTAACATGTTCCTTCCATGCACCACAGGGACTTTATCCCCTTCTAGTGTATGTAAAAGGTCTGACTGAGCAGGGCTGGCTTGATTGATTGATCCCCTGATGTTAACTAACCAGGTGGCTTGTGCCAGAGGTTTATCCCAGTTTTTAAAAGTTCCACCTCCCCTTGCTTTCGGGGTAGTTTTTAACAAGCCATTGTATCACTCAGTCTTCCCAGAGGCTGGTGCATGATAGGGGATATGATATACCCATTCAGTACCATGTTCTTTGGCCCAGTTGGTTATGAGACTATTTTTAAAATGAGTCCCATTGTCTGACTCAATTCTTTCTGGAGTACCATGTCGCCACAGGACTTGCTTTTCAAGGCCCAGAATAGTGTTCCGGGCAGTGGCATGAGACACAGGATATATTTCCAGCCATCCGGTGGTTTGTTCCACCATTGTGAGCACATAGCGCTTTCCTTGGCAGGTTTGAGGGAGTATAATATAGTCAATCTGCCAGGCCTCCCCATATTTATGTTTCAACCACTGCCCACCATAACACACAGGCTTTAACCTTTTGGCCTGCTTGATTGCAGCACATGTTTCACAATCATGGATGACCTGTGAAATAATGTCCATGGTTAAGTCCACCCCTTGATTATGATCCTATTTATATGTTTCCTCCCTTCCTTGATGGCCCAAAGCATCATGGGCCCACCGAGCTAGGAAAAGTTCACCTTTATGCTGCCAGTCCAAATCTACCTCAGCTACTTCAGTCTTAGCAGCCTGATCTGCTTGCTGGTTGTTTTGATGTTCCTCAGTGGCATGACCTTTAGGTACATGGGCATCCACCTGCCATTCTTTTTCAGTTAGGTTCTCCAGTCAAGCAGCAATGTCCTACCACAATGGGGCAGCCCAAATAGGCTTGCCTCTGCATTGCCAGTAATTTTGCTTCCACTGCTTTAACCACCCCCACAGGGCATTTGCCACCATCCATGAGTCAGCATAGAGATAAAGTACTGGCCACTTTTCTCTTTCAGCAATGTCCAATGCCAACTTGTCAAGGGTTTTGATTGCAGGGTGACAATAAAACTGTGGCAGATATATTGTTAACCTCCTCTCCCCCCACTTCCCCCTTCAGCCCCTCGCTCTCCCCCCTACCCACTAAGGACAGGCGATCGGGAGGGAAAGAAGGACAGAGAAAAGAGAGTTGGAAAAATTTAAAAATGTTTTACTAATGCTACTATTAAGAATAGAGAAAATAATACAAAATATACAAAACCAATCTTGAAAGTCCCAGCAACTGCAGAGCCGGCACCCGAAGTCCTGGATTGGACTCTGCAGCCAACCGGAGCTGGATTCAGTCTCTCACTAGGCCTCAGTTTGCAGGGACGACTAGCAAGGTCCTCTCCTAATGTCAGCTCTAAGGAAAAAAGGAAAAGGGACAAGATCCTCGTGATTTCCCACTTTTATATGAAGTATTCATGTGAATGGAATGTTATACTCAGTTGATCAGTTTCTTGGTCACTTGTTTCTCGTTGTCCCTCTTGTGAGAGGTGCATCCATGCTTATCAATAACTTCGCATTCCATTGCTATGTTTACCAAAACATGTATCTGGTTCTCCAGGAAAATGCAGCTAATATGAAGGCTTTAGCTGACAGGCAAATTCACTAAAAGTGAAACTTGTTTTTAACAAAACCAGGACACAATTGTATGGCTTTTACCTCTGCAAACTGTCTTGATTCACCTCATCCCTCATCAGTCTCTGTGACCTGTCATGTAGGACTCCACACAGCAGATAGCAGATTTCCACTTTGTATGTTTTCCTGCAAGATGACAGGATCCATCTGTGTGGAGGGGTTGCTGTTAGATGGAGATTTGTTACTGAACCAGCCAGGAATTTGAAGGCCAACTCAAAGGATGAAAACAGGACCTGCCGTGGGAGAGAAGCAACTCTACAATAACAAGGCCTCAATGTGGTGTAAATCAACGGACCTATCAGCAGTGAGACTTCAGCGTGTGGACAGCTCGTGAACATAGATGATATCCAATCAGTGAATGCATATTTGGAGCGTGGACGCATGATCAGAGAATAGTTGTATATATAAGGAGGCTTGTTTCTGTAATAAATGGCTTTGCGTGATTCACATTGAATCAGAATGCTGAGTCCTTTATTCACTCCAACATATCTGTGAACAGGGCATACTGCTTTTCAGTCTCTGGTAATTCATTATATGGTGGGGCTTCCTCAGCATGCATCACCTCCTCTTCTTCCGGTGAAACTCCAAAATCTTTGCCTTCCGGCCAGTCTGTGATCATTTCTAAGGTCCCCGGGCAATTAGGTTTCCCTATTCGAGCTCGCTGTGTGATTAATGCAATCCACTTACTCCATGTAGCATCAGTTGCATGATGCATGAAAGAAACCTTACCCTTGAACATCCAGCCTAGTACTGGTAATCGAGACACCAGGAGGAGCTGCGTTTCAGTACCAACCACTTCTGAAGCAGCTCGAACTCCTTCATATGTGTCACGGTCCATTCGATGATGGACTCGTGATGGTTCTTTTACCTTGATCTCAGAGCGCAAAATTAAGGTGACCAAAATGCCAAGAGGTTATAATTCAATCAAGCAGTGTTACTTTATTAATTTGCCCGTAAAGCGGCACACGACAGAGAGAGAGAGAGTAAGAAAGAGAAAAGGGAAAAGAAACGGAGAAAAGTAAAAGTAAAGATGAGAAATGAGGTTGCGTTTATCACCAGTCCAGTTCCAGAAGCATTCCTCTGGTCTCCGGTCCCGTGGAGTCCTGCCAGTCCTCCATCGTGGTTTGGGATCCTCTGGTGGGAAGATCTTCAATGGTGTCTATTCTGGTCTCATCTTTTATGCTTCTTCACCCCCCCTTGCTCCCATTGTTTTAGGACAGTCTCCGCCTTGATTTCTCAACCCAGGCTCGTACTGCACAGGCTCGAAAGATTCATACTTTCTTTTGCCAATGCTTACGTGTTCAGCATTCAGGGGTCTTTCTCTGGTCCATTGGGTGACCTCAGGACCCTTGGCGAGCTTCTGGGCATGCTCCTTTTCGTTTGCCATTGTTTGGGGGAGCAGGTGAGGGACATATGTAGCTGAGACTGCAGGTGAGAACACATCTTCTGGACGGCAGCCATTGTCCCCGGGTCGAAGAGACCCTCATAACAATAGCCTTCAGGAGGCTGGGGCTGGTTTTAGCTGAAGCAGCAGGTAAAGTCCACACAGCAGCCACTGTTAGCAGCAGCCCCCTGTATCAGGGAAAACAGTGCAACACAATGCTTCTCCTCGGGCCTCTCTCCAAATCATTGTCCACGCGTTCTTTCTGTCAGAGCCTCAGTTCTCTAAGTTCTTGATGGTGATGTTCAGGCAAATACTGCTCCATCTTCGGACCGACTCTCACAATATGCTGCCAGTATCTCTTTCTCAGTTGGAGTATAGTTGGCCTCCAAGCCATTATATCCTCTACTCCAAAACCCTAGAGGCTGACCTCAAGTCTCACCTGGTGCCTTTTGCCAGAGGCTCCAGGTAGGACCATTGTCCCCAGCTTCAGTATAGAGCACATTCTTAATGCCTTGTCCTGTATGGACTGGTCCAAGGGCTACTGCATGTACAATCTCTTGTTTAATTTGTTCAAAGGCTTGTCGTTGCTCAGGGCCCATTGAAAATCATATTTCTTTCGAGTCACTTGATAAAGGGGGTGCACAATCTGGCTGTAATCTAGAATATGCATTTTCCAGAAACCCACAACACCTAAGAAGGCTTGTGTTTCCTTTTTGCTAGTTGGTGGGGACATAGCTGTTATTTTGTTAATCACCTCTATCGGGATCTGGCGACACCCATCTTGCCATTTAATTCCCAAAAACTGAATCTCTCAGGCAGGTCCCTTGACCTTACCTCTATGGCAAAACCAGCTTTCAAAAGAATTTGAATTATTCTCTCATCTTTCTTGAAGACTTCTGCTGCTGTATCACCCCATACGATGATGTCATCAATGTATTGCAGGTGTTCTGGAGCTTTACCTTGTTCCGATGCAGTCTGGATGAGTCCGTGTCAGATGGTAGGTCTGTGATTCCACCCCTGGGGCAGTCGATTCCAGGTGTACTGATACCCCTCCAGATAAAGGCAAACTGTGGCCTGCACTATGCTGCTAAAGGAATAGAGAAAAATGCATTAGCAATGTCAGTTGTGGCATACCACTTGGCTGCCTTTGACTCCAGGGAAGGGAAGGGAAGGGAAGGGAAGGGAAGGGAAGGGGAGAAACTTGTGAACTGAGATAAACACAGTTTAATAAAATAACAAAATAATGCTAATATACCACTACTACTACTAATATATATAAAATGGAAAATAGAATATAAAAGATGCTCAATGCAATTCCTCATGACTTCTGTCTGTGCCGAGCAGCCAGTCCCAGGAAGAGAGCACCCTGATCCCAAACAGCCAATCCTGGAGAGAGAAGAGACAAAAAGGCAGAAAGGCCCAGAGGTCTCTGCAAAATGGCAGGATGACAAAAGGCTGAACTAAAGAAAGTCCCAAACAGATCTCTCCTGAACAGGTCTCAGTCCTGGCTCTGAGAAAACCTAGCTGGAAGATCCTGATGCTCCTTAAATATGAAACATGATGCTAATGGCATGGAATATTCTTACTGATCAGTCTGGATGTCAGTCAAGTTCTGCCCCATCTATGCCCCCCTTCCTAGCTGCCCCACACCTGTGGGCAGAGCACTCAGAATGTCTTTGGCTCCCAGACAACAATTAAAAATATTAACTCAGTCCTAGGGTGTTAATTTCATGTTCTCAAACTAAATCACAGAATCACAGAATGTTAGGGATTGGAAGGGACCTCAAAAGATCATCTAGTCCAATCCCCCTGCCGGAGCAGGAACACCTAGATGAGGTTACACAGGAAGGCATCCAGGTGGGTTTTGAATGTCTCCAGAGTAGGAGACTCCACAACCCCCCTGGGCAGCCTGTTCCAGTGTTCTGTTACCCTTACTGAGAAGAAGTTTCTTTTATTTAAGTGGAACTTCTTGTGTTCTAGTTTGAACCCATTACCCCTTGTCCTACTGTTGGTTGTCACCAAGAAGAGCCTGGCTCCATCCTCCTGACACTCACCCTTTATATACCTGTAAACATTAATGAGGTCACCCCTCCGTCTCCTCCAAACTAAAGAGACCCAGCTCCCTCAGCCTTTCCTCATAAGGGAGATGCTCCACTCCCTTAATCATCTTTGTTGCCCTGCGCTGGACTCTCTCCAGCAGTTCCCTGTCCTTCTGGAACTGAGGGGCCCAGAACTGGACACAATATTCCAGATGTGGTCTCACCAGGGCAGAGTAGAGGGGAAGGAGAACCTCTCTCGACCTACTAACCACCCCCCTTCTAATACACCCCAGGATGCCATTGGCCTTCTTGGCCACAAGGGCACAGTGCTGGCTCATGGTCATCCTGCTGTCCACCAGAACCCCCAGGTCCCTTTCCCCTACACTGCTCTCTAATAGGTCGTTCCCCAACTTATACTGGAACCTGGGGTTGTTCCTGCCCAGATGCAATACTCTACACTTTCCCTTGTTGTATTTCATTATATTTCTCCCCGTCCAACTCTCCAGCCTTTCCAGGTCTCGCTGGATGGCAGCACAGCCTTCTGGTGTGTCGGCCACTCCTCCCAGCTTGGTGTCATCAGCAAAATTGCTGATAGTGCACTCTATTCCCTCGTCATCGTTGATGAATATATTGAATAATACAGGCCCCAGTACTGACCCCGTCAGAACTCCACTAGATACAGGCCTCCAACTAGACTGTGTCCCATTGACCACAACTCTCTGGCTTCTTTCCTTCAGCCATTTCGCAGTCTACCTCACTACTCGGTCATCCTGACTCAGTTTAGCTGTAAGGATGCTGTGGGAGACTGTGTCAAATGCCTTACTGAAGTCAAGGTAGACCACATCCACTGCTCTGCCATCATCCATGCATCTTGTTATGTCCTCATAAAAGTCAATGAGGTTGGTCAAGCATGACTTCCCCTTAGTGAAGCCATGTTGACTGCCCCTAATGACCCTCTTATACTTGATATGCCTTGACATAGCACCAAGGATAAGTCGTTCCATCAGTTTCCCAGGGATGGAGGTGAGGCTGACTGGTCTATAGTTACCCGGGTCCTCCTTCCTGCCCTTTTTGAAGACTGGAATGACATTTGCTTTCCTCCTGTCCTCAGGCACCTCTCCCGTTTCCCAAGACTTGGCAAAGATGATGGAGAGTGGTCCAGTAATGACCTCAGCCAGCTCCCTCAGCACCCACAGGTGCATCCCATCCAGACCCATGGATTTATGGATGTCCAGATTGCCTAATTGCTCCCTAACCCAGTCCTCATCAACCAAGGCAAACTCCTCCATTGTCCTGCCTTCCTCCGGGGCCTCAGTGGTACGGGGCTCCTCAGGACAGCCTCCGGCAGAGTAGACAGAGACAAGGAAGGCATTCAGTAACTTTGCCTTCTCTGTATCTGTCACCAGGGCACCCACCTCATTCATCAGTGGGCCTACATTGCCTCTGGTGTTAGTTTTATCTGCCACGTATTTGAAAAAGCTCTTTCTGTTGTCCTTGACTCCTCTTGCCAGGTTTACTTCTAAGGAAGCCTTAGCTTTCCTAGTTGCCTCCCTACACCCTCTGACAACAGCCTTATATTCTCCCCAAGTGGCCAGCCCCTCCTTCCATGATCTATAAACTCTCCTCTTCCACTTGAGCTTACCCAGCAGCTCCCTGTTTAACCACGCAGGTCTCCTGGCTCCCTTCCTTGACTTCCTATGTGTTAGCTATGAAAAGGAAAGTTTTCTAACTGCATGAAGAAAAATTAATTTGTTTTCAAACCAATACATTGGTGTAAAATTATCTCACTTTGAATTTAAAGGTATAGACTAAAAAGAATTCAGAGAGCATGCCCGGGGGGAAGAAAGGAGGGTAACATTTGGGATGGAGGTGTGTTTTGGTTCATCCACAGGACATGATTTCACCACAGCTGCTGGCTCAGCAACTATCATTCTGGATGGAATAGGATATCTCTTATTTGACAGCAACTATGTGCTTTATTAGCTACATAGTACCATCTAGTTCCCACACCTGTCTCGTTTACACAGAGCCTGGCTGCAGTTGTCTTCTCACCACTCCACCCTTCTTTCTCTTAGTGCTAGCACATTGAGCTCCCCTAGTGTGTGAACATCTAAGGATGCAGGCTAGGTTAGGTGGGGAACCATTGCAGAGCAGATTCCTTACATGCCGAGCAGATGCCTTATGTGCCAAGAATGTGAATATAACTTTACTCTCAATAAGTGTGCCTTTGATAATTAGTTTCAATAATTTTCCCCCACAGTAATTACTCCACAGTCACTCAGCAAGGTAGTGGTCTCATATTTATTAATGATCTGGAAGGAGAGGTAAGCAGCTTCTTAATTACATCATCCTGTCTCAGTTGGGAGACATTACGAATGCCCATGCAGATTAGGTAATAATATAAAGAGACATCAGAGATGTTAGAAAGACAGGAAGGAAAGAAAATTAAATCACTCTTGGGCTCAGGCAAATTGCAAAATAATCCAGGACTGGGGTTTTTAGCAGGAGAGCCAGTTTGGGAAAAGACCAGTGACCAGCAAAGAAGAGAGAGGTTTTAGAGCAGCCAAATGTGTTAAGGTGCTCTTAGGAGGGGTGGCATGCGAGAGAGCTAAGCATGAGAGTGGGAAATGACCTCCAACACGAAAATGCCTTACTGTGTTTCTGATGCCTGAAGGAACTGAGGCTGTGAAGGTCAACACATGACTGCAAAAACAGATTGAACCAAGGAAATGGGTGCACAGACCTGGTTGGTGCCTCCCTCCCTGTCAAATATAGGGTTTTAATTTCGGGGTTAAAAAAGGTAGTCTGGGGACAAAGAAAAGCTCTGACATAGGGATTGATGTGTGAGGAAAGATCTGTGCAAAACCACAAACACTGTGTTTTGTCAGAGAGAGTGGAAAGCATTGGGGGATGGGGTTATATACCATCAATATCTGTTCGCAGCCTCAGCTGGCCCTTAGATCTTTCTGCTTTGACAAAGGTGGCTCAGGAAGCTCCTCAGGGTTGTCAATGGGGATTCTGCAGCTCTGTTTATGGATTCACTGGAAAAATATGCTCTTTTCTGTAGTCCATCAACCAGCTCTGGAGTTGGGACTGTAGCAATGTGAAGAGGAGCTTCATCTTGGCTCTCTTTGGGAGTCACTGACTTGATGAAACAATGGTATAAAAAATGAAGTGTCTAGAACCAAAATCCTGGCTCCAAGCCCTGGGAGTAGCTTATTGACAGCTTGAGACCACATAACTTGGCTAGTGCAGGTCAGAAGTGATGGGTCTATCAGAGGTTTTCCAGTGTTGTCTTTCTTGCCTTCCTGTGGTCAGGATCCATTGCAGAAGTTCCCTAAACAATGCATTGGAGGTCACTTGTCCAAGAATCTTTTGATGAAAGATTAGCTAAAGCATGTGCCTTGCAGAGAACATTCCTGTGCTGTCTCCAGAGAAATGGGCCAGCCAATCTGATGGCTTTTTCCCATACTAAAAATGCAAAGTGGCTTCTTTTTTTGATGCATGACACAGTAAACTTCCTTGCACCCTGCAGGCTTCTTATGCCATCATACTGACTTTTGAACAACTCATCTGCCACTTCACACTGCATCTGACTGTGGGATCCTCTCAAAAAAAGCAAGCTCTCTGTGCACTGATTAACTGAGAAGTGTCCTTTCAGACTTAAGTTCCTCTTCCGCAGTTCCTACTAAATAGAGCACTTAGAATTTTTATGGTGCTTTTCATTTTCAAAGAGCTTTACAAACATTAATAATAAAACACATATGAATGTCACTGCCATGGTAACACCCTAAATCGTTTCTTTTATCTCCTCTTTGGACTCAGAACTTCCAGCCCAACAGAAACCCACAAGCTCTGGAGTTCTCTGAAAAATAAACACCATTAAAAATAATCTCTGGTCTTTCTCTTCTTCCTCTTTTAAAAGTGTCTCTCTGCAGCCCTTCATGCCAATAATCTATTTACCCTATCAGCTGCAGAGTTACGAACCACATATTGTAATTGGCAGTGTAGGCATTGGATTTTCCACCCTTGGAGCTAAACCCAGCTCTAGCAGGAGGTTAGAGCCTAAGAGCCTGCAAGCCCTTCTTTGCCAGCCCTTAGTGGTGTGACTTGTCCTTGTGCATCTCATACAAAACCAGTGAGGATGTGCTCCCTAGCCCTGCTGCCTGCTCCGTGCATGCCATACAGAGTAGACAGGAGCTCAGCGAGCAAGACTGATCCACTACAAAATGATCTCATTATGTATTACAGAAAAATGAAATTGGGGGGGACTTGCCCAAATGTTCCAGGCTGCAAACTGCAGCAGTTCAGTGCCTGTTTTCATGAGCACCCTGAAGACCCCAGCAGCATGGCTGGGAACCTCCAGGAACTGAGAAGGACTGGACTCAATTATTTCATTCATCCCAAGGTACATTGTCCCTGAGTCAGAGCCACCAGCCATGCAGTGGTATGTCACAGTGGGATTTCACTCCTGTTCCTTTAAAACAGTGGTTTGGCTTGGCTTGTGTTCCCTACAACATCCCTGCCTGTTCCTCTAGATGCTGAACAGATACATATTGAATGACTCTGTTAGCAAACGAGACACATAACCACGGACGTAGTTATATGCGGTGCTTTTATTTCAGCGCAGGGAAACCAGGGGTTCACACCCAAAGCTGGTTCCAACAACTGATTCAAACTACACTATATTTATACAAGTTGATCACATACACATTCGTTACAATTCTTGACAACCATTAGCATATTCCACACCTGTTCTAACACAAGCTATCTGTTTAAGCAATGCTAAGTAACATTCACATGTTTATCAGTTATTTCTCAGTTACCATTTTTAAAATAATATGTCATAAATCTATGTCAATTTTAAGAATAGGGTATGGTTATATAAAATCATGCTTGAATGCACAACTTGAATACAACCTGCAAAACTTCAAGATAAGATAAGAATCTTGGATACAGCATCTTGGATACAGTTTACAAAAGTTAATTCAACTATAACATTTCCCCCCTTTGAAAATGCTTTTCTATTCTTAGACAATGCATTTTCACCTCATTTTAATCAGCTCCTTCAACAACTGGCCCTGATCATGGCTGATCGGTGATTGCTTTTAATTGTGGCCGTGTGCGTTGTGCTTCTTCATAAGCCAGAGGGTTATCAAAAAGAGGGTTAGTATAATTTCTGCTGAGAACACTGAAGATACGATCGTTCCTGGTATTTACTCAACTTATTAGACACTTAATACAAGCATACAGCAAAAAGAGAAGAGCAATCAGGACTACGAGTACAAATAAGCTTTCCAATAAAGAATGTACCCATCCTCACAAATTCAAGTCAAATTTACCTAGTAAAGCCCCAATCCAGCTTTGTTCTGCTTCTTGTTTTTCCTTTTGCAATTCCTCTTCCATTTGGGTTAGTTGGGAGATGTCTTTCTCAACCTCAGAAGTTACATTTGGGATATGAATGCAGCAATGATCAACCCTGTCTTTCAGATATCCACAAACACCATTTTCTTTTAGCAACATTATGTCAAGTGCCATTCTGTTCTGCAAAGTCATTTTGGTCATGGCTTGCAATTGTATACTGAAATCTCAAAAACCTTTCTTAGTTAGCCTTGCTAATCGATCCATCTGCCCAATTAATTTGTTAATCATTTCTCTGTTTCTATAGGCTACAAATGGTGCAAAGAAAGATTCTAGTGCCCAGCCGAATTTAACACTACTTGATGGTTCGTGCCACACATCATCTTCATCTATCTCTCGTTTGTACCTAACCTGTAGAAGTTCTTGCCTATTTTTCAAAGGTGACTTTTTCCAAATGGGACATAGGGTTGGTAGCCCCAAAGTAATTTCCCTTACTGGTCCTGCTATTGGTAAAAGTGTTGTCCAGGTCCCATCACCTAAGGCCCAAACTAAGTGTCCCACACTACCTATAACGCCTTCGCAATCAATTCTATCTCCATCAATGCCTATTTTGGTTGCTTCCTTTGGATCCAGTTGTTTCCGACAAATGCAACCTGCAATTACTGCAACTTTAACGATGGATAGAGGTATCTCTTTCACATCTGTCTGGCAGGTTATTACTCGTGAACAATTCCACCATGGTACTGTCATTCCTCCTGTCACATTGGACTATCGTACACACCATGGAATTGCTTCACTATATTGATATTGTTGTACGATACTTAATGTCTACATATTATTCCATTATTCAGTTATGTTTCGATCGTCCTGATCCTTGCATACCCAATAGGCTCGCTCAACCTTTTCATATACCGTTTTAGTGGTCCAACTTTCATAGGTGCACCAACCTATACTATTGAATCATCCTATCTTATCGAATTTTGCTCCTGGCAACTTTAAGCAATCCTCTTTGCTTCCTGGCGTTCTTCATTTTTCCTGTTTCTTTACCCATTGTTCAGTTGGCATTTGCTCTACTTTACTGCAAGATTCACACACTATCTTACCAGTTTTGTTTATTTTTGGTAAGGTCGTAGATATTATTCCCCACTGTATTGGGTCTTCATCTGATTTTGGGATGGGAAGGCAAGCAGTGATGCTACTGGTATTTTGAGTCAGCGCGAAGTCTCGAATTAGTCCTATCATCAGATTCTCTGCCTGATTCTGTACACTCTGCACTACCTGTGGCTTTTGAGTGCTTTTACTATCTCCTATAGCCCTTCGTGACCTACACAATCGTTCTCCAGCGACTTTGCAGACTAGAGGGGCACTCTCTCCCTTAGTCACCACATATATTCCTCTTTTAAGGGGTACTTCCACGAAAGCAAGCAATCTAGGTATGTACACTGCCAAGAACACAACACAATAACAAAATTTAGACATTCTGTGGTGTGATATTAAGCGTGGTAGGACCCACTATTTGTGATTGCCACACCCTTGGGACTCTTTTCACTCGGGTGTAGTGTATCCAGGAGTCTATTCCAGCAACCTTAACTGCGGTAAATGTAGTTAAGAGTACCTGATAGGGTCCATCCCAACGTTCTTTTAAAGGTTCTTCATTCCAGGTTCTTATATACATCGTGTCTCCAGGCTCTATATCATGTACCGGATTCTCAAGCGCTAGTGGGCGATTCCACACTAGTGTGGATCTGAGTCGATTCAGTGTTCTGCCAAGAGACAACACATAATTGTATAAATCCTGATTACCTTTTACATGTACACTTGGATTTGGGTCAGGTTCTTCATATGGTTTGCCATACAGAATTTCGTATGGGCTTACTGACATTCCGCTCCTAGGTTTAATCCTAATACGCAACAACGCTATTGGTAAGGCCCGAGGCCATTGAATTTTTGCTTCCTGACAAATCTTACTAAGTTGCCTTTTTAGGGTTTGATTCATCTTTTCCACTTGTCCACTAGACTGGGGTCTCCATGGGGTATGTAACTCCCATTTAATTCCCAAACATCTGCTGACTACCAATTGGGCAACAAAGTGTGGTCGCCTATTGGATGATATCCCCAGTGGTACCCCAAATCTAGGGTTTATTTCCTTCAGTAGCCATTTTACAGTTTCTTGTGCCTGGTTGGTGCGACAAGGGAAAGCTTCCGGCCATCCTGAAAAGGTATCTACCCCAACTAGTAGATATCTAAACCCTCGAGTTTTGGGGAGTTCCACATAATCGATTTGCCAATAATCTCCGGGTTGTATGCCTGTCTTAATTTTCCCCATTTCTATTTTTCTTTTTACTAAAGGATTATTTTTCAAGCAAATTTCACACTTAGCTGTGATAGACATTGTTAACATCTGGACCGAGATAATTCGTTTCCTCAGATATGTTACCAATGCTTCTGCACCCCAGTGACACTTCTGGTGTTCCATCTGAAGTATTCCTCTCATAATAGTGATTGGCATCACAACTTGTCCATTGGTGGTTACATACCACCCAGAATTATTCTTGCTGGCTTTTACTAAACTTGCCAATCTCTCGTCTTCTATAGAATATTTAGGTGATTCTGAAGGTAATAAATCAATTGCTCTTACCTTCTGAGAGACAAGACCCACCACTGTCCAAACTTGTTGTGCCACTGATCGAGCTGTCTTATCAGCAAGCCGATTTCCCTCAATAATTTTCGATGTTCCACTCTGATGAGCTTTACAGTGCATAAAAGCAACTCGCGATGGTTTTTGAATGGCATTAATCAAGTTTAGTATTTCCTTCTGGTATTTGATGTTTGTTCCTTGAGAGGAGAGTAATCCACGCTCTTTCCAAAGGGCTCCATGCACATGAACAACACCAAACACATATGTGAAGGGGTTTTGATAGATAAAGATTTGTTGCTGAATTAGTCTGAATTTATCGTTCCAACAAATGGTGACCCCAACGTGATACTCTGAATGGCGTACCACTACGATCGGGGAAAAGCCTGGAGCGGCCCAGCCGGGAGCGGCCTCAGCTGGACTGAAGACCGGACGGAGGCATAAGGATGCCCCGGGGATAAAGGCGTCGACACAGCACTGAAAAAGGTGAGTGGCTGGGAGCAGGAGGAGGGAAGAGTAAAGTTATGGGGCAGAACGTGTTCTCTGAAGCACAAGCTGCAGTTAAGTTCCTCCTGCATATTCTCTCTATGAGAGGACTTAAACAGGAAGAAAGTAACATATGTAGACTATTAATTTGGTGTGGAATTAATGGCTACCCGGGAGAAAACGAGAAGGCTTTTAAACATTAACTTTGGGACGATAAAGGGCAGAAATTATGGAATAAGGTCAGCAGTGGAGATGATAAAGAAACTAAATCATTAGAGACTACATGGAAGCTTATCATTTCTACCTTAAAAGACTTTAAGGCTGAGCGGGCTGCCATTGCCGGAATTTTTCCAGCGTTGCAGCCTGATAACAAACCTAAAAATGACTGTGAAGTTTACCCGGATCGTGTCTTTTGACCCCCTCCCCACTCCATCCCCTGTTGTGCCATCGGCACCCCCGATGATACAGCAGTCTGGGGCAGAGGGAGGAAAACTACCGAGTGGATGGACTCCTATACCATTACCCGACTCTAGAGAGATCAAGAAGTCCAAAGGACTGGAATCAGACAATTTGTCAAAAGAACTGGTGAAAGCTGAGAATGCTAAAGTCGTAAATAAGTGTAATATCAGTCCTTTTACTGATTCGTGTCCGCCTTTACTGCCTTCTACCCCTCTAACTCCTACGAGAGAGCAGAAGGAGTCGCCTGATAAGAACTGGGCAAAAGAACTGTGTGAAAGATCAGATCAGCTATTGTCAGGGATTGGCTCAAGGAGCATGGACATGAGTCCACTGAGCAACTGTACGAGCAGAGCCCATTCTAGTTGACATAAGTAGGCCTTAGATTGCTTTACTAGTAGGCCATGGGAAAAGGAGAAATGGAAAAGTACTGATTAAAGCAGGGTCAGCATGTCCTTTGAAGAGGTGATAAACAACTTGAGAAAGTAGGAGTCAGAAGAGTGCGGAATGTGCATAGTTAGCTAACTGCAAGTAGGGGGAGTAAGTGAATGTAACCTTTTAGTGCTTAGCCTATTAGATAGAGACAAGTATGCATAATTATGCTATTTGGTATAAATACGCGCTATCTCGGGCAATAAAGTTGAATCATGCTTTATCACTCACATGGAGTTGGTCGCATGTTTTCCTCAGCCGCGAACTAGCAAGTGGCGCCCGAACAGGGACCCTCGAAGGAGCAGCTGAAGCAGAGGGGCACCGGGTAGCAGCGACCGGGGGGTCAAGAGCGACCGAAAACTGCGTGCGTCGGTGTGTCGTCTCCGAGGATCTGAACTGAATTTAGGAGTTCACCGTCTGCGTGGGCTACAGGGCAAGGGTTGCAGGTGGTGCCAGGTTTACAAGGTACCAAGGATTATAGGGTAAGGCACCTTTCTTTTGCCTAAGGGCAGGTATCAGGTTATGGATAAAGGAACTATGGATTTAGAAGTAGCCCTAGATTTATTAAAGCGCTTTTTAGAAAAGCGGGGAGTAGATTGTATCAAGCATTTAACGGGGTTAGTAACGTTAGGTAAAGTTAAGGGTTGTTTTCAGAATCTGGATTCTCCTTTAGATGTTAGTGAATGGCGAAAATTAGGGGATGTGTTATGGGATATGGTTATAGATGATGATAAATCAACGGAGAACCTCAAGGGACTATTAATTTGGTGCAGAGGCATGGGACCTGTGTTGTAGAAGGCAATAAGTCACCGTGAAAAATATATTCTCGGCCTTGTAACCGCCTGGAAACTGACAATTACTACAGTGAAGCAATTAAAACCTGAAAAGACTGTTACGAGCATTAGTGACTCAAAACTTGAACTTTGGGACAATATAGAGCAGAAATTATGGGATAAAGTCAGCAATGGAGATAAAGAAGCTAAATCATTAGTAACTACATGGAAGCTTATAATCACTACTTTAAAAGATCTTAAGGCTGAACGGTCTGCTGCTGCCGGAATTTTTGCAGGGTTGCAGCCTGATAAGTATCCTGAAAGTTGCTGTGAAATTCACCTGGTTTGTGTCTGCAATATCCTCCCTATTCCATACCCTGCTGTGCTTTCGGCACCCCCGATAGTTCAGCAGTCTGGGGCGGGGGGAGGAAAAATGCCGAGCGGGTGGCCTCCTGTACCATCATCTAACCCTGGTGAGAACAGCAAGTCCAGAGGATTGGAGTCAGACAACTTGCTCAAAGAACCTGTGATAGCTGAGAATGCTAAAGTCGTAAACAAGTGTACTATCAGTCCTTTTACCAATTTTACCAATCTGCTTTTACTGTCTTTTAACCCTCCAACTTCCACGAGAGAACAGAAGGAGTCACTGGATAAGAGCTGGACAACAGAACTGTGTGACAGATTAGATCAGTTAACAGCAAGTGAATCCGACAGTCGGCAATACAGTCATGATAATCGTGACGGGAAAGGGGGTGCTCCTGGGGACTCAGGGTATAAAATTTAGAAGTTAAGGAAGCATTGATGTTGAAATTAGCAGCAGAGAATGCTAGTGTTTGCTATCAAAGTGTTATTTGCGAGTTTTACAGCACATATTAAATGCTTCTGTGTATTGCGCCTCTGAAAATCAAGCAGCTTGTCAGGAACGTGAGTTAATTGTTCTACTGGTTGTTGTTAGAATTGTTTCTTTGTGGTATAAGCGCGCCATAAAACTTTCTCCCCATTTTTCCCAGTCATCTTCTCAAGGTTTTTACTTGCAAGATGGGGTCAGGAATAATTGTTTTCAGTCGTGTTCATAAAAAATCGGTATTGGGAGGTGTTTCAAAACATAGGGAAGCATTTGGAAATATGAGGAAGGAAGATCTTGTAAAATATTGTAATTAATGGTAGCTGCTGTATAAGTTAAATGATTGGGAAAAGTGTCCGGAGAATATAATTTTGTTGCAATTAATGTTGTTTTTAAGGCGAGAAGAGCAGGACAAAATAAATCTCTACAAGAAATCATTAAATCATTTCAGACAGTTTTACAGGCGGGGCGATTTGAACTTCAACAAGCTGAGAGAATTAGCTGATAACACACAGGTCAGAAAACTTGTTAAAGTTTGCAAGATGCTTTCCTTATTAACCTGTTTTCTTTGTGGGTATCTGTTTAAGTATGTTGCAATTTTGGTAGGTCTGTGCTATATGGTACAGTAAGTTCACAGACTGTTAAATCATGAGAATCGGTTGACTCAAAAGGTGCGTTTTGTGATAGTACAAAAGATCATGAGTAATTTGGTTCCTTACTGCGTGAACGTGATGTTAAGATTTTGTGTGTAGTAGCTGTTATTTTTTTTTTCTAGCGTACTAGCTTTGTTCCAATATCCAGACTTGTGCAACTCTGTGACAGGCTGTCTCTCATCTCGGTGCACTAAATTTGGCTTTTTTGTATGCACATCAAGTAAAGAATCCTGGTTTTGGGATAACAGTTGTAGCGCACCAGATGAGACACTAATAAAAGCTTTGCCCAGTTCTGCTTGCTGCGGCGGCGGGGGGGCAAGTGCCGGTTGGGCTCCAGCGCACACTGACCTATTTTGTCAGGGAGACCCACTGGTACCGCTACCTGGCCGAGCAGTAAGTGGTTCAAAGGTGCAATGCAAAAATTGAGATATTGTCTTGAATAAGTGTAACTCTGATCTATCTGCATATTTGACCTTGGTATTTGGTTTTCACATCTGAACACAGTATTTTAATTTGCATATTTATAATGGGAACCGGTTCCATTGCTAAAATTCCGCCTTGCTTCCCCTTAGGATGCGTCCTTACACGTTAGAGTAACTTTGAGGGGAAATATTCTGAAAAAAGAAAAACTTGAAATGATACTTTACTCGAATGTGGCTTAAATGTGGAATTCTGGGGTTTAGTGCTGTATTGCAATTAATGTTGTTATGCAGAACTTTGGAAAAAATTTGTGAAGTGTGGTACTGTAAGTTAATTTGCCAATTTTGAGACCAAAAAAGAATTTAAATTGTTAAACTCTGCTTTGAAAAAAAAAAAAAACAAAAACCAATACCTAAATGCTATAATGGATGTGAACTTGGTATTGTATGAAGTTATGAAGTTGTATTTAAAGGTTGATGGAATGTGAACTGATTTGGATCTAGGACAATAGAATAATGGATTTATGTTTATCATACTGGTTTTTGACATCTCTAAGTTGTGGAGGGTGAATGGAGCTAAGGAGTGTGGCTATTTCTGGGCTACTTGGAATTGCATGTAGAGTGTAGTTGGAGTGAAATGGGAAAACAAAAGAGCGGGATATCCCAGGCCTGTGTGCAGCTCATTGTAACTGAGCAGTTTGCCAGAGCCTCCCACTTCGTACCAGTGATTATACGAGCTGCATGGCCTTGTCTATATCTGAACTGCGGCGAGAAGAGAAGAAGAAAGAAAAAAAAAAAAAAATGGAAAAAACCTGTTTTCCCGCTGCTAAGCAGAGAAAGGGGGGCTTTACTCCCCCCACTCTGTCTTTTTTTTTTTTTTTTTTCCTGAAGTATTGTCATCCATCTTTGTTGTGGCACTGTGTTGCTTTTCAGCTTTGAATCAGGGGTTGTTGGTGTTGTTTATTTTTGCTTCTGTCTTGTTTCCTAGGTTTTGGCACATCTGGGGAAAGAGCTCATAGTTTTACCTCCTTGCTGAAGTCAGTCTTTTCACACTGGTCAGCTTTGGGGGGTCAGAGTGTTCAGTGCTTTTCTGGGTCAGACTGGTACTGATTTGAGTGTGTAGTGGAGCCAGATTGGTTTGATGTGGAGTTCGAACTGATGTGTTTTCATGCTGGGCTGGACATCTTGCCATCTCAGATGGGGGCGAGAGGGAAGATTTATTCCCCCCTGCACCCCTCCCTCAAGCAATGTTACTGCTAGAGAGCTATAATACTGCATGAAGGAGTCTGAGGGTGAAATTTAAAGGCATCACCAGTGGATCCATAGTTCTAATGAAACTGGAAAATTAAACCAAAAATTTGTTAATAGACTTATTCTGTGGTAATTAGTTGTAAGAGACTTCTTAGTAAATTCACTGTGCTAGTTTTTGAGGTCATGAGAGAAAACGAAAGAAAGGCCATTTTTTGAGACCAATGGAATGCCAAATTTGGAACAAAGTTTTAATACATGAATTCTTATAGTTGCCAGAAAGTCCTATACCTCTCTTAGGTTAAGATTTGTTAAGTAAATTGTAAGCTCAAATAACGTTTTCTGAGAATTCTGTTTAGTTGCATGGCCTACAGGAAGCTGCTGGGATGGCGCAGATCTGCTTGTGCAAGTGAGAAATCTCCAAGGAAATTTCAAATGCTGTATTTCCACTAGTATTAACAGCCAATGTTTTGATAAAGCAAATACTACACTGATAGATCTGAAACAGGACTTCGATCCGGTAAGGGAAAACAATATCCAATAAATATGACAACCAAAATGGACTTAAAGATTTTGAGGAGTAAATTTATGACAACCTTACAGGCTGACTGCATTCGATTGGACTTGCAGATTTGTCTATAGCTACAACATAGAAACAACCTGTGGCTATTGTGGGACAGTATGATGAGATTGCTAGCAAACTGATATACTGCTTGTTACTCTGATCAAGAAAACCAGGGAATGATTTTAAGTTTCAATAGGCCATGATCCTTTTGTCATATATGTACCGTTTGTGAAATTTAATTTTGATTTTTTTTATTTGTAATCTATGTCTTTGTAAGTTGCACTAGCTGGTTTTCTTAACAGCACAGCTTTTGGCATGCATAAATGTAAAATGTAAATTGCTGCAGAACCTGCAAGTCTTTAACATCAGGTCATAGGCCATACTTGTATTTGGTCTGATCCTACATACTTGCAAAGATTTGTTGATGGTTCTGGGAAGTGTCATTAAGCTGTAGTGGTTTGGCATGAAGATAACAACTGGCATCATTCTGTAAAAATTATTGAAGGTTCAACCCAATTAGCAGAACTTGGCACAGCTTTAAATTACGTAGAGATTTTTAAGGAGGAACCTCTAAATTTGATTTGTGATTCTGAGTATGTAGTCAAGGTCCAACGCACATATCTGATTCTCAACTGTGTTTTTGTTTTTGGTTTTGTTCCTTTTTAAAACAAAAAGGGGGGAGAAGTAGGGGAAACACCACAAAACCAGTTGTCAAAAGCATGGTATGTGATGAAATACTTTGCAAGTATGACCCAAAACCATGCTAAATCAAAAAGAACCTACATTAGTTATGGTCAAATCACTAGTCAATGGAGAAGGCCACATCAACTGATAACCTGGGGGAGAGGTTATGCTTGTGTCTTTACAGATCAAGGGCCGCAATGGTTGTTGGCACAAAACGTGAAACCTGTGTTATCTTCCTTTGACGAACTGGCTGGGACTGGGAGGATGGGTCAAAGACCTTTTGCAAAGTCTGTTAGCTATTGTGATTATTGCAGTTATTGGGCTTTTGTGTTTAAACTGTGCTTTATCTTGTATTAAGAGAATATTTGAGCGCACGTTGAGACAAACTCTGCTCGTACAAAAAGAAAAAAGGGGGAATTGTCAGGGATTGGCTCAAGGATCATGGACATGAGTACACCGAGCAACTGTACGAGCAGAGCCCGTTCTAGTTGACATAAGTAGGCCTTAGATTGCTTTACTAGTAGGCCGTGGGAAAAGGAGAAATGGAAAAGTACTGATTAAAGCAGGGTCAGCATGTCCTTTGAAGAGGTGATAAACAACTTGAGAAAGCAGGAGTCAGAAGAGTGCGGAATGTGCATAGTTAGCTAACTGCAAGTAGGTGGAGTAAGTGAATGTAACCTTTTAGTGCTTAGCCTATTAGATAGAGACAAGTATGCATAATTATGCTATTTGGTATAAATACGCACTATCTCGGGCAATAAAGTTGAATCATGCTTTATCACTCACATTGAGTTGGTCGCATGTTTTCCTCAGCCACGAACTAGCAAGCTATTAGCGAGTGAATCCAACACTCAGCAATGTGGTCATGCTGATCGTGACGGGAAAGGGGATGCACTTGGGGACTCAGGTTATACGAATAATTATGGTGCTAGAAAGTATTGCCGAGAATGTGCACTGTTCCAAACCCCCCTGTTACTAATGATTCTCCAGCACCGTTCAAGTCCACGTTATCGGATGACTTGGAAGAGGACGAGGGTTTGAAGCAATTCTCTTGAAAAGTTAAGTATGTGTACGAGTTGCCCCGAGATCAGATAAGAACCATGAAAAACTCAAGCAAAATTAGACCTATACAATGTAACAGCTATAGATCATTTAGGACAGAACAATGGGGATTCGCTGAAAGGGGCAGGTATCCCACAACTCCTGGAAGAGACACTAATTGACACACCACAACTACAGACACGATAAGTTTCTGAAATCCTGAGGCAGTCAACAGACCTTGCATATCAAGCTGAGAGGTGCCTGAAACCAACAAAACAGCCAAATCATTTGCAACTCTTAATCAGGGTCCCAATGAGAATTACATGCAATTTATTGACCACCTTCAAGAGGCCATCAATAAGCAGGTTGAAAACATAGAAGCTAAGGAGGCACTGGTGTTGAAATTAGCAGTAAAGAATGCTAATGTTTGCTATCACCATGTTATTTGTGAGTTTTACAGTACATATTATGTGCTCCTGTTTATTGCCTCTCTGAAAATCAAGCAGCTTGTCAGGAATGTGAGTTAATTGTTTTACTAGTTGTTTTTAAGTGCGCTGTAAAACCTTCTCCCCACTTTTCCCACTCACGCTGCAAGCAGCCCTGTGCCCCCCTCCCCCCGCCCTCCCCCCTCCCTCCCCCCTCCCTCCCTCTTCTCAAAGTTTTGACTTGCAACATGGGGTCAGGAATGATTGTTTTCAGTTGTGTTCCTAAAAAATCGGTATTGGGAGGTGTTTTAAAACTTAGGAAAGCACTCGGAATTATAAGGAAGGAATATCTTGTTAAATATTGAAATCAGTGTTGGCTGCTGTATAAGTTAAATGATTGGGAAAAGTGTCTGGAGAATAGAATCTTGAAGTATAACACTTTGTTGCGATTAATGTTGTTTTTAAGGCCAGAAGAGCAGGACAAAATAAATCTCTACAAGAAATCGTTATATTATTTTAGACAGTTTTACAGGCGGGGCGAGAGAGAATTAACTGATAACACACAGGTCAGAAAACTTGTTAAAGTCTGCAAGATGCTTTCCTTATTAACGTGTTTTCTTTGTGGGTATCTGTTTAAGCATGTTGCAATTTTGGTAGCTCTTTGTTATATGGTATGATAAGTTCACAGTCTGTTAAATCATGAGAATCCATTGACTCAAAATGTGCATTTTGTGATAATACAGAAGATCATGAGTATTTTAGTTCTTTACTCCGTGAATGTGATGGTAAAATTTTGTGTGTAGTAGCTGTTATTTTTCTCCAGCATGCTACCTTTATTCCAGCATTCAGACTCGCGCAACTCTGTGACAGGCTGTGTCTCATCTCAGTGTGCTGGATTTGGCTTTTCCGTATGCACACCATGTAAAGAATCCTGGTTTTGGAATAACAGCTGTAGTGCACCAGATGAGACACTTAAAAAAAAAAAAAAAGCAAGCCTTGCCCAGTCCAGCTCGCTGTGGTGACGGGGGGGCTCCAGTGCGCACTGACCTATTTTGTCAGGGAAACCGAGACGTACCTCCACCTGGCTAAGCAGTAAGCGGCCCAAAGCTGCAATGCAAAAATTGAGATATTGTCTTAAATTAGTGTAACTGTGATCCATCTGCATATTTGAACTGGGTATTTGGTTTTCATATCTGAGCTCAGTATTTTAGTTTGCATATTCATATTTGGTACCAAAAGAATCTTGTTTGGGGAGATAATTACAAAATGGGAACCGGTTTTACTGCTAAAATACCACCTTGCTCCCCCTTAGGATGCATCCTTATACATTAGAGTAATTGCTTATATTGTTATCTAGTAATTTTGAGACCAGAAAAGAATTTAAATTGTTAAACTCTGCATTAAAAAAAACCCAAACCAATCCAAAGCAAACAAAAAACAAAAAAACAAAAAAACAAACCACACACCTAAATGCTATGATAGATGTGAATTTGGAAGAGGTTGTATTTAAAAGTTGCTAGAATATTAACTGAGTTGGATATAGGAAAATAGAATAATAGATTTATGTTTATTATACTGGTTTTTGACATCTGTAAATTGTAAAAGGTAAATGGAGCTAAGGAATGTAACTACTGCTGAGCTACTTGGAATTGCATATAAAGTGTATTATGGTTGGAATGAAAAGGGAAAACAAAAGAGCAAAATATCCCAGGCCTGTGTGAAGCTCATTGTAACTGAGCAGTTTGCCAGAGCCTCCCACTTCGTACCAGCCATTATGCCAGCTGCGTGACCTTGGTTATATCTAAACTACAGCAAGAAGAGAAAGAAAAAAAAAAAAAAAAAAAGGAAAAACCTGGCTGCCCACTTTTAAAGTGGTGAAAGGGGGGTTCTCTCTCCCCCCCACTGCAGCGATGTAATACTGAATGGAGCAGTCCGAGGGTGAAGTTTAAAGGCATCCTTAGCAGACCCGTAGTTCTAATGAAAATGAAAAATTAAACCAAAAAATTTGTTAATAGACTTATTCTGTGGTAATTAGTTGTAAGAGACTTCTTAGTAAATTCACCATGCTAGTTTTTGAGGTCATGGGAGAGAACAAAAGAAAGGCCGTTTTTTGAGACCAATGGAATGCCAAATTTGGAACAACGTTTTAATACATGAATTCTTATAGTTGCCAGAAAGTCCTATACCTCTCTTAGGTTAAGATTTGTTAAGTAAATTGTAAGCTCAAATAACGTTTTCTGAGAATTCTGTTTAGTTGCATGGCCTACAAGAAGCTGCTGGGATGGTGCAGATCTGCTTGCTGCAAGTGAGAAATCTCCAAGGAAATTTCAAATGCTGTATTTCCACTAGTATTAACAGCCAATGTTTTGATAAAGCAAATACTACACTGATAGATCTGAAACAGGACTTCGATCCGGTAAGGGAAAACAATATCCAATAAATATGACAACCAAAATGGACTTAAAGATTTTGAGGAATAAATTTATGACAACCTTACAGGCTGACTGCATTCGATTGGACTTGCAGATTTGTCTATGAAACAACCTGTGGCTATTGTGGGAAAGTATGTTGAGATTGCTAGCAAACTGATATACCGACTGTTATATACCAATTGTCACTCTAATCAAGAAAATGCAGGGAATGAATTTAAGTCTTAATAGGCCATGATCCTTTTGTCATATATGTACCATTTGTGAAATTTAATTCTGATTTTTTTTATTTGTAATCTATGTCTTTGTAAATTGCACTAGCTGGTTTTCTTAACAGCACAGCTTTTGGCATGCCTAAATGTAAATTGCTGCAGAACCTGCAAATCTTTAACACCAGGTCGTAGGCCATACTTGTATTTGGTCTGATCCTACATACTTGCAAAGTTTTTGTTGATGGTTCTGGGAAGTCTCATAAAGCTGTAGTGGTTTGGTGTGAAGATAATGATTGGCATCATTCTGTAAAAATTATTGAAGGTTCAACCCAATTAGCAGAAATTGGCACAGCTTTAAATTACTTAGAGCTTTTTAAGGAGGAACTTGTAAATTTGATTTGTGATTTTGAGTATGTAGTCAAGATCCAACACACGTATCTGGTTCTGAATTTGTTTCTTTGTTTGTTTGTTTGTTTTAAAAAAAGGGGGGAAGTAGAGGAAACACCACAAAACCAATTGTCAAAAGCATTGTATGTGATGAAATACTTTGCAAGTATGACCCAAAACCATGCTAAATCAGAAAGAACCTACATTAGTTATGGTCAAATCACTAGTCAATGAAAAAGGCCACATCAATTGATAACCTGGGGAAAAGGTTATGTTTGTGTCATTACAGGCCGAGGATTGAAGTGGATTCAACAAAGATTCAACGGATGCAGATGGACAGGAGGGAGATAAGTTGTGAGGACTGTTTCAGATGTAAACCATGGATCCCAATTCAATGTTATAGGTGCTCGCAGACCTGGTGGTCTAGAAGCCTATTAGCAAGCAGGTGGTGTGTTGGAGAATGGCTAAGAGAGAAAGGGCATGAGACCCTCTCTACAAAGAGGATCTTTTCTAGTTAGCATAAGTAGGCCTCAGTTAGCATGAGCTGAGCAAGGGTAAGTGAGAAGGTATTGCATGAGAGAGGCCTGGATAAACAAGTCTCAGGAGGCAGCTCCGAGATAACGAGGGAATTCACATACTAGAGAAACCACAGAAGGGGATGGACTCATTATGTATGCTAGGATGGGCTCATTACGTATGCTATCAAATCGGTGTCTGACGAGTAGGCATAATTAATGGAACTGCTTTATAAAGGTCTGTGCTATAAATAGAATTGCTACTGCTTATAAGGGTCTGCTATAAATAGAATTGCTATAAATAGAACTGTTATAAAGGTCTGTGCTCGGCATTTACTATAAAAGCCAGTGCCTTGCGTGAATAAAGGAAGTATGCTTATCATTCACACTGGATGGCTGCATTTCTTCCTCCGTCGCCACAGGCCAGAACCCATGCCGGGGTCCCGACCCCCGATATTTGGCGCCCGAACAGGGACCTGAAGACTAACAGGGACCTACAAGGACTAACGAGGACCTACAGGGATTAACGGGGACCTGCAAGGACTAACGAGGACCACAGAGCGAGCGACGGAAAGGACGGGGCACCGGGAGCAGCGACCGGCGGGCAAAGAGCGACCGAACACTGTGCTGCGGTGTGTCGTCTCCGACGCCTGAACCGATTGAAGTTCGCCACTGAAGGGCTACGGCTGAGGGCTGCAAAAGGAGGAGGAGGAACCGAGGTATTTCAATAGATCTTATTTTTTTTACAAGGAGGAGGAGGAACCTCGGTATTTCAATAGATATTGGTTTTACAAGGAGGAGGAAGAGGAGGAGGAACCCCGGTATAGATTTAAAAGTAGCCCTAAATCTTTTACGGAGCTTTTTAGAAAAGCGGGGGGTTGATAATAGTTGCGTTAAACAGCTAGCTGGGCTAGTAGCAACAGGGAGAACTAAAGGGTGTTTTCAGGATCCTGATTTATTGTTTGATGAGGGAGAGTGGAGAAAACTAGGAGATGTGTTATGGGATATGGTTATAGATGATGATAAATCAACGGAGAACCTCAAAGGACTATTAACTTGGTGCAGAGGCAATGGGTATCCTGCTGACCTGTCAGGAGTTTTCAAATAGGGACTTGGAAAAAAAACGGGACCTGTGTTGTGGAAGGCAATAAGTAACCGTGAAAAATATATTCTCGGCCTTGTAACTGCCTGGAAACTGATAATTACTACAGTGAAGCAATTAAAACCTGAAAAGACTGTTACGAGCATTAGTGACTCAAAACTTGAACTTTGGGACAATATAGAGCAGAAAAAATGGGATAGAGTCAGCAATGGCAATCATGGGACTGTCTTAAAAGACCTTAAGGCTGAACGATCTGCTGCAGCCGGAATTTTTGCAGCGTTGCAGTTCAGGGCGGGGGGAGGAAAAATGCCGAGCGGGTGGCCTCCTGTACCATCATCTAACCCTGGTGAGAGCAGCAAGTCCAGAGGATTGGAGTCAGACAACTTGCTCAAAGGACCTGTGACAGCTGAGAATGCTAAAGTCGTAAACAAGTGTACTATCAGTCCTTTTACCAATTTTACCAATCTGCTTTTACTGTCTTTCAACCCTCTAACTCCTACGAAAGAGCAGAAGGAGTCGCCGGATAAGAACTGGGCAAAAGAACTCTGTGAAATGTAACAGCTATAGATCATTTAGGACAGAACTATGCGGATTCGTTGAAAGGGGCAGGTATCCCACAACTCCTGGAAGAGACACTAATTGACACACCACAACTACAGGCACGATTAGTTTCTGAAATCCTGAGGCAGTCAACAGATCTTGCATATCAAGCTATGAGAGAGGTGTCTGAAACCAACAAAGCAGCCAAATAATTTGCAACTGTTAATCAGGGTTCCAATGAGAATTACATGCAATTTATTGACTATCTTCAAGAGGCCATCAGTAAGCAGGTCGAATTAGCAGTAGAGAATGCTAATGTTTGCTATCAACATGTTAGTTGCAAGTTTTACAGTACATATTATGTGCTCCTGTGTATTGCGCCTCTGAAAATCAAGCAGCTTGTCAGCAATGTGAGTTAATTGTTTTCAAGCAGACCTGTGCGTTTCCACCCCCCCCCCCCCCCCCCCCCTCCCTCCCTCCCTCTTCTCAAGGTTTTTACTTGCAAGATGGGGTCAGGAATAATTGTTTTCAGTTGTGTTCCTAAAAAATCAGTATTGAGAGGTGTTTTAAAACTTGGGAAAGCACTCGGAATTATAAGGAAGGAAGATCTTGTTAAATATTGAAATCAGTCTCGGCTGCTAAGTGTCCGGAGGATAGAATCTTGTTGCAATTAATGTTGTTTTTGAGGCCAGCAGAGCAGGACAAAATAAATCTGAAAACAAAACACAGTTCTGCTAATTGGGTTGAACCTTCAATAATTTTTACAGAATGATGCCAATCATTATCTTCACACCAAACCACTACAGCTTTATGAGACTTCCCAGAACCATCAACAAAAACTTTGCAAGTATGTAGGATCAGACCAAATACAAGTATGGCCTATGACCTGGTGTTAAAGATTTGCAGGTTCTGCAGCAATTTACATTTAGGCATGCCAAAAGCTGTGCTGTTAAGAAAACCAGCTAGTGCAATTTATAAAGACATAGATTACAAACTAAAAAAAATCAGAATTAAATTTCACAAATGGTACATATATGACAAAAGGATCATGGCCTATTAAGACTTAAATTCATTCCCTGCATTTTCTTGATTAGAGTGACAATTGGTATATAACAGTCGGTATATCAGTTTGCTGGCAGTCTCATCATACTGTCCCACAATAGCCACAGGTTGTTTCTAGGTGGTAGCTAGAAATAGACAAATCTGCAAGTCCAGTCGAATGCAGCCAGCCTATAAAGTTGTCACAAATTCATTCCTCAAAGTTTCTAACTCCATTTTGGCTGTCATAGTTATTGGATATTGTTTTCCCTTACCGGATCGAAGACCTGTTTCAGATCTATCAGTGTAGAATTTGCTCTATCGCAACATTGGCTGTTAATAGCATCTGAAATTTCCTTGGAGATCCGGGGGATGAAGAATGATTTAGTGGGATGAAGAATGATTTCAAGGTCTTGGGAAGGATGGTGAAAGACTCAGGGGCTCAAGTGATCTTCTCTTCACTCCTTCCATCTTCAAGTGATGATGCGGGATGGAATAGGAAAATTCATTCTCTAAATGGTTGGCTCCGAGACTGGTGCTACAGGCAGGGCTTTGGATTTTTTGATAATGGTTGGTTTTATAAGACACCAGTCCAGACACTGTCACGTGGGAAAGGTTTATCTCGCAGGGGCAAAAGGATGCTGGGGCAGGAATTAGCTGGGCTCATTTGGAGAGCTTTAAACCAGGCTCGAAGGGGGACGGTGTTGTAGCTGGGCTTGTCCCGGTGGGGCTGCATTCTAAAACTGATGAGGACCGGGTGGCCTCCTATGCCCCTAGGGAGAAACTGGTGTGCTCTGCTCGCTCCCTGAAATGCCTGTACACCAATGCGCGCAGCATGGGGAATAAGCAGGAGGAGCTAGAATCCTATGTTTGGTCGGGAGATTACGATCTGGTGGCAATTACAGAAACATGGTGGGACAGTTCACATGACTGGAATGTGGTCATGGATGGCTATGCCCTTTTCAGGAAAGACAGGCCGACCAGGCGTGGTGGTGGAGTTGCTCTCTATGTGAGAGAGCAACTACAATGTACTAAATTCTGCCCAGGAGCGGATGAGGAGCGAGTTGAGAGTGTATGGGTCAGGATCAAGGGGCAGGCTGGCAGGGCTGACACTGTTGTGGGCGTCTGTTACAGGCCACCAGATCAGGCTGAGGAAGTTGATGAGGCCTTCTATGGGCAGCTGAGAGTGGCCTCACAGTCACAGGCCATGGTTGTTGTAGGCGATTTTAACTTCCCTGATGTTTGCTGGAAGGACCATTCAGCCAGCCAGCCACAGTCCAGGAGGTCCCTCCAGTGCATTGATGATAACTTCCTCATGCAGATGGTGGAGGAGCCGACTAGGAGAGGTGCACTGCTGGATCTCATCCTCACTAACAAGGAGGGTCTGGTCGAAGCAGTAAAGGTTGAGGGCTGCCTGGGTTGCAGTGACCACGAGATGGTGGAGTTCAGCATCTCGTGTGGCAGGAACAGAATAGCAAGTAGAATTGCAACCCTGGACTTTAGCAGGGCTAACTTTGGCCTTTTCAAGCAATTGCTGGGGGAAATCCCATGGGCAAGACTGCTTGAAGGAAAAGGGGCCCAAGATAGCTGGGTGGCATTCAGAGATTGCTTCTTCCATGCTCAGGATCAGAGCATCCCCACACGTAGGAAGTCAAGGAAGGGAGCCAGGAGGCCTGCGTGGTTGAATAGGGATCTGTTGGGTATGCTCAAGCAGAAGAGGAGAGTTTACAGGTCATGGAAGCAGGGGCTGGCCACTTGGGAGGAATATAAGGCTGCTGTTAGAGGATGTAGGAAGGCAGCTAGGATAGCCAAGGCCTCCTTAGAATTACAGCTGGCGAGAGGGGTCAAGGACAGCAAAAAGAACTTTTTCAAATACATAGCAGATAAAACTAATACCAGAGGCAATGTAGGCCCACTGATGAATGGGGTGGGTGCCCTGGTGGCAGAAGATACAGAGAAGGCAGAATTACTGAATGCCTTCTTTGTCTCTGTCTACTCTGCCGGAGGCTGTCCTGGGGAGCCCTGTACCCCTGAGACCCCGGATGAAGCCAGGTCAATGGAGGAGTTTGCTTTAGTCGATGAGGACTGGGTTAGGGAGCAATTAAATAGTCTGGACATCCATAAATCCATGGGTCCAGATGGGATGCATCCGCGGGTGCTGAGGGAGCTGGCTGAAGTCATTGCTGGACCGCTCTCCATCATCTTTGCCAGTCTTGGGAAACGGGAGAGGTGCCCGAGGATTGGAGGAAAGCTAATGTCACTCCAGTCTTCAAAAAGGGCAAGAAGGAGGACCCGGGTAATTATAGACCGGTCAGCCTCACCTCTGTCCCTGGGAAAGTAATGGAACAGCTTGTCCTTGGTGCCATCTCAAGGCATATCAAAGATAAGAGGGTTATTAGGGGCAGTCAGCATGGCTTTACCAAGGGTAGGTCATGCTTGACCAACCTCATAGCCTTTTATGAGAATGTAACAAGGTGGATGGATGATGGCAGAGTGGTGGATGTGGTCTACCTTGACTTCAGTAAAGCCTTTGACACAGTCTCCCACAGCATCCTCACAGCTAAGTTGAGGAGGTGTGGTCTAGACAATAGAGTAGTGAGGTGGGTTGCAAACTGGCTTAGGGAGAGAAGCCAAAGAGTGGTAGTCAATGATGCGGAGTCTAGTTGGAGGTCAGTGTCTAGTGGAGTGCCTCAGGGGTCAGTGCTGGGGCCAATATTATTCAATATATTCATTAACGATTTAGACGAGGGAATTGACTGTACTGTCAGCAAGTTTGCTGGTGACACTAAGCTGGGAGGAGTGGCTGACACGCCAGAGGGCTGTGCTGCCATCCAGCGGGACCTGGACAGGCTGGAGAGTTGGGCGGGGAATAACCTGATGAAATTTAACAAGGGAAAGTGTAGAGTCCTGCACCTGGGCAGGAACAACCCCAGGTTCCATTATAGGTTGGGAGATTACATATTAGAGAGCAGTGTAGGGGAAAGGGACCTGGGGGTCCTGGTGGACAACAGGATGACCATGAGCCATCACTGTGCCCTTGTGGCCAGGAAGGCCAATGGCATCCTGGGGTGTATTAGAAGAGGGGTGGTTAGTAGATCGAGAGAGGTCCTCCTTCCCCTCTACTCCGCCCTGGTGAGACCACACCTGGAATATTGTGTCCAGTTCTGGGCCCCTCAGTTCAAGAAGGACAGGGAACTGCTGGAGAGGGTCCAGCGTAGGGCAACGAAGATGATTAAGGGAGTGGAGCATCTCCCTTATGAAGAAAGGCTGAGGGAGCTGGGTCTCTTTAGTTTGGAGAAGAGGAGACTAAGGGGGGACCTTACTAATGTTTATAAATATATAAAGGGTGAGTGCCATGAGGATGGAGCCAGGCTCTTCTCGGTGACAACCAATGATAGGACAAGGGCTAATGGGATCAAGCTGGAACACAAGAGGTTCCACTTAAATTTGAGAAGAAACTTCTTCTCAGTAAGGGTGACAGAGCACTGGAACAGGCTGCCCAGGGAAGTTGTGGAGTCTCCTTCTCTGGAGACATTCAAAAGCCGCCTGGACATGTTCCTGTGCGACCTCACCTAGGTGTTCCTGCTCCAGCAGGGGGATTGGACTAGATGATCTTTTAAGGTCCCTTCCAATCCCAAACATACTGTGATACTGTGATACTGTGATCAGGTCATAGGCCATACTTGTATTTGGTCTGATCTTACATACTTGCAAAATTTTTGTTGATGATTCTCGGAGGTGTGAAGATAACAATTGGCATCATTCTGTAAAAATTATTGAAGGCTCAACCCAATTAGCAGAACTTGGCGCAGCTTTAAATTACTTAGAGCTTTTTAAGGAGGAACCTCTAAATTTGATTTGTGATTCTGAGTACGTAGTCAAGGCCCAACGCAGAAGTAGGGGAAACACCACAATACCAATTGTCAAAAGCATTGTATGTAATGAAATACTTTGCAAGTATGACCCAAAACCCTGCTAAATCAGAAAGAACCTACATTAGTTATGGTCAAATCGCTAGTCAATGGAGAAGGCCACATCAATTGATAACCTGGGGGAGAGGTTGTGCTTGTGTCTTTACAGATCAAGGACTGGCCGCAATGGTTGTTGGCACAAAACGTGAAACCTGTGTTATCTTCCTGGCAATGATTGTTGCAGCTGCTGTGTTTTGGATGCCTGCACAAAGACTAGCATGTGGATTGCTTTGGCCGGCGTGACTGACCAGGACTCTATGTGCCTAACTATGACATCTCTGGAGGACCCGTTCTGCATATGCTTGGTTGGCATCCCCCTTGATGACTACAGCAGCATCACACAACTGTTTCAAAATAGTGGTCGGTGTAAAGGCATTGCAACAAACTGTAATAATACCAACATGGCACTTTGGATTAACTGTCTCCCGGAAATAGACATTGAACTACAGGAACTGGAATTGCTGGGATCTATGCCCATGGATGTTTGTATCCAGCCGGTTGTGAAAATTGTCAGGACAATATACAAGAGCATGAATGGATAAGACTGCAAAATATTAATGCTACCCTTGGTGACTATAGAAATGAAACTTGATGATGTAATGCCTCACAGAAGAATCCAAGGAATGCCATCGATAATGTGGGACAGACTGTATGGTGTATTCTTGATCTGTGGAGAGCCTGACCAGGAATTCCTTCTAATGCTGTTGGAGGACTGTGTATTTTGGGACTATTAACTCTCTTAACACCCAATGTATCTATGATAATAGATCACAGAAGAGCAAGAGGAGAAAAACACTTTTTGTGTGTATATGAGTCAAAGTGTGATGATAATGTAGATTTTTGAGGATCAGGGTTAAGGGGTTTAGGATCGCTTGTATCTGGTGTTGGCACAGCTACAGCTTTAAATATTTTAGAAAATTAGAATGCTGGCTAGTTAAGCAAACTAACAGAACTTCAAAGGCTTTAAGTGGACTTTTGTTGGATGTAGATTCTGTAAGACATGCCACACGGTAGAGTAGAGCTGCGACAGACTTTTGTTATTAGCTCAAGGACATGGGTGTGAAGGATGTGATGGTCTCTGCTGTATGGATCTAAAAGATAAATAGATTTCAATCCATAAGGAAATTCAACGACTTATGGACCACTCCCAAAAGATTCAAAAGGATATGGGGTTTTTCAGCCTAGAAAGTTTGACGAACTGGCTGGGACTGGGAGGATGGGTCAAAGACCTTTTGCAAAGTCTGTTAGCTATTGTGATTATTGCAGTTATTAGTCTTTTGTGTTTAAGCTGTGATAACGAGGGAATTCACATACCAGAGAAACCACAGAAGGGGATGGACTCATTATGTATGCTAGGATGGGCTCATTACGTATGCTATCAAATCGGTGTCTGACGAGTAGGCATAATTAATAGAACTGCTTTATAAAGGTCTGTGCTATAAATAGAATTGCTACTGCTTATAAGGGTCTGCTATAAATAGAATTGCTATAAATAGAACTGTTATAAAGGTCTGTGCTCGGCATTTACTATAAAAGCCAGTGCCTCGCGTGAATAAAGGAAGTATGCTTATCATTCACACTGGATGGCTGCATTTCTTCCTCCGTCGCCGCAGGCCAGAACCCATGTCGGGGTCCTGACCCCCGACAGTGGTGTACCTTCTGTGGAGAATGGCAATTTGAACAATCAGCAGGAGATCCAAAAGGGTGATATTATGATTAGATAGTCAATGCATAGATAAGGTAAAATGGTAGAGATATCTCTACCATAGTAATCTAAGTTTAGCAACTGATAAAGTTTTAGAAGGGATATTAAGGTTAAGCTATTGATCTTTTAAATAGGTTAAGATAACTTTTAAGATATTAATTCAATTATTAGCATATGCTGATGGTATTAAGTATGTTACCCTATAAACTGTGCAGTTATAAATCTTTTAGGAATTTAAGAGAATATATTGTATTAACTTCTCTGGTTATTTTGAATCTATTAAAATAGTGTGTTAATAAGGTTGTCATAGTAGAATTAAGGTTTTAAGAATAGGCAGGTAGTAGTTTGATCTTATTAAGTAAGGTTTAACTGCATTATATGTAATTGTAATTATGTTGTTAATCACGTGTTCTGTGTTGCAGTATATTTCAAAAATGATGCACCGTGCGGTTAAAGGGGCCTGACTAATTCAAGAACAGAAAGGGGGAAGTATGAAGTGGTTTTGATAAATAAAGATTTGTTGCTGAATTAGTCAGGCTCAAAGGAATCTCAAGGCCGCTTCGAGAAGCTGAGAACAGAATCTGCTGTGAGAGAGAGGGGCGTTCCTCAATCAGCGGGGTCCTGGCGTGGCATGAATCATCGGACGTATCATCAGTGAGACTCCAGCGCATGGACAGCCCATGATACTCATTTAGCGAATCCATGCTTGGAGCGTGGATGCGTGATTAGAATATAGTTGCATATATAAGGAGGCTTGTTTCTGTAATAAATGGCTTTGCGTGATTCACACTGAATCAGAATGCTGAGTCCTTTATAGTTCCAACACACATATTTTGAGTCAGTCCAAATATTGACTTTCTTGTCTTCACTGAGGTCCAATGCTCTATTTTGAGCAATCAACTCAGCTTTCTGTGCTGATGTGTTTGGTGGTAGAGATTTGGCTTCAATTACTGTTTTGACAGTAGTAATCGCATATTCTGCATACCACACCCCACTCTCCACAAAACTACTGCCATCAGTAAAAAGTTCCCAATCAGTCCCTTCCAATGGGGTATCCTTCAAATCGGGACGACTTGCGTGGGTATATTCAATGACCTACACACAATCATGTTCCAAATCCCCTTCTTCAGTTTCTGTGCTTAAAAACACAGCTGGATTCATTAAGTTAGTTGTTTTTAAGATAACATCATCTTGTTCTGTCAGGATCGCTTGATATTTCATCATTCTACTTGGGGAAAGCCAATGGCCCCCCTTTTGTTCCAATACCGTAGTCACCATGTGGGGTACAAATACTTCGATCGTCTTCCCCATGGTCAACTTTTGAAAGTCTTGAATTAATATTACTGTAGCAGCCACCGCCCGCAAGCACGCCAGCCATCCAGCACTTACCGGATCAAGTTGTTTAGAGAAATAGCCTACGGGCCTTTTCCAGGATCCCAATCATTGGGTCAATACTCCTAAGGCAAGTCTCTGTTGTTCATGTACAAATAACTGAAAATCTTTACTTAAATCAGGTAAGCCCAAAGCAGGTGCTTGTATTAAAGCGTGTTTCAATTTTTGGAAAGCTTCTTGTTGCGGCTTTCCCCACACTAAGGTCTTATTCTTCTGCGCCTCATATAAAGGTTTGGCAATAAGTCCATAGTCCATGATCCAGAGCCTGAACCATCCTATCATTCCTAGAAAAGATCTTAATTCATGTAAGTTTCGTGGTTCTGAGATAGCACAAATAGCATGCACACGGTTTATACCTAATTTTCACTGTCCTTGAGAAATCTCGCATCCGAGATAGATCACAGTCAAGGATGCAATCTGAGCTTTATTTTTCGACACTTTATATCCATTAATTCCTAGTTGATTCAATATTTCAATTGTTACCTGGATGCAGAGTTCTTGGGTCTCAGCAGCAATCAGAATATCATCCACATAGTGCAGCAACAAATACCATTGTCGGGGAATTGTGATATGGCCTCTTGTAGTCCACTCCTCGAGCTCTTTGGCTAGTTGATTCCCAAAGATACTCAGACTATTCTTAAATCCTTGTGGAAGGCGCATCCAGGTTAATTGGGTCTTTCTTCCATTGTGCGGATTTTCCCATTCGAGAGCAAATAACTTTTTACTTTCCTGGTCAAAGGATATGCAGAAGAAGGTGTCTTTTAAATCAAGTACTGTAAACCATCTATATTTCTCTTTCACAGATGTTAACAAGGTATATGGATTTGCAACTACTGGATATATATCCTTAGTGATTTGATTTATTGCTTGTAAATCATGGACTAATCGATAGCTACCATCAGATTTCTTTACTGGAAAAACTGGAGTATTATACTCTGATTCACATTCTTCTAGAATTCCATATGTCAAGAATTTCTCAATCAAAGATACTATTCCTAATTTAGCTTCTAATTTCAATGGGTACTGCCTCAACTGTACTGGTTTACCATCTTCCTTCAGCTCCACTTTCACGGGTTGAGCTGCTTTTGACCTCCCAGGTATATCGGTTTCCCATACTGTGGGAATCACAGCTTCCTCTACTGCCTGAGGTATTTTTACAATTGGATTTTCTTTTAATAACAAAATCTGCCCTACCTTTGACTCCGGAATTTTCATTACCAAATTTCCATCTTCAAATGGCATCTAATTTAGTCAGCAGATCTCGTCCTAAAAGAGAAACTGGACAATCTGGAACGTATAAGAACTCGTGGGCTAGTTCCTTTTCTCCAACGCACAAATCCAATGGTTGTAAGAATGGCCGTACCTCTTCCTTCCCTGTGGCACCAACAGTTGTTGTAGCTTTATGACGTACTGCTCCCTGTAAGGAATTCAGTACAGAGTAAGTAGCCCCCGTGTCTACTAAAAATTTTACATCCCGATCTCCCACTTGTATTGTCACTAAAGGTTCCTTGTTCTGGGTTTTCACTTTCGTACCTTCATATAGTCAGCTGTCATTACTGTATTCCCCCAACACCATGGTCTGTACCACATTTCATACCACATTGGACACCTGACTCACGGGGTTCTTAACGACTGGGCATTCATTCTTCCAGTGTCCTTCCTGCTTACAATAAGCACATTGATTTAAGCCAAGTCTCACAAAGGGTCCCAGGGGAGTTCCTTGGGTATTCCATAAACCGCGTCCCCGACCTCCTCCTCGACCATTTCTAGCTCGCCTACCACAGACCCCTACTCCCCTGCCTTGTCCCTGGATCAAAGCTAACAGATTTTGATGGTGAAGTCTCGATTGCTCTTTTTCTCTATTATTGTAAACTTTCCAAGCTGTTTCTAACATTACATCCAAGTCTCTTAATTGTGCACCCTCTAGTTTGTGCAATTTCTTTCGAATGTCATCTTGAGATTGTCCTAAGAAAATGAAAGCCAACTGAGTTTTCGCCTGTTCTGTTTCTATATCTAAATCTGTATATCTTTTGGCAGTTTCTTTCAATCTTTCTAAAAAGACCGAGGGAGACTCGTTCTTTTCCTGCCTTACATTATATAATTTTTACCAATTCATTTGCTTCGGCATAGCAGTTTGAACGCCAATCAATAACCAATCCTGATACCTCCGGAGACGGCGTAAACAGCCTCCTGTATTATAATCCCATTGGGGATCTTCTTTTGGGAAGTTCTCATCAACATTGCCATCTACTTTCCCATTCCAAATATCTTCTCTCACTTTATCCCTTGCAACCCGTATAACCATATCCTTTTCTGTAGAATCCATTAATGTATCCAAGATCACTTGTAAGTCATCCCAATCAGGATTCTGCGTCTTAATTTTCATCTTGATCACTCTTGCAACCCTATCTGGATTCTCCCGATAAGGGCCAGCTGATTGCTTCCAGATTACCAGATCCCCTGGTGAAAACGGGACTTTTACATAGACTGGCTCTCCCCCCACTCCTACTGCCTGTTGCAGGGGTGCTATTACATTTGAGGATCCACCCCCCTTTTGAGCTTCCTTTTCCTTTTCCCTGTTTCTAGTTCGGTGAGATACTGGCATTACTGTTATACCTTTTACACTGGTTACTACCTCCTCGCCATCATTTGAATCATTATTACTGTCAGTAAGAGGCATAGGCGCAGAGGGTCTAATTGGTACCATTTCCTCAGAAGGCGCGACATCGAGACACAGTAAATCCATCTTTAAATCATTACCACTGCTATTTTCC
The DNA here is from genome assembly GCA_901699155.2 of Streptopelia turtur. Taxonomy (NCBI): domain Eukaryota; kingdom Metazoa; phylum Chordata; class Aves; order Columbiformes; family Columbidae; genus Streptopelia; species Streptopelia turtur. The sequence continues at coordinate 977,619 of CABFKC020000275.1, read as the reverse complement.
ACAGCCAAACATGTCATGCATTTATTTTCTGCTGTACATTCCATACATTTATTTTCATCGTTACTCTGTACTAACATCAATCCACAACCCTTCCTCCAATCATGCTTTTGTTCAAGGTAGAAAAAGAGATCAACATATTGTACCTCATCCCATTTTCCTTCCTGCTGACAAAACCGCATTAGCTCAACAATAATTTCATGATTCAGAGTACCCTCCGGTAGCCACTGAACTTCATAAGGTAGCTTATACTGGGGCCACCAATGGGTACAATATTCGATTAACTTCTTTTTATGCATAGACTGTCCAAACCCAGCCTCCTTCCAATGTTTCAGTAAACAATTCAATGGCAATTCATTTGAATCAGACATATTATCAACACAAATACACAAACCAAACCAAATGCTGTGCCTGCAAAGGTTTACCTTTGTCTAACGGACGGCGCCTAGGCTTCACTTCGGGAGCTCCCTGCCCAACCGAGCGTGGCTTTCGCCGCGTCTGACCATCAGGCTACCAAACCAAATATTGGGTACCCAAGTAATAAAAGCACCTTCTTACTGATCAGAGGTCCGTCGAGAGCAGCGGAGGGTCGGTCGAGTCTGATGCGCTCCCCAAGAATACCTCGGTGCTAGCCGGAGCAGGATCAAGATGCGATCCGCCTCAGCAGTGCTCACGAGGTCCCATCTGGGTCGCCAAAAATGTTAGCAAATGAGACATATAACCACGGACGTAGTTATATGCGGTGCTTTTATTTCAGCGCAGGGAAACCAGGGGTTCACACCCAAAGCTGGTTCCGACAACTGATTCAAACTACACTATATTTATACAAGTTGATCACATACATATTCGTTACAATTCTTGACAACCATTAGCATATTCCACACCTGTTCTAACACAAGCTATCTGTTTAAGCAATGCTAAGTAACATTCGCATGTTTATCAGTTATTTCTCAGTTACCATTTTTAAAAGAATATGTCATAAATCTATGTCAATTTTAAGAATAGGGTATGGTTATATAAAATCATGCTTGAATGCACAACTTGAATACAACCTGCAAAACTTGAAGATAAGATAAGAATCTTGGATACAGCATCTTGGATACAGTTTACAAAAGTTAATTCAACTATAACAACTCCAGCTTAAATCCACAAAACAGACAGCAGAAGTGTCAGCCGCAGTTTTTCAGGTAAGGCATGACAAGGATGAGGAGTCAGTCTTGGTGTGTCTCTCCTTTGATTACCGTGGATTTGTGGTCCTTGTGACTCTGCCAATGACAAAACCAGGTCATTGGTAAGTGCTTTGAAGAAGCTGTGGGTCAAATAAGATATCCATGGCAGGAATATGGCTTGATGCCAGGTCAGCACTGATCCAGTATCCTCACCCCAAAGTTATCCTTTTCTGGGTCATGCCTTGCTTTCAGCTTGCTGTGGTTAGCAATGCTCTTTGCAGACACCTCTACAACATCTGTCTCTAATGCTTGTCTGCATATTTTTTCTTATTGCCCTTGCTCAGATTTCACCAACATTAAAACACAATTTCAGTTTCTTCCCTTGATTTTGTATTCAGGTTTAGCAACTGGTATCTCAAATTTATGCTTAATAATTCTCCTTATCAAGCCATCGAGTAATTTTCCTCCGTCACATTACTGTCTCCCCCACTTTCTCTGCAACTCCTCTTTCTCTATCTTTCTTTTTTTTTATCTGGCAATATTTTGGAGTCCTTCTGTAATTTCCTTGAGTGTGTAACTGATCAGAAAAACTCAGTTTTCCTACAATTTGCTTGAAATCCCTTTGTTAGTACACTTCATTTAAAGACAAATAAGATTTAATGCAACTCTCTCTTCCTTGGCAGTCTCTCACACTGGTCTTTCAATGCCTCCTTGGGGCTGTCTTTTCCCTGCTACCGTACTTCATTTGGCCCTGGTCTTGTTATATGGTAGATTAGCTGGACATGGAGTTGCATATGCAAGCAGTAGGAGTTGGTGGGTAGCACATGGTGTGAAGGGTAGATGGGACGATGACAAGGAGACAGGACTCAGGTCTAGACAACAAGATGAATCCCTCCTGATTTGTGCTCAATACTCCTCCTTTTCTCTAAGCTCCCCCACAGCATCTTCCTGCCCATAAGCAGAGCCTCCTGATTCACGTGCTGTGTCCCCATGTCAGGCCAGGTGACAGTGTTGCACATCCCAGGACAGGGGCTACATCTGAGACACAGGCTTCATTCCAGGGAGATCTCCCCCATCGCATGGATGCTTTCTTCAGATGTGGCTGGCCAGCTGAGAAGCAGCCAAGCTACCCACTTCATCTCACATATGGGGACCCAGCACTGGAGAGAGTCTTCCTTGCCACACTGCTGGTGCCTGAGATTCCAACCAAGCAGAAAGCATCATCTGCAACCTGAGACCTGCTGGGTTGGCAGTGCACTGTTAACCTGCGGTAACACCAGTGCCTTGAGCTAAGTTAGAGGAAAATTTCTTTCAGTGGTGGCAAGCCAAGCGATGCCAAGAGCAGAGTGAAAATGTCTGCCACCTCTTGAAAAGCCTCCTCAGAAGTATAGTAATCAGTGTCTCCCTTGCCTTGGGAAACTGCATATCCATCTATCTGGGAGGACGCAGCCTTGAAGGTTCCAGAATAGTGCTTATTCCTCCAAGGGGATTTTAGATCTAGCAACATATTTTCAATAGGCTGATGCTTTCTGTGCTGGCTGGGTGGAACCAAAGGGAAGGGCTCATCTGGACACTTTCTGCCTGAGTGGGTAGTGGTATCAGTGTCAAAACCAGGACAGTCAGTCAAAGCAATGGAGGAAATCCATGTAGTTAATGTGGGGTTGTCCTGGTTTTAGCTGGGTTAGGGTTAATTATCCTCCTAGTAGCTGGTATAGTGTTGTGTTTTGGATTTAGTACAAGAATTATGTTGATAATACACTGATGGTTTTAGTTGTTGCTAAGCAGTTGTCGTGGTTTAACCTGAGCTAGCAATACAACCACGATAGCCACTCACTCACCCCCCTCCCCACCCCCCCCACCCCCAAATAGGGGACAGAATCAAAAGGGAAGGAAGAAACTTGGGTTGAGATAAGCACAGTTTAATAAAATAACAAAATACTAATACACCACTAGTAAATATATATACAAATTAGAAATATAAACTAAAAGATACTCACTGCAGTTCCTCACAAACTCTGCCCACACAGACCAGCCAGTCCCAGGAAGCAGCATCCAGTCCCAAACAACTGATCCCAAAGAGAGAAAAAAAGAAAAAAGGCAGAAAGGCCCAAAGGCCTTCTGGCAATTGCACATCCCCCTGAGATCTGGAGCCTTCAATGGGGCAGTTGATGGCTCTTTAGCACCTTTTGTGCCCCGCTGTGCCTGTACCCACCTACACACCTAGGGTGGTACCAAGGTGTTGATAGTCACATCCTCCCTTACCCCGGGACAGGGTGACTTCACCTCCACCAGCTGGTGGGGCAGGAGGGGTGTGACCCTCTGTCAGTTGACCAGGTCCTGTTAAGGACCTGAGTCAATTGACAGGGTCGCTAGCAGAGGAGGTGCCCAGAGTAGCTTCGAAGCTTCTGGATCATGTTGCAATGCCCACAGCCACATCTGACCAGACTATAAAACAGGGTTCCTGCCGAAGGCCCCCTTTGAGTGGTCTTGGAACAGTGGGTCTGTGAACTGGAGCCCTCTCCTTAGACTGGGACGCTGTCTAAGGAGACTTCCTGGGAATGAGAGCGCCTCACCTCCTCTTCTGGGTGAGTGGTTATTTACTGGATATATCCTTGAATGAGTCCTTGCCTAACCCAGACGAATGATTATTTCTTGTGAGTACCCTGGAGTCAGAGGGCTCTGTTTTTGTTCCTTGTGAGTGTGTGCATGTACGCTGTGGATCCTCATTATTCTTATTTTGCTATACCCCAATAATTTCCTCAACTGATATCTGAACCTGTATTTTATGTTGTTGGAGTGCTAACTAATTGTATAAACCTTGTTTCTGGTCAGTTTATTGGCTGCACTTTTGCAGCTAGAATAAAGTCTGTTTTGGAACTTGTTGTCTACCTAAAACTGACTTTGGGGTACCTCCGTGACAGGCAAAACAGCAAAAGGCCAAACTAAATGTCCCAAAGAGAATGCCACCGTTTACCACAGGGTGACAATAAACCGTGGCAGATGCTCTCTGTTAACCCGCCGCCCTCCCTACTAAGGCAAGGTAATAGGAGGAAAAGGGAGAGAGACTTGCAAGTTGGAAAAGTTTTAAATCCTTTACTAATGCTACTAAAAAATAGAGAAAATAATACAAAATATACAAAAACAATCTTGAATTTCACAGGATAGTGCAGCATTGCATGGTGGAGCTGGCGTTGCTCCAGCAGCTGCAGGGCAGGCACCCGAAAGTCCTGGGCTGGACTCCACTGTAATTCGGAAATGGATTCAGGGATGCAGGGTCTGGAACTGAGCCTTGGATCACAGGCATGACAGGCAGGGTCCTTTTCAGATGCCAGCCATGGTCTAAGAGAGCGAGACCCTCGTGATCTCCCACTTTTATAGGGTGTATGATGTGTATGGGATGGAATATTTAGCTGGTCAATTTTAGTCACCTGTTCTGTCTGCCCCTCCTTGCAAATATGCCCCTCTCACTTATGGGATATGCAAAATTTATCAGTAACCTTAGCTGACATAGCAATAAGTCCAAACCTGGGCCTCTTCTGCATACCTTTGCTAAGGTTATCAGCTCCAGAGCAGAGTGTCTGAAAAACATGCAGCCAAATTCAGAAAAGTGCAGTTACTTAGAAGAACATAGCTGAAAGAAAAATTCACTAAAAGAGAACTGGCCTTGTTTTTAACAAAACCAGGACTTTCCACCACTTATTCTATACCATTTCCGTCATACCCAAATCACTACTACTTTCTGCCTATCTTCGAATGTATATACACACATGTAAATAGGTATATCACTAGTTCATGACTGTGGGTCTCTGTCACAGCAGTCTCTCTCTAGACAGGAGAGATGATGTGTAAACTGGTGCAGTTTGTGCCCCCGAATTGCAGGTCAGAGACGTCAGTCTCAGTGAAGTTACTGGATGCCACACAATGAAGCTAGTTCAGGGTTCATCATTACCACTGCATGAACCTGAAAGACACTTACTGAGCACTGCTTCATGCAGAAATTACCCTCATAGAGTTTGAAATTGAGTATTCTCACCAAGAAGCAAATCTCCTTGAGGTACACATGAGACTTCACCATCCTTCAGCATCACCCACCAAATACATCCAGGCTCTTGAGAGAAAACAGTCCCACAAATGGGTTTGCCTTTGCCCAAAGCATGAATAACCCAAACAACTTTTCCTAAAATATTCCTTTCATGCACCACAGGGACTTTATCCCCTTCTAGTGTATGTAAAAGGTCTGACTGAGCAGGGCCAGCTCGATTGATTGATCCCCTGGTGTTAACTAACCAGGTGGCTTGTACCAGAGTTTTTAAAGGTTCCACCTCCCATTGCTTTCAGGGTAGTTTTTAACATGCCATTATATCTCTCAGTCTTTCCAGAGGCTGGTGCATGATAGGGGATATGATATATCCATTCAACACCATGTTCTTTGGCCCAGTTGGTTATGAGACTATTTTTAAAATGAGTCCCAGTGTCCGACTTGATTCTTTCTGGAGTGCCATGTCACCACAGGACTTGCTTTTCAAGGCCCAGAATAGTGTTCCGGGCAGTGGCATGAGACACAGGATATGTTTCTAGCCATCCAGTGGTCACTTCCACCATTGTGAGCACATAGCGCTTTCCTTGGCAGGTTTGAGGGAGTATAATATAGTCAATCTGCCAGGCCTCCCCATATTTATGTTTCAACCACTGCCCACCATAACACACAGGCTTTAACCTTTTGGCCTGCTTGATTGCAGCACATGTTTCACAATCATGGATAACCTGTGCAATAATGTCCATGGTTAAGTCCACCCCTTGATTATGATCCCATTTATATGTTTCATCCCTTCCTTGATGACCTGAAGCATCATGGGCCCACCGAGCTAGAAAAAGTTCACCTTTATGTTGCCAGTCCAAATCCACCTCAGCTACTTTAATCTTAGCAGCCTGATCTGCTTGCTGGTTGTTTTGATATTCCTTAGTGGCTCGACTTTTAGGCACATGGGCATCTACGTGGTGTACTTTTACAGTCAGGTTCTCCATTCAAGCAGCAATGTCCTGCCACAATGAGGCAGCCTAAATAGGCTTGCCTCTGCATTTGCATTGGCAGTTATTTTGCTTCCACTGATTTAACCACCCCCACAGTTGCCACCATCCATGAATTGGTGTAAAGTGCTGGCCACTTTTCTCTTTCAGCAATGTCCAATGCCAGCTGTATGGCTTTTACCTCTGCAAACTGGTTTGATTCTTCTCGTCCCTCATCAGTCTCTGTGACTTGTTCTGTAGGACTCCATACAGCAGATTTCCACTTTTGATGTTTTCCTACAAGACGACAGGATCCATCAGTGAACAAGGCATACTGCTTTTCATTGTCTGGCAATTCATTATATGGTCAGGCTTCTTTGGCATGCATCACTTCCTCTTCTTCAGGTGTGTCAAGGTTTGCTTGCAGGGTGACAATAAACCATGGCAGATATATTGCTAACCCTCTCTCCCCTCCTCTCCCCCTTTAGCCCCTCCTTCTTCCCCCTTCCCACTAAGGACAGGCAATTGGGAGAGAAAGAAGGACCGAGAGAAGAGAGTTGGAAAAATTAAAAATGTTTTACTAATGCTACTAATAAAAATAGAGAAAATAATACAAAATATACAAAACCAATCTTGGAAGTCCCGGCAACTGCTCTGGCAGATGTAGGGCTGGTACCCGGAAGTCCTGGACTGGACTCTGCAACCAACCGGAACTGGATTCGGTCTGTCACTAGGCCTTCAGTTTGCAGGGACGACTAGCAAGGTCCTCTCCTAATGTCGGCCATAAGGAAAAGGGACGAGATCCTTGTGATCTCCCACTTCTATATGATGTATTACGTGAATGGGATGGAATACTTAGTTGGTCAGTTTTTGGTCACCTCTTTCAGTTCACTGCTCTCACGAGATGTGCATCCATTCTTATCAATGACCTTGCATTCCATTGCTATGTCTACCAAAACATGTATCTAGCTTTCAGAAAAGTGCAGTTAGTAATAAGTCTTTAGCTGACAGGAAAATTCACGAAAAGAGAAACTTGTTTTTAACAAAACCAGAACAATCCACCCCTTATAACATACCTTTCTACTCTGCCTTGGTGAGACCACACCTGGAATATTGTGTCCAGTTCTGGGCTCCTCAGTTCAAGAAGGACAGGGAACTGCTGGAGAGAGTCCAGCGTAGGGCAACCAAGATGATTAAGGAAGTGGAGCAAAGTGAGGAAAGACTGAGGGAGCTGGGTCTCTTTAGTTTGGAGAAGAGGAGACTGAGGGGTGACCTTATCAATGTTTATAAATATACAAAGGGTGAGTGTCACGAGGATGGAGCCAGGCTCTTCTCGGTGACAACTAATGGTAGGACAAGGGGTAATTGTGGGAGATTTGAGGGATTTTCTTGAGGTTGTTATGTGGATGGGTTTCTATTAAAGATTTATTTCTGAACTAGGCAACGGAATCTCAAGGACAGCTCGTGAACATGGACAATATCCAATCAGCTAATGCATGCTTGGAGCGTGGACCCGTGATCAAGAAATAACTGCATATATTAGGAGGCTTGTTTCTGTAATAAAGGGCTTCGCTTGAATTCATATTGAATTGTGAGGAGTCCATGAGTTTTCGCCCTCGCAAGTGGTGACCCCGACGTGATCCATAAGGAGAATTTACGGAAGGCGGATGACTGCTGCGGGGAGCAAGCACCTCTAAGAGAGAGGTGAAGTATGAGGAGAGTAACCTCAAAAGACTATTAATTTGGTGCAGAGGCAATGGGTTTCCTGCTGACCTGTTAGGAGTTTTTCAAATAGAGACTTGGGAAAAAGTGGGAACTGTGTTGTGGAAGGCAATTAGTTGCAGTGAAAAATATATTCTCGGCCTTGTAACCACTTGGAAACTGATAATTACTACAGTGAAGCAATTAAAACCTGAAAAGACTGTTACGAGCATTAGTGACTCAGAACTTAAACTTGGACTTTGGGACGATATAGGGCAGAAATTATGGGATAAAGTCAGCAATGGAGATAAAGAAGCTAAATCATTAGTAACTACATGGAAGCTTATAATCACTACCTTAAAAGATCTTAAGGCTGAACCGTCTGCTGCTGCCGGAATTTTTGCAGGGTTGCAGCCTGATAAGTATCCTGAAAGTTGCTGTGAAGTTCACCCGTTTTGTGTCTGTGGTACCCTCCCTATTCCATCCCCTGCTGTGCTTTCGGCACCCCCAATATTTCAGCAGTCCGGGGCGGGGGAGGAAAAATGCCGAGCGGGTGGCCTCCTGTACCATTGCCTAACCCTGGTGAGAACAGCAAGTCCGGAGGACTGGAGTCAGACAACTTGCCCAAAGTACTCGTGAAAGCTGAGAATGCTAAAGTCATAAACAAGCGTCTGCTTTTACTGCCTTTTAACCCTCCAACTTCCACGAGAGAGCAGAAGGAGTCACTGGATAAGAACTGGGCAAAAGAACTGTGTGAAAGACCAGATCAGCTATTAGCGAGTAAATCCAACAGTCGGCAATGCAGTCATGATGATCGCGACGGGAAAGGGGGTGCTCCTGGGGACTCAGGTTATACGAGTAATTATGATGCTAGAAAGTATTGGTGAGAATGTGCACTGTTCTGAACCCCCCTGTTACCAACGATTATGCAGCACCGCTCAAGTCCGTGTTATCTGATGACTCGGATGAGGATGAGGGTCTGCAGCATTTTCTTGAAAAGTTAAAGGAGTATGTGTACATGTTGCCCTGAGATCAGATAAAAACTATGAAAGACTCAAGCAAAATTAGACCTATGCAATGTAACAGCATTTTTAGTTCCTTACTGCGCGAACGTGATGTTAAGATTTTATGTGTAATAGCTGTTACTTTTCTTTCTAGAATGATAGCTTTATTCCAATATCCAGACTTGCGCAACTCTGTGATAGGCTGTGTCTCATCTCGAGGTGCTGGATTTGGCTTTCTTGTATGCACATCAAGTAAAGAATCCTGGTTTTGGGATAACAGTTGTAGCGCACCAGATGAGACACTAATAAAAGCCTTGCCCAGTCCAGCTTGCTGCGGCGGCGGAGGGGGGGCAGGTGCCAATTGGGCTCCAGCACGCACTGACCTGTTTTGTCAGGGAGACCCAGCGGTACCTCTGCCTGGCTGAGCAGTAAGCGGCCCAAAGCTGCAATGCAAAAATTGAGATATTGTCTTGAATAAGTGTAACTCTGATCTATCTGCATATTTGAACTTGGTATTTGGTTTTCATATCTGAGCTCAGTATTTTAATTTGCATATTTGTATTTGGTACCAAAAGAATTTTGTTTGGGGAGATAATTACAAAATGGGAACCGGTTCCACTGCTAAAATTCCACCTTGCTCCCCCTTAGGATGCATCCTTACGCATTAGAGTAATTGCTCATATTGTTATCTAGTAATTTTGAGACCAGAAAAGAATTTAAATTGTTAAACTCTGCTTTGCAAAAAAAAAAATTAAAAAAAAAAAAACAAACCCACAAACAAAAAAAACCCAAACCAACCAACCAAACACCTAAATGCTATGACGGATGTGAACTTGGTATTGTATGAGGTTGTATTTGGGGGTTGCTGGAATGTGAACTGATTTGGATCGAGGAAAATGGAATAATGGATTGATACTTAATATACTGTTTTTTGTCATCTGTAAGTTGTGAAAGGTAAATGGGGCTGAGGAATGTAACAACTGTTGAGTTAATTGGAATTCTGTATAAAACTCAGCTCATTGTAACCAAGCAGTTTGCCAGGCCTCCCACTTCGTATCAGCGTTTACGCCAGCTGCATGGCCTTGGCTATATCTGAACTGCAGCAAGAAGAGAAAGAAGAAAAAAAAAAAAATGGAAAAAACCTGTTTTCCCGCTACTAAGCGGAGAAAGGGGGGCTTTACTCCCCCCGCTCTGTCTTATTTTTTCTTTCTCTGGAGTGTTGTCATCCATCCTTGTTGTGGCACTGTGTTGCTTCTCCGTTTTGAATCAGGGGTTGATGGTAATGTTTCTTTTAGCTTCTGTCTTGTTTCCTAGGTTTTGGCACATCTGGGGAAAGAGCTCATCATTTTACCTCCTTGCTGAAGTCAGTCTTTTCACACTGGTCAGCTTTGGGGGGTCAGAGTGCTCAGTGCTTCTCTGGGTCAGAGTGGTACTGATGTGGGTGTGGAGTGCAGCCAGGTTGGTTTGATGTGGAGTTTGAACTGATTTAATTTCATGCTGGGCTGGAGATCCTGCCATCCCAGATGGGGGCGAGAGGGAGGTTTTATTCCCCCCCCCCCAAGCGATGTTACTGCTAGGGAACTGTGATACTGCATCAAGGAGTCTGAGGGTTGAAATTTAAAGGCATTGCCAGTGAATCCATAGTTCTAATGAAGCTGGGAAATTAAACCAAAAAAATTTTTTTAATAGACTTATTCTGTGGTAACTGGTTGTAAGAGACTTCTTAGTAAATTCACCGTGGTAGTTTTTGAGGTCATGGGAGAGAATGAAAGAAAGGCCGTTTTTTGAGACCAATAGAATGCCCAATTTGGAACAAAGTTTTAATACATGAATTCTTCTAGTTGCCAGAAAGTCCTATACCTCTCTTAGGTTAAGATTTGTTAAGTAAATTGTAAGCTCAAATAATGTTTTCTGAGAATTCTGTTCAGTTGCATGTCCTACAAGAAGCTGCTTGGATGGTGCAGATCTGCTTGCTGCAAGTGAGAAATCTCCAAGGACATTTCGAATTCTGTATTTCCACTACTATTAACAGCCAATGTTTTGATAAAGCAATTACTACACTGATAGATCTGAAACAGGACTTCGATCCGGTAAGGGAAAACAATATCCAATAAATATGACAGCCAAAACGGAGTTAGATACTTTGATGAATAAATTTATGACAACCTTACAGGCTGACTGCATTCGATTGGACTTGCAGATTTGTCTATGAAACAACCTGTGGCTATTGTGGGACAGTATGATGAGATTGCTAGCAAACTGATATACCGACTGTTATATACCAATTGTCACTCTGATCAAAAAAATGCAGGGAATGAATTTAAGTCTTAATAGGCCATGATCCTTTTGTCATATATGTACCATTTGTGAAATTTAATGTTGAATTTTGTTTGTAATCTATGTCTTTGTAAATTGCACTGGCTGGTTTTCTTAACAGCACAGCTTTTGGCATGCCTAAATGTAAATTGCTGCAGAACCTGCAAGTCTTTAACATCAGATCACAGACCATACTTGTAGTTGGTCTGATCCTACATACTTGCACAGTTTTTGTTGATGGTTCTGGGAAGTCTCATAAAGCTGTAGTGGTCTGGCATGAAGATAACAATTGGCATCATTCTGTAAAAATTATTGAAGGTTCAACCCAATTAGCAGAACTTGGCGCAGCTTTACATTACTTAGAGCTTTTTAAGGAGGAACCTCTAAATTTGGTTTGTGATTTTGAGTATGTAGTCAAGGTCCAACGCACGTATCTGATTCTGAACTGTTTTTTTTCGTTTTGTTTTTGTTTTTAAACAAAAAGGGGGGAGAAGTAGGGAAAACACCACAAAACCAATTGTCAAAAGCATTGTATGTGATGAATCACTTATATCTAAGTGGTGCAGCCCAAATTTGCCCTGTGATGAAACACTTTGCAAGTATGACCCAAAACCATGCTAAATCAGAAAGAACCTACATTAGTTATGGTCAAATCACTAGTTAATAGTAAATGGAAAAGGCCACATTAATTGATAACCTGGGGAAAAGGTTATGTTTGTGTCATTACAGGCCAAGAATCGAAGTGGATTCCCACAAAATGGGTTAATCCATGGCTGAATAAAAACAACAGACTTAACAGATGCAGACGGACAGGAGGGAGATAAGTTGTGAGGACTGTTTCAGATGTAAACCATGGATCCTAATTCAGTGTTATAGATGCTCACAGACCTGGCCCATTAGCAAGCAGGTGGTGTACATTCTGTGGAGAATGGCAATTTAAGCAAACAGCAGGAGAGTCAAAAGGGTGATATTATACTTAGATAGTCAATGCAAAAATGACGTAAAATTATGAGACATTCCTACCATAGTATCTACTGCACTCTTTCTCCCTGATCTAGCAGCTGGTAAAGCTTTAGGAGACCTATCAAAGTTAAGCTGTTGGTCTTTTAAACAGGCTAATCTAACTTCTGAGATACTAACTCAATTAATAGTAGATGTTGATGGTATTAGGCATGTTACACTTCAAAATCATGTTGCTATAGATTTTTGTTGTTATTGTAAGGACATAGTTGTGTTGAATTTAAGAGAAAGATGTTGTATTAACTTGTTTAATCATTCTGGATCTATTCATAGTACTTTAGACAAACTAACACAGCACGTTAATAAGATTGTCATAGTAGAATTAGGGTTTGACAAATGATGGGTAGTTGTTTGATCTTATTATGTAAGGCTTAGCTACATTATATGTAACTGTAATCGTTGTTAATCATATGTTGTATGTTGCAGTGCATTTCAAAGATGATTCTGCACATTGTAAACAAGGCCTGGCTGGTTCAAAAACAAAAAGGGGGAATTGTGGGAGATTTGAGGGATTTGAGCGTGGACGCGTGATCAAGAAATAACTGCATATATTAGGAGGCTTGTTTCTGTAATAAAGGGCTTCGTTTGAATTCATATTGAATTGTGTGGAGTCCATGAGTTTTCGCCCTCGCAGGTAATGGGTTTAAACTGGAACACAAGAGGTTCCACTTAAACTTGAGAAGAAACTTCTCCTCAGTGAGGGTAACAGAACACTGGAACAGGCTGCCCAGGGAGGTTGTGGAGTCTCCTACTCTAAAGACATTCAAAACCTGCCTGGACATGTTCCTGTGTAGCCTCATCTAGGTGTACCTGCTCCGTCAGGGGGATTGGACTAGATGATCTTTTGAGGTCCCTTCTAATCCCTAGCATTCTATGATTCTATGATACTTAGACCTTATCAATACAATCTAATTAATTACTACTATATATATATACATATATATGTATATATACACACACAGTCTGTAATGACTTCTAAGATCCCTGGGCAATTGGGACTTCAATTCGAGCTCGTTGTGTGATCAATGCAATCCACTTACTCCATGTAGCATCATCGGTTGCAGGATGCGTAGAGGGAACCTTCCCTTTGAACATCCAGTTCAGCACCGGCAGTCGAGGTGCTAGGAGGAGCTGTGCTTCAGTACCAATCACTTCTGAAGCAGCTCAGACTCCTTCATATGCTGCTAGTATCTCCTTTTCAGTTGGAGTACAGTTGGCCTCAGATCCTTTGTATCCTCGACTCCAAAAACCTAAGGGTCGACCTTGGGTTGCTCCTGATGCTTTCTGCCAGAGGCTCCAGGTAGGTCCATTATCTCTGGCTGTGGTGTAGAGCACATTTTTAACATCTAGTCCAGTTTGAACTGGTCCAAGGGCCACCGCATGAGTTATCTCACTCTTAATTTGTTCAAAGGCTTGTCATTGTTCAGGGCCCCACTCAAAATGGTTCTTTTTACGAGTCACTCGATAAAGAGGGCTCACAATCTGGCTGTAGTCAGGAATATGCATTCTCCAAAAACCTACAATGCCCAAGAAAGTCTGTCTCCTTTTTATTAGTAGGTGGAGACATTGCTGCAATTTTGTTGATCACATCCATTGGGATCTGACGACGGCCATCTTGCCATTTTATTCCTAAAAACTGGATCTCTCAGGCAGGTCCCTTGACATTGCTTCGTTTTATGGCAAAACCAGCATTCAAAAGAATCTGAATTATTCTCTCACCTTTCTCAAAGACTTCTTTTGCTGTGTCGCCCCATATGATGATGTCATCAATATATTGCAAGTGTCCTGGAGTTTTGCCTTGTTCCAGTATGGTTTGAATCAGTCCGTGGTAGATGGTAGGACTGTGTTTCCACCCCTGGGGCAAGCAATTCCACATGTACTGGATGCCCCTCCAGGTGAAAGCAAACTGCGGCCTGCACTCTGCTGCTACAGGAATAGAGAAAAATGCATTAGCAATGTCAGTTGTGGCATACCACTTGGCTGCCTTTGACTCCAGTTCAAATTAGAGTTCTAGCATGTCAGGCACAGCACCACTCAATGGTGGAGTAACTTCAGGCCATGGTAGTCTACTGTTAGTGTCCACTCGTCACTAGACATACACACTGGCCAAATTGGGCTGTTAAAAGGTGAGCGAGTCTTACTGATCACACCCTGGCTCTCCAGTTGATAAATCAAATTCTGTATAAGAATCAGAGAGTCTCGATTGGTGCAATATTGCCGGCGATGCACTTTCGTGGAAGCAATTGGCACCTGCTGGTCATTAACCCTCAGCAATCCTGCAAGAGAAGGCTCCTCTGAGAGAGCAGGTAGAATAGGCAATTGTTCAATATTCTCAGTGTTCACAGCTGCTATGCCAAATGCCCACCTATACCCTTTTGGGTCCTTAAAATACCCTCTCCTGAGGTAGTCTATGTCAAGGATGCACGGAGCATCTGAGCCAGTCACAATGGGATGCTTTTGCCAGTTTTTCCCAGTTAGGCTAATTTCAGCCTCTACAACAGTCAGTTCCTGGGATCCCCCAGTCACTCCAGCAGTACTGATGGATTGTGTTCCTTTATAGTTTGATGGGATTATCATGCACTGAGGACCAGTGTCTACCAAAGTTCAGTACTCCTGGGGGTGTGTTGTACCAGGCCATCGTATTTGTACAGTCCAATAAACTCTGTTATCCCTTTCCTCCACCTGGTTGGAGGCAGGGCACCTCTAATTTCTGTTTTGCACAGTCTCTGGGTGTGAATTAGAGGTTCCTTCAGGAGCATCAGAATCTCTTCTGCCCCTTTTGTAAACTGGAGCAGCCACTTTCCTTGGAGTTTTTCCTTCTAACTCACGTACTCGTTCTTGAAGTTCTGAGGTAGGTCTTCCATGACACTTATTCATGTTTTCTCCCTGCTCACGTAGGAAGAACCACAGTGAACCTCTTTTTGTGGACTGCCTCTGTCCTCTCTCTTGAGACTGGAAACGCCTTCTCCTAATAGCTGAAATATAGGTTCGTACAGGTCGTGAATGGTACGTCTCTTCTCTGAGTTCTTTGATTTCTTGCAACATCTTTTCAAACTGGTCATCAGATTTTTCACACAGTTGAGACACAAGCCCATAGAGAGCTGGTTAATCACTTCAGTCACATTTTGTTGAATTGTAGCTGCCCAAGTCATTGATGCCAATGATCTAGCATATGCCAGTGGTGCTCTGTGCCACATGGGTCCTGTACAAAGGATTCTATCTGGATCTGTCCCCTCCTGACTGTTTGGCTCAAAATAGATTATCTCCTGCACAACTAATTCTCTCAGGAACTGGATACCTCTCTCCATAGTATTTGGTTTCCCTGGCTGACATACAGCATGTTCCTTGAAGGGAAACCTTGCCTTCATGGCTGTCAGGAATCAACTCCAGAGGCTGGAGGATTCTGTCTCTCTTGCAATTGCCCTATCAAGTGTCACATCCCTTGACATAGATCCCAGCTGCTTGGTTTCTGTACCGTCTAGTTCCAGACCATCCTTTATCCCAGCACTGGAGCAGCCAGGTTTCAACATTCTCACTTTCACGACAACTGAAGTCTTTTCTCGTATATATCAGCTCATCTGGAAAAAGGCTACCACCTCCTCTCCCCCTTGTGTTGGTGATGCCCCTTGGCAATCATCTGCAGCACGAGTAGTCTTTCTTGTGACTCTCTTACAAGTGGCAACTGATGCTGACATTGGCTCATTACCGCTTGATTTATTTCCAACGTCTAAATGACTGTCACTGGAATTGGCATAGTTACAGTGCTTGTAGTGGAGATTGTAGCAGCATCAGTGTCCAGTCTGGGGAGGTGCAGTAGCTGCCTTGTCAGTTGCTGAGGCTGGAGAAGTGGCATTGCTTGGGTGTCAAGGAGGCAGCAGATGCAGGGACTGGAGCAGCAGCCTTGGCTGCTTTGCTCTATGTAGGAGCTGGAGTTCCCTTGTCAGTCGCTGAGGCTGGAGAAGCAGCAGTGCCCGCTGTCGGGGGGGCAGCAGACATGGGGGTTGGAGCAGTGGCCTTGGCTGCCTTGCCCTGTGTGGAGGGGGCAGTAGATGCAGCAGCTGTCTTAGGACCTCCCATAGCTGCCGTGCCTGTTGCTGAGGCTTGAGCAGATGCAAGGTCTGTCTCAGGAGTTAGAATAGATGCAGTCCTCCTGTTTAGCCTCATCTCTCTTATCACTAGCATGAATTTAACAAGGGCAAGTGTAGAGTCCTGCACCTGGGCAGGAACAACCCCAGGTTCCAGTATAGGTTGGGAGATTACATATTAGAGAGCAGTGTAGGGGAAAGGGACCTGGGGGTCCTGGTGGACAACAGGATGACCATGAGCCATCACTGTGCCCTTGTGGCCAGGAAGGCCAATGGCATCCTGGGGTGTATTAGAAGAGGGGTGGTTAGTAGATCGAGAGAGGTCCTCCTTCCCCTCTCCTCCGCCCTGGTGAGACCACACCTGGAATATTGTGTCCAGTTCTGGGCCCCTCAGTTCAAGAAGGACAGGGAACTGCTGGAGAGGGTCCAGCGTAGGGCAATGAAGATGATTAAGGGAGTGGAGCATCTCCCTTATGAAGAAAGGCTGA
Organism: Streptopelia turtur; assembly: GCA_901699155.2. Lineage (NCBI taxonomy): Eukaryota > Metazoa > Chordata > Aves > Columbiformes > Columbidae > Streptopelia > Streptopelia turtur. Next base: position 960,832 of record CABFKC020000275.1, on the reverse strand, counting down.
GGGAGCTGGGTCTCTTTAGTTTGGAGAAGAGGAGACTAAGGGGGGACCTTATTAATGTTTATAAATATATAAAGGGTGAGTGCCATGAGGATGGAGCCAGGCTCTTCTCGGTGGCAAACAATGATAGGACAAGGGGTAATGGGATCAAGCTGGAACACAAGAGGTTCCACTTAAATTTGAGAAGAAACTTCTTCTCAGTAAGGGTGACAGAGCACTGGAACAGGCTGCCCAGGGAAGTTGTGGAGTCTCCTTCTCTGGAGACATTCAAAACCCGCCTGGACATGTTCCTGTGCGACCTCACCTAGGTGTTCCTGCTCCAGCAGGGGGATTGGACTAGATGATCTTTTAAGGTCCCTTCCAATCCCAAACATACTGTGATACTGTGTGATACTGTGAACTGACACACATTCAGCAGACCTGACAATACCAACAGGGTACAATCAAATCCCCAAGGATACACAAAATTATAAAAATATCCATAATCTGTCCTAAGGAAAAAGTGTTGTTATTCAGCTTTTCTATAGATTGGCTTGTCCAGTTGGAAAAGACATAGATGTATCTCTACTGGAGGTTTCTCTAAATACAACAGTAATGAATATAAATTCATTATTGACTGCTGAAGTACGATAAAATAAACCAGTGCCAAATCACACAGCAACATCATCACCATAGACCAGTTTCCAGACATGATAGACCACACAAGCATATTAGTGAAATATGCCCAGCACAAATAAGGTGCTGCAGAACGCACTGTAGAGAGTAGCTGATACAACTTTTGGCACAGCATCTTTAAACCAATATAATTCAATCTGCTTTAATACTGCCAGATGATGTCCGAAGCACATGGACTTATGAGTATCTCAACCCTATGAGTTGGCACCATGCCAAGAAATTTGAACCTGCATCACAGCATAAAAACACCAAAATCTCAAAATTTTACCCCTTTTTAGTGCCAAATTTTAATGTTTTTTTGCCCCACCTTGGGCGCCACACAAGCCTGTTGTGGTTTAACCTGAGCTAGCAATACAACCACGATAGCCGCTCACTCATCCCCCCTCCCCTCCACCAGTAGGGGAGAGAATTGAAAAGGAAGGGAAAAACTTGGATTGGGATAAACACAGCTGAATAAAATAACAAAATACTAATACACCACTAGTAAAAATATATATATATATACATATAATAGAAACAGAATATAAAAAAAAAGATACTCACTGCAGTTCCTCACAAACTCCGTCTACACCGAACAGCCAGTCCCAGGAAGCAGCACCTGATCCCAAACAGCTGATCCCGAAGAGAAAAAAAAAAGGAAAAAAGGTAGAAAAGCCCAGAGGCCTCTGCTAAATGGTAAAAGTCCAAACTAAACATCCCAAAAAAAACTCCCCCTGGCTCCGACAAAAAAAGCAAAGAAGGTGAAGAAGCGCGAGAGAGACCAGAAGATCCTGACTCTCCTTAAATATGAAGCATGATGCTAACGGCATGGAATACTCTTATTGATCAGTCTGGACGTCAGTCAAACTCTGCCACAACTATGCCCCCCTTCCTCAATGCCTCACAGCTGTGGGCAGAGAGCTCAGAATATCCTTGGCTCTCAGATCAGAGCAATTAAAAACTTTAACTATGTCAAGTAGGGTCTCATGAAAATATCTGACATCAGAATTACCCTGTGCCAAAGCTCACTGGAATTGCACTGTGGCTGGACAGTAGGAACCTGTTATTTGCAGTTGACTCAGAACTGCTCTGTTAGCACTGGGATTTAGGTTGCTGAGCTTTTGCCAAGTATGTTTCATAAACCTGTGAAATAAATAACTTACGCTTTTTCTATGGATAAACAGCATTTAATCCAATTCCTTGTAGTCCTTAGACACGTGTTCATTAGAGCATAAGCAAAACAGTGCTGGGTGCGCGGGGGATTCACTCCACCCAACACGCACACCTTTAAACAATAAGAAGTGTGCTTAAATACAGTAAGGTATTACATATTCATAATGACCCCAGGAACGCCTATACATATTCATAACCTTTTCCCGCTTCTGATTAAAATGAGTCTCAGATAACCATTTCCATAGACCCTCCCCTGTTGCGCCTGTGCAGTGCCACTTGGCGAATTTGAGGATGGGTCTTTGGGGGTCTTTGGATGAAGGCTCCTTCAGCTTCATCACAGTGAACTTTTTACCTTTGGCTCATTATGTCGAATTGACTGGGACCCAAGCTGCCAAGTTGAATGAAACCAGACTGGCACCCCCTTTTGCTGTAAATCTTCGTTATCTTGTCTCCTCAAGTTTACAGCTAGGTGCAGTAAAACTTCTTATCTTGGCATTCAATGGGGTTCTGTTCTTCTTAACATAAAGCTCTAAACTAAGCATTTATTGTGTGGCTAAGCCTTAAAGTGTTAGTTCGTTAGTAGGCACCCATTATATGTTTAGTTAACCCTTAAAATGTTAGTTCCCTCTGTCAATATAACTTCATAAGCAAGTTTCATAACTTTTTACATAGAACTTAACCACCTTTTTCCAGGTTCAGAGCCTGTGCCTCATTTGGTTATATCTGTAAACATTAAACATCATGAATCACAACTGCATTTCTCACAATTCCCCTGTTTTCTTTTTATCCTATTGATTCGTGCTTTGGCCTCAAATTTAGCTAGTACTTGCCTAGCGGCGGCTAGGTCCAGTTTGGTGTTATCTTTTAAAATCATCAATTTATACCCTGTTCCTTTTGTTGCCATTTCAGGATCTATAGGCATGGCTGAGATTTGCATGCCTTGGACTACTGAATGTATTAACCGAATAAAGCGCATGGTACAAACAGTAAACCCAGAAATGCACATACTATCATGAACACTATTTTCTTCCACCAGGCTCCCCCAAATAAGTTATCCCACCAATGGCTAGTAAGTATAGAATTCCATTTCTGTACTGGTACATGTGCAACTCGATTTATCTCCCCTGCTATTTTCATTATAGCTTCCGCATTATCATCTATTTCCAAACAACACTCAGAAGTATTCAATTTCCCACAGACGCCCCCCTCTTCAGCTAAAAGATAATCTAAGGCTACCCGATTTTGGTACACTGCAGCCCTGCTCTGAGACAATTGTCTTGCTATAAGATTCAGTGCCTCAGCTGTCCGGTTGCTTATTATTTCAACCACTGCTTGCAACCGGATAATTTGGTTTAGCATGTATATTGGGGTACGGTATCCCCAGCTTCCATCTTGGGCCCAGGTGGCTGGATCATAGTATTCAATTATCCTTTTCGCAGGCCATTCATCATCTTTCCAAGTTTGCATTCCTCCTATGGGGACATTTATTAAACCCCTCTTCTCTCTGTTTAAGGTTTCGTACAGAGGTTTCCCCAGATGGTAAAAGGAAAAAAGCTGGTTGAATTATCCCTATTGTACAGGACCCTCTCCACCTAGGCATTAATTCATTATAAGCTCTATTCCCACATCAATAGAGCCAGGATTCTGCCAATATCTCCTTAAATCTCCAATTTCCTCAAAGGGGTTTGCTTTGCTTTGATTCTTCCAGCATATCGTTTCATTTCCCAGGCTACAATTTCAAGACCAATATCCATTAGGTGGACCTGGCCACCAAGTGGGAGGAATAGAAGTATTTGATGAATTTGCCCGCAACACTAACTTACAAGGGGTTTGTCCAACGCACTCAGCAAAATCCCGTCTACCATCATCCCTTGACATGCACATCCACCCCACTACCAAGTGACCCAATACCCATCCTTCTGGTCCCTCTTCTCGAGCCACATGAGTTCCACTCCACACCAAGCAATCCCTCTGGGCTCACACTCTCCACAAGGTCTACAAACAGGTTTTTCCCCACTGTTGGCAATTGTAATCCCTTGTCTTTTTGCCCTACCTCTTCATACCAATCACTGCTTTTCTGCACCACTTTCTGTTTCTCTTGCCTTCTTTTCAATTCCTGAGTAGCACTCTTAACTAACTCCTCCTTATACTGATCTTGCACTTCCCCTCCATCTGAATAGCCCCACATACCAGCTTGTGTAAAACAGATACTCTGTTCTCCCCTAGGGCAGGAGACAGAGCCTACACTGAGTCCACCTTTCCCTAGATTAGTTGCTACCCATAACTTCTGCCCTTGGATTTAACATTTTTCCAATTTTGTTCTATCATAACATCCAGAATTAACATGAGTGTGATAATTGAGAACATATCGTGTCAGTCGTCTTATTCTCACGCGCTCATAGCACTTGGTACAGGGATTGGCCAGGCTAAGTTGGGAACAATAAGTCACCACTCCTAGCAAGAGGATCAGGTCCAGGTTTCTACACCCTCTGCCTCTCTGGCCTACCAGGTTGCAGCTGGCAGCCGAGTTCATCATCTTCTCGGCAGCAAGGGTAGTGTCCCCGCCTTTCCTATTTTTGCCGTTAGGTGATGACTTTTTATCATATTCCAAACTCTTGGCCTTCACTTCCCAGGAGCAACAGGACAACATGAAATTTGATTTCTCTTTTTACACTCTATTCTTCCTATCACTGGTGGACTCTCTAAATTCCCATACACCCCTTTAGTAAATACCTCCCATCATTCTTCACTATTCTTTTTGTATTCCTCCAGTGACTGTTAGAATTCTCAACCTAGCTTTGGTTTCCTTATCTTCTATTCTTAAATGCTTATTACACAATCCTGTTGGTAATTTCCCTTTGTGGATATGCTTATACCACAGTTCATTACAACCTAAACATCAAATACAGATAAGAGAATTACATATACAACTTAGTTCAACATGCTTAACTACTAAAACATTCTGATTTTCATTTATACTGGACATTCATATGAACAATACTGATAGTAGCTACATCACCGATCCCGTTTTAATTTCAATTTCAATTCCCCCGGTCCCTGAGTTACTTTCCAGGTTCTTTCTTCCGTCAGGGGTCCTTTAACTCAAGAGGCGTGTGTCCATCCTTTCTCTGCAGTCCGAACCGCTGTTTCTGTAGTTAACAAAACAAGAAAAGGCCCCTCCCATCGTGGAGTTAGAGTATCTTCTTTCCAGGTTTTAATTAGTACTTTAGCAGTGAAGGATATCAGGAGGTCTTGAAACGGACCTTCCTATTATGGTTCCAAAGTTCTCTGCAAAAGACTTCACATACATACGCATAAATAAAATGTGGCCCTCCATCAGAGGATATAACAGCTGGAACTCCAAACCTTGGTGTTATTTCATGTATCAATGTTCTAGTCACCTCCTAAACTTTTGCTGTCCTGGGAGGGAATGCTTCTGGCCAACCTGAAAAAGTATCAATTAATACCAACAAATATCGGTACCCCCCTTTTCCTGGGAGTTCTGAAAACTCAATTTGCCATTGTGGTCCAGGCCTATTCCCCTTCCCCATTTGACCCATTTCTAGCTTGGGCATATTTTTGGGATTAGTCTGGAGGCAAAGATCACACTGCTGTCACCTGTTTTACAGTGATAGACAAATTTCTAGCTCCTGTTTCCCTAATCAAATGTTTGCATAGTGGTTCTATTCCCCAAAATCCTTTCTTATGTTCTTCCCTTACAAAAGGCCAAACTACATGAAAGGGGACAATAAGTTTTCCCTGAGGGGTGTGAACCCACCCTTCTTTATTATATTATTCCTCTAAATCTATGATAAGTTTCAATTCTCTTTAGTATACTCTAGCTTACCTTTTAAAAAGACCTATCCCCCAAGGACTAGAGCACTTTCTGTTTTTACCTTTTGCTTAGCCGTTTGTTTTGCCTCTCTGTCCGCCAGCCTTTTCTGATTCCAAGCTCACTTTCTGGTGTGCCCTATTATGCATGATTGCCATTTTCTTAGGAAGTTGAACTGCTTCCGGTAGGTTCAATATCTTCTCCGCACATTTGATAATGTTTGCCTTGAGAGTTCAAAAGTCCCTTTTCTTTCCAAATTGCTCTGTGCACATGCACAACCCTCACGGTTAGCTGCTTCCGTCCATAAACCAGTTTTCAGAGTTTTCAATAGGAATGTCTTTTAAATCTGGTCGACTGGATTATGTTGCTTCAATGGTCTCCAGGCAGTCACGATGAACTGGTTCTCCAAAGTTACCACTGAGGAAAGAAGCTGGGTTGACAATGTTAGTGAGATAATTTCTACACCATCTTGTTAGGACACTATATGGGATACTATCACAGTCATTTTCTGACCCATGGTAAATCTCCAGGCCTCCTGTATATTCAGTACCACTGCAGCAACTGCCCGCAGGCATCCAGGCCACCCCTTTGCAGTTGCGTCTAACTGTTCAGAGAAATAGGCCACTGCTTGTCGATATGGGCCAAGATCCTGTGCCAATATACCCAAGGCTATTCCCTGTTTCTCGTGAAGGAGTAGGAAAAATGGTTTACTCACATCTTGGAGTCCTAGAGCAGGGGCTGACATCAAAGCCTTTTTAAGTTCTTTAAAGGCTCATGTGGCTTCCTTATTCCATTGCAGGTGTTTCTGATCCATAGGGTCCAGGTCACGCACGTCTCCTTGGTTCTAGTAGCAATTAAAATGTCATCCACATATTGTAGCATCTGTCCCTCATCAGATGAGGCTTCCCAGGATTCAAAATCTTTAGCAAGCTGATTTCCAAATATTTTCGGGCTATTCGTGAGTCTTTGTGGCAACACCATCCATGTGAGCTGGGTTTTACCTTTATTTTTAGGGTTCTCTCATTCAAATGCAAATATTATCTGGCTAGCTTCATGGAGAGGGAGGCAAAAGAAAGCATCTTTTAAATCTAAAACGATAAACCAAGTCAAATTAGGTGTTAATACTGTCAGAAGGGGGTATGGGTCTGCTACCACTGGGTAGATGTCCTCAGCTATTTTGTTTATAGCTCATAAGTCCTGAACCACCCAATACAACCTATCTAGCTTGCGGACAGGCAACATAGGGGTGCTGTAATTGGACTCACACTCCTTTAATAACCCTATTTGCAGGAATTTCTCTATTACTGGCCGAATTCTTACTTCTGAACCTGGGTCAGAAGGTGTATATCTAAGGGGAAATCCGCGTGCTCTGTGCGCGTTACACGCAACAAAGCAGCCCAGCAGGAACGGGCCAGGCGGCGACTGCCCCCCCCCGCTTCATCCCCCGCGGGTGGCGAGCCCGGAGGAGAGGAGCTGCAGCTCCAGCTCCAGCAGCCGCCGCTCTCCCCCCCTTTTTTCACCGCCAATAATCTCCTGGTCGTACTCCCGTCTTAATTTTCCCCATATCTATCTTTCTTTTTACTAAAGGATTATTTTTCAAGCAAATTTCACACTTTGCTGTGATAGACTTTGCCATTGTTAACATCTGGACTGAGATAATCCATTTTCTCAGATATATTACCGACGCTTCTGCACCCCAATGACACTTGGTGTTCCGCCTGAAGTATTCCTCTCATAGTCGTAATTGGCACCACAACTTGTCCATTGGCGGTTACATACCACCCAGAATTATCCTTGCTGGCGTTTACTAAATTTGCCAATCTCTCATCTTCTGTAGAATATTTAGGTGCCTCTGAAGGTAATAAATCAATTGCTCTTACCTTCTGGGAGACAAGACCCACCATTGTCCAAACTTGTCGTGCCACTGATCGAGCTGTCTGATCGGCAAGTAGATTTCCTTCAATAATTTTCGATGTTCCACTCTGATGAGCTTTACAGTGCATAATGGCAACTCGCAATGGCTTTTGAACGGCATTAATCAAATTTAATATTTCCTTCTGGTATTTGATGTTTGTTCCCTGAGAGGAAAGTAGTCCACGTTCTTTCCAGAGGGCTCCATGCACATGAACAACACCGAACACATATTTTGAATCAGTCCAAATATTGACCCTTTTGTCCTCACTGAGCTCTAATGCCCTAGCTAGGGCAATCAGCTCAGCTTTCTGTGCTGATGTGTTTGGTGGTAGGGATTTAGCTTCAACTGCTGTTTTGGCAGTAGTAATCGCATATCCTGCGTACTGCACTCCGCTTTCCACAAAACTACTGCCATCAGTAAAAAGTTCCCAATCCGTCTCCTCCAATGGGGTATCCTTCAGATCAAGATGACTTGCATGGGTGTATTCGATGACCTCCACACAATCATGTTCCAAATCCTCTTCTTCAGTTTCTGCATTTAAAAACACAGCTGGATTCATTAGGTTAGTTGTTTTAAAATAACATCATCTTGTTCTGTCAGGATCGCTTGATATTTCATCATTCTACTTGGGGAAAGCCAATGGCCCCCCTTTTGTTCCAATACTGTAGTCACCATGTGGGATACAAATACTTCAATCTTTTTCCCCATGGTCAATTTTCAGACTTATTGGATTAATATCACAGTAGCAGCCACTCCTCGCAAGCACGCCGGCCATCCAGCACTTACCGGATCAAGTTATTTAGAGAAATAACCTACGGGCCTTTTCCAGGATCCCAGCCGTTGGGTTAATACTCCTAGGGCAAGTCTCTGTCGTTCATGTACGAATAACTGAAAGTCTTTACTTAAGTCAGGTAGGCCCAAAGCAGGTGCTTTTGTTAAAGCTTGTTTCAATTTTTGGAAAGCTTCTTGTTGCAGCTTTCCCCACTCTAAGGTCTTATTCTTCTGCGCCTCATATAAAGGTTTTGCAATAAGTCCATAGTCCATGATCCAGAGCCTGCACCATCCTGTCATTCCTAGAAAAGATCTTAATTCATGTAAGTTTCGTGGTTCTGAGATAGCACAGATAGCATGCACATGGTTTATACCTAGTCTTCGCTGTCCTTGAGAAAGCTCGCATCCTAGATAGATCACAGCAATCTGAGCTTTATTTTTTGACACTTTGCATCGGATGCAGAGTTCTTGGGTCTCAGCAGCAATCAGAATATCATCCACATATTGCAGCAACAAATACCATTGTTGGGGAATTCCGATATGCTGATATGGCCTCTTGTAGTTCACTCCTCGAGCTCTTTGGCTAGTTGATTCCCAAAGATACTCAGACTATTCTTAAATCCTTGTGGAAGGCGCGTCCAGGTTAATTGGGTCTTTCTTCCGTTGTGTGGATTTTCCCACTCGAAAGCAAATAACTTTTTTACTTTCCTGGTCAAGGGGTATGCAGAAAAAGGCATCTTTTAAATCAAGTACTGTAAGCCATTTATGTTCCTCTTTCACAGATGTTAACAAGGTATATGGATTTGCAACTACCGGATGTATATCCTTAGTGATCTGGTTTATTGCCCGTAAGTCCTGGACTAATCGATAGCTACCATCAGGTTTCTTAACTGGAAAAATTTGAGTATTATATTCTGATTCACATTCTTCTAGAATTCCATATTTCAAAAATTTCTCAAAGATACTATTCCTAATTTAGCTTCTAATTTCAATGGGTACTGCTTCAACTGTACTGGTTTTGCACCTTCCTTCAGCTCCACTTTCACAGGTTTATCTGTTTTTGACCTCCCGGGTATGTCAGTTTCCCATACTGTGGGAATCACTGCGTCTTCTACTGCCTGTGGTATTTTACAATTGGATTTTCTTTTAATAATAAAATTTGTCCTACCTTTGACTCCAGAATTTTCATTACCAAATCTCCATCTTCAAATGTTATTATTGCATCTAATTTAGTCAGCAAATCTCGTCCTAAAAGAAAGACTGGACAATCTGGGACATATAAGAACTCGTGGGTTAGTTCCTTTTCTCCAAAGCACAAATCCAAAGGTTGTAAGAATGGCCATACCGCCTCCTTCCCTGTGGCACCAACAATTCTTGTAGCTTTATGGCCTACATAGCTTTATGACCTACCGCTCCCTGTAAAGAATTCAGTACAGAGTAAGTAGCCCCTGTGTCTACTAAAAATTTTACATGCTGGTTTTGGCAGCTTCTTTTAATCTATCTAAAAAGGCCGAGGGAGACTCATTTTTTTCCTGCATCACATTATACAATTTTGACCAATTCATTTGCTTCGGCATAACAGTTTGAACGCCAATCAATAACCAATCCTGATACCTCCGGAGACGGCATAACCCGCCTCCTGTATTATAATTCCATCGGCCATCTTCTTTTGGAAAGTTCTCATCAACGTTACCCTCTACTTTCCCATTCCGAATATCTTCTCTCACTTTATCCCTTGCAACCTGTATAACTATATCTTTTTCTGTAGAGTCCATCAAAATCACTTGTAAATCATCCCAATCAGGATTCTGCGTTTTAATGATCATCTTAATTACTCTTGCAACCTTATCTGGATTTTCCCGATAAGGACCAGCCGATTGCTTCCAGATTACTAAATCCCCTGGCGAAAACGGAACCTTTACATAGACTGGTTCCCCCCACACCTACACACCTACTGCCTGCCGCAGGGGTGCTATTACGTTTGATGATCCCCCCCCCGCTTCATCCCCCGCGGGCGGCGAGCCCAGAGGAGAGGAGCTGCAGCTCCAGCTCTAGCAGCCGCCGCTCCCCCCCCCTTTTCCACCGCTTTAGCAGACAGTCAGCTTTTCACCTTTTTTTTTTTTTTCTCCGCAGCTTATCAAGGTTTGGGCTCCTTTTGCCCTTTTTCTCTCTTCATTTAATTCCTGCGATTATAAACTTTATATGCAATTCCAATTAGCTGAACAATAGTTACATCCCTCAGCTCCTAGCTTTTGTAACTTCTTACAGATGTCAATAAACAGCATATTAAGCATCAATCCCTGACATTAATTTTAGATCCAAATCAGTCTATCCACAGAACAACACTAACTGCAATACAGCTAACTCAATTTACTTTCATGTGTACAGATGCATCTGAAAGGGGAGCAAGGTGGTACTTTAGTAACAGAACCGGTTTTTGTAATTATTTCCCCAAACAAATTCTTTTGGTACCAAATATAAACATACAAACTAAAATACTGAGCTCAGATACGCAAACCGAATACCGAGTTCAAATATGCAAACAGATCACAATTACACTTCTTTTTATGCATAGACTGTCCAAACCCAGCTTCCTTCTAATGTTTCAGTAAGCAATTTAACAGCAATACATTTGAATTGGACATATCAACAAACAAACATAAATACAGGAACCGAACCAGACCAGAACAAATTCAGAAACCAGGATTCAGGAACCAGACCAAATGCTGAACCTGCAGAGGTTTCCCTCTGTCTGACGGATGGTGCCTATAGGCTTTACTGATCAGGAGCTCCCTGCCCAACCAAGCGTGGCTTTCGCCGCGTCTGACCGGCAGGCTACCAGAACCAGACCAGATATTGGGTACCCAAATAATAATAAAAGCACCTTCTTACCAGTCAGAGGTCCGTCGAGAGCAGCGGAGGGTCGGTCGCGTCCGATGCGCTCCCCAAGAATACCTCGGTGCTAGCCGGAGCAGGATCAAGACGCGATCCGCCTCAGCAGTGCCCACAAGGTCCCATCTGTCCCACCTGGGTCGCCAAAATGTTAGCAAACGAGACACATAACCAAGGACGTAGTTATATGCGGTGCTTTTATTTCAGCGCTGGGAAACCAGGGGTTCGCACCCAAAGCTGGCTTCCACCACTGATTTGAACTCCACTACATTGATACAATTTGGTTACATACGTATTCATTAGGGTTACAACGTATGTATTGCATATTCATCAGATTACACAACTATTTCACAATATCAGTTGCAACACCTTGGAACTACTTTAAGCATGTGCAGTGCCCTCTGGTGGTCGTTCAGGGGGTCTTCAAGATGAAGTAAGGGGTCGTCTTCACCCGTGTACTTTTCACCTTTTGTCACCGCACATGCGCACTATTCCTATATTCATTGTGAAATCATGTAAAATTCTTGGATTTCTTAGATGTGCATTCTCAGCACATCCTATCCTTTCAAGATAAGATAAGGACTAACTGAGGACTAACTTTCAGTTCTCTTTTTGTATACAACCTGCAAAGCCTCAAGATAAGGTAAGAATCTTGGATATAGTTTACAAAACTTAGTTACAACTATAACAGATTTGCCCCGAGATTGCATGGTCATGGGTGGATTGGCATGTAGGAAAACATGGGCAGGTATCTAGAGAATTTCTCATTTCTGATGGTTTGGCATTTCACTCCTGAACAGCTGCAGGACCCTGATGAGGAAAATGCTCTGGCTCTTCCAAAGAAGCACAACTTACTGTGCTGGGCCCTGGCCAGTATGTATCAAACACTGTTCAACACCATGCAGCACACTCAGGCGAAGAGAGGAATAACAAATCAACAGGCACTGCCGATACTCTCATCTTTGTGCCAAACGCTGTACCCTAGTGACAAGCACTGTGGCTACCCAGACCCAGGCAGCAGATGCTGCAACTTAATCAGAGAACCAACTTGTGTCTGTACCAGTTGCCCCTATATAGAAAAAGAAATACACAAAGAAATCAGTTTGCTTAGTGAGGGAAGATGATGACCCAGCCCCATCACAAAAACAGGAGGAGGAGGCAGAACCAGAGATAATCACCTGATCTCTATCCCCAGGTGAGTTGCAGATATGCAAAAGGATTTCAGCCACCAGGATGGGGAGCACATTGCTGCTTGGCTGCTCTGATGCTGGGATAACGGGGCTGGTAGTGTAGAATTAGAGGGTAAGGAAGCCAAGCAACAAGGATCCCTGTCTAGGGAAGGGGGCATTGACAAGGTGATTGGAAAAAAGACAAAACCTCAGCCTCTGGAGACAACTTCTGTCAGGTGTGAAGGAAAGGTACCCCTTCAAGGAAGATGTTACCTGTCACCCAGGCAAGTGGACTACCATGGAGAAAAGTAACTAGTACTTGAGGGAATTAGTTGTACTGGAGGTGATTTATAATGACCTAAATAAGGAGGATTCACCCACAGATCCAGAGGAAGTCCAATGCACACAACCCATGTGGCAGAAGTTCTTGTGGAGTGCACCATCATCCTATGCCAGCTCATTGGCAGTAGTGTCCTGGAAAGAAGGTGAGGAACAAATGCCGGATGAATTGGCTGGCCAGCTCCGGCAATACAAGGGAAGTCTCTCTTCCTCCCTGGGGGCCCGCGTCTCAGTTGTGGAGAAACTGCCAGATGTGTTAGCTGAAAAATTATCCTGAGAGTTCCCGTGTTTTGAAGACAAGTTCTGCTCCCCACCTGTATGGCTTAGGGTCTCAGCTACTCAGAATGAGCATCTCTCCGATCAAGAGAGAGAATTTAAAGAGTGTGCAAAACAGGGCAATGAAGTTGGTGAGGGGCCTGGAGTACAAGTCTTATGAGGAGTGGCCGAGGGAAGTGAGGCTGTTTAGCCTGGAGAAAAAGAGGCTGAGGGGAGACCTTATTACTGTCTACAACTACCTGAAAGGAGGTTGTAGCATGGAGGATGTTGGTCTCTCCTCCCAAGTAGCAAGTGGTAGGACAAGGGGAAATGGCCTCAAGTTGCACCAGGGGAGGTTTAGATTGGATATTAGGAAAAAATTCTTCACAGAAAGGGTTGCCGGGCATTGGAACAGGCTGTCCAGGGAAGTGGTGGAGTCACCATCCCTGGAGGTGTTTAAAAGGCATTTAGGTGAGGTTCTTTGGGACATGGTTTAGTGCTAGATTTAGGTTATGATTGGACTTGATGATCCTGAGTGTCTCTTCCAACCGAAATGGTTCTATGATTCTATGATTGGCAAAATCAGCCCTGAAGGCACCCCAGTTAAGGGGAGATGCTGGGTCACATCCTGTTGCAATCCAGGAGAGCTCAAAGGGTCTTGCTTTAGGATCACTATTTATAGGATCACAATATGATTGACTTTGGTCAGTATTTTTCCATTCTGGCCACATCTTGCCTCAGGCTCAGCTGGTACTTCCCAGACTGGGCAACAATCCAGTTAGTAGGAGTTTCAGATGCAATCAGGGGGTACCTGATTGTTCCATGTCACTATGAAGAACAATGTTGGTCTGCCTTGTGATCACCAAGTGAGGAGTGCCAGTTCATAGAAATTCACTGCACTTGGGATCAAAGCAAGAACACTTGCAACCAAGGTGAGAACACAATGTTGGCTTGTCTTGAGATTGCTAGGTGGCCCTGGGGGGAGGTGGGTCTGTACTACCACAGAGATACAATTAGTGATGCGGTGGTGAGAAAAAACATAGGTTATTTGTTTCAGGGAATTTCTCAGAATTACTTATTTTCTCTTGGGATGCTGCTGCTGTCCCTCACCAACATAAAGCACAAGCAATATTATTTTTCCCAAAATGGCTTTTTAAGAAAAATATTTGGTGTGTTGTCCTGTGGCTTGTCACAGGTGAGCCTGATGTTATCCCAGCAGGGTTGGCTCAAGCTGGGTGCCTTCACAGAGGTGCTGAGCCAAGCATAGAAGCCCCTGGATAATTATACCCTTACAGACGATTTAACTGCCCCTCACACCATGATTCAGTCCAATAGTAATATTTGAGTCTGGGGTCTTCTTGCTTCTTATTGGATTCTTTCACTGTCTTCAGACAGGCCCTTGTTTTGTTTAGTTGTAGATGTTGTTGGTAGTCTGCAGCCACTTTGTGCTGGCCTTGAAAGTGTTATTCTGTCTGAATGGATCCTGTTTTGCTCAATAAAATGCAAAACAGGCCTTATCTTGCAGGTGGCATTGATGGTTTGTACTTTCTTTGTTTTCACTAAAGAGATATGATTTTGGTAAATATGAGTAGAACTTTACAACATACAGTTTAAGATGTAAGCAAATTTAGCTTTCTAAGTAACATGAAGCAGACATTAATGTGATATTAAAAATCACACAACCTTATAATTTTAAGTGATTCATTCTATTTGAAACACATTTACCTAAGCTAAATGATTAATATAAAACTTAAATTGGGCTCATCCAGCGATCCAGCCATGCTTGTTTAGCAGAGAGAGCTCAAAGTAGGCTCCCTCAGACTGTCATAATTATAGAATAAAGTGGGTGACTTGTCAGCTTGCATACAGTGGGAAAGGTATGCATGAGACTTCTTGCACCCACAACATATCAGTGTTCAGTGTGCTGTTCTGCTTCTTTGTGGGTTTCCTAAAAGGAGTTCTTAGCCCAGCTGCAGCTCAGGCCTTTCCCTCCTTTGGAGTCTGTACCCAACTGCTGCTGGTTTGCTTGGGAGGTGGGGGGATTGAGTGCATTCGTCAGACTCCACCCCCTGACTACAGTTGATCCACTTATCAGCTTATAGAGTGGTAGTACAGTTACCTCTTGCCTCTATGTCATAAATATGTGGCGTGTTGTAGATCAGTGGTAAGGGTCCAATTGTTCGATAAATTGCTTGGTTTAAGTGTTAAATTAATATGATATACTATAATAAAGTGCTTGCAAACTTATGGTAAGCAAATAGCCTTAGTACTATAAAATGTCACTATTGATTGCACTTTTGGGGAATTTTGCACGATGAACAGGGAAATACTCCCTGTATTTGCTTAGTTATGGACCAAACTTTTACACACAAAATAATCATAAGTAATAAGCATAATACTGTCAGAGCTAACAAAATCACAAGTGGATGAAGCATTAGGTTCAAAGTTCTTGCTACTGTTAGTGACCATCCAAATAAGGCATCCCACGTTTTCCACTCCCCCTTCACTCCCTCCAGGACATGTACCTTCAGCACCAATAGGATGATATATTTTACTTTCATCTTAGAGGAGGCTGCAAGACAAAAAAGTAAAATAAACTGGGATCGGCGGGATCTGCTGGACAGGTTACCCTGTTAGAAAGAAGGAAGAATCCATCATGCACTAATTCTGTGTTTTGCACCACTGCTATCTGTAGCTTCCCAGGCAATTGGGACATGAGGTTTAATTAAAATCATAGCTACAATCCCACTCTGTGGTAGATTCACCATAACAGGTTGTCCTGACTGTAATGCTAAGTATTCTCTTTCATTACAAAGTGGAGTGTTAGTCTCAGTTTTTATGAAGAATGCTTGGCTGACAGGGATCTCTGTGGGCCCATATGAATTATTCAATTGGTGAAGTACTTCAGAAAGTCGAGTATCCCACTGAGCCTCATATGGCTTAAGGTTCTTTTTCAATAAGCCATTAGCTCTTTCTACCATCCCATTTGATTGAGGGTAATATGGGGTGTGGAATACCCATTGAATTCCTTCTTCTTTTGCCAATTTTTGTACTTCTACACATAAAAAATGTGAGCCATTACCACTTTGGGTAGCATCAGGAACAGGTAGACTTGAGAACCAAGATGATAGCCCTCATATTATATTTTGCCCATCAGCCTTTCAGCACTTAGTTGCCATAAGCAAGCTGGAGACTACCTTTACCCCTGTGAGGATGTATCAATATCCGGCAGAGGGTTTGAGTGGCCTAATATAATCAATTTGCCATATAGACCACAAGGTTTTTCCTTGTTTGATATGTAGGGGTGGTACATTAACAGGGTGATTTTTTTGTAATCTTAATCTATCAGGTTGGTGCAAAAGTAATTGTGGTTTTGGACCATTAATTTAAAATCATTATAACTAGGCTCAAACACATCTTTATTAATCAAAATAGGAACCATTATAATCAACGCATTTTTGCCAATGAGAAATAAGTTTGTTTATTCCTGCAGAGTAAAAATTCATGCTATTACCTCAAAGATTCTATTTTGTGCCACAGCAGAAATAGGGTATTGTGGTACCCTACTTATCTTTCAATCAGAGAGCCGAGGGGCTATGTGGAATACACGCACTGTAACCTCTTGACTTTTTTCAGGGTTAGGACTGACATTTGAACCAAAGGACCACATGTGGCAGATGTACTTGACCCCCCCCAGCCAAACCAGCAGCAGTTTGGTACAGGCTCCAAAAGAGGGAAAGGCCTGAGCTGCAGCCAGGCCAAGAACTCCTTTTAAGAAAACCCACAAGGAAGCAGAACGGCAGACTAAACACTGAAAAGTAGTGGGTGCAGGGAGTCTCATGCATACTTTTCCTACTGTATGCAATTTGACTACAAGCCAACCACTTTATTCTATAATGATGACAGCCTGGGTGAGCCTACTTTGAGCTCTCTCTGCTAAACAAGCTGGCTGTATGGCGATGTTTTTTACTACTCACAGATCACTGGATGAGCCCAATTTAAGTTTCATATTAATCATTTAGCTTAAGTAAATGCATACTAAATATAATTAATCGCTTAGAATTTTAAGGCTGTCTGATTTTTTTTAATATACTGCTTCATGTTTACTCAGTAAGATGGATTTTCTGAAATCTTGAGCTGTGTGCTGTAAAGTTCTGCTCATATTTACCAAACTTGGATCTACTTCATTTAACCAAAAGCTGCTACACTGAACATATGTGAGATAAGGTCTAGTTGGCACTTTGCTGGGAAGAACAGAATTGACTGGGGAGAAAACTATGACTTCAAGGCTAACACAAAGACATTATGGACATCTGCGAGATAGGGCCTGTTCTATACTTGGCTGGAAAGAAAAGGATTCATTCAGACAAAACGACACTTTCAAGGCTATGAACTATAAACAGTATGGACAGTTAAACAAGATAAAGGCCTGTCTGAGATCACTGAAAAAGACTGAATGAGAAGCAAGAAGACCCCAGACTCAAATATTACTATTGGGCTGAATCATGGTGTGAGGGGCAGGTAGTCTGTAAGTGTATAATTGCCCAGGGGTCTCTATGCTTGGCTCGGCACCTCTGCAAAGGCACCCAGCTCGAGCCAACCCTGCTGCTGTACTACTCCATTAAATTATTTATTTCTATGAACTTTGCTGCCTGAGAGTTTGCTTCAAGAGACCTAGGATCCAGATTTCAGAGCAACCTGACACCAGGCCCCTGGAGAAGAGGTAAGCAGGCTGAGATGCAGAATAAAGACACTTTGAAATCCTAGCCAAACAATATAAAGAATCGGGTGTGCACATATAATCCTTTGGCCATAAACACATATAATCCCTTACCTGTTTTCCTTTACCCTCTATGTCTCTTAGACTTGAACCATTGATCAAGTCTGAGGCTAAGTTTGGATCCAGCCACACCTAGACTCCTCTCTGAGGAGTTTAGAAAGCAAGGAGGTCAATTCTGAACGTTGTGACTCAATGGAAGGGCCCCCCTCTACCCTTTTCCATCTCCTGTCCCCTTAGAAATCACTCTAAAATAACTCTCACCTGATTCTGCTTGGCATATTTCCTCCATGCAGTAAGTAATAGAGTGAACCTTGCCATTGAACTCTGTTAAGTTGCACTTTAAGTGATCTAAACATTGTTCTACAGCAAGCAGAACCCTGAATCACTCATCTGCGACATTACACGCTGCCATTTGGTAGGTGCCAGGCCCGTCTGTTCAAAATATCAAAACCCAACATATTTTCATGATGATCTTTAATTGTGAAGTGAGTAGATGACATGCCCTTCTTGCCCAGAAGCTATAAATTAACCTTAGCAGTTTGACACACAGCACTCCCTCCATTAACACTGATAATCTGTGGGAACAGCGGGTTGTGCAGTTCCAACTAAAGGGCCTTGGACAGATTATACAGAAGTATGTTTTTTATGAGTGTAAGAAGTGATAGCCCAGGCCAGTGAGAATGATATCTCTGGTCGGAAAACCGCCCCCATATGTACGATGCGTGACTGTTGGGCCTGGGCGTGTGAATAAGTGGTTCGAAATGCCGCCCACAAAGATATGCATGGGAACATGACTGAAAACAGTCACAACATGAGTGTGGTGTGTTTAACATTTTTTGAAAAAACTGTCTAACCTCTTGATCCAGCCCTGTATCTGTAAACATATAAATTGAGAACTCTTAATAAAAGAGAGCTCAGCTCTGCCTGGCTCTGCTCTCATGGCTAACAAGAACTCTGTGCCTGTGCGTCTCTGTCTGCGTCTGTATGCATTGTTCCTCATCGCCACAAATGGTACCCCGTGTGAGTGTGTGACCCCTGCGAGGCTCTTCATTGAACTGTGTGTGTGGTGGCAACCACGCAATCCGACGGTTGAGTAAATTTTTGTGGCCACATTAATCCCTGCATATAACAGGGACAAGCAGTCCTCGTTGAACGAGAGAGCTGCGGGATTGCATTAGTAATGGAAGAAGCTGCTTCCCCTATACATAAGCTATATCTGCGAGTTTTACTGTATATATTACCTGCTTCTGTGTATTGCCTTTCTGAAAATCAAGCAGCTTGTCAGGAATGTGAGTTAATTGTTTTACTGGTTGTTGTTACAATTTCTTTGTGGTATTGTTTGTGTAAGTGCACTGTAAGCCTTCTTCCTCCTTCTCCCACTTGCTCTGCAAGCTGCTCCGTGCTTCCCCCTCCTCCCTCCCTCTTCTCATGGTTTTTACTTATGAGATGGGGTCGGGAATGACTGTTTTCAGTTGTGTTCCTAAGAAATCAGTATTGGGAGGTGTTTTAGAACATAGGAAAGCACTTGGAAATATGAGAAAGGAGGATCTTGTGAAATATTGTAATCAGTGGTGGCTGCTGTTTAAGTTAGATGATTGGGAAAAGTGTCCAGAGAATATAACCTTGAAGTATAACACTTTGTTACAATCAATATTGTTTTTAAAGTGAGAAGAGCAGGACAAAAATAAATCCCTACAAGGGATCATTAAATCACTTCAGACAGTTTTACAGGTGGAATGGTTTGAACTTCAACAAGCTGAGAGAGAATTAACTGATAACACACAAGTCATAGAAAACTTGCAAAGTCTGCAAGATGCTTTCCTTATTAACCTGTTTTCTTTGTAGGTATCTGTTTAAGCATATGTCCTGGTTTTGTTAAAAACAAGACCAGTTCTCTTTCAGTGATTTTTCTTTCAACTAAGTTCTTTTAGGTGGCTGTACTTTTCTGAGTTTTAGCCTGCATATTTTTTCCTTGGATAATGTACTCAGTGCTGATAAGAAGACCAATGGAATGCTGAAGAAGCTCATGTTTAGATTTATTACTATGGTAGCCAAGAAAGACAGGTAAGTTTTCCCACGTTCCATCGTGAGAGGGGCGTGTTTGAGGAGGGGTGGATGGAACAGGTGACTAGAACTGACCAACTGAAGTATTCCATCCCATAATTGTCATACCCCCTATATAAGAGGGTGATCACGAGGGTCACTCTCTCTTTGACCATGGCTGGCATCTAGAGAGGACCTTGTCTGTCTGCCTGAGATCTACAGGCCTCAGGCCCTGCATCCCTGCAACCAGTTTCTGGTTTGCTGTGAAGTTCCACCCATGACTTCTGGGGGCCTGAGCTGCACCTGCTGGAGCCATGCCAACTCCGCACACCAAGCTCCGCTGCTGCTGGAGTGACGCCAAATCCACATCGAACACTCAAGATTGCTTTTGTATATTTTATATATATATTCTCTATTTATTAGTAGCATTAGTAAAACCCTTTAAAACTCTCCAACTTGAAGTCTAAGTCTCTCTTCCTTTCCCCTTATCTTCCCTATCATCTTTCTGAAAGGGGTGACAGGAAGTGAGGGGATAACAGGGAGCGTCTGCCACGGTTTATTGCCACCTTGCCTTAAACCTGTGACAGCATATTACCGTTTAAATAAGTCTTTGCCTGTTATATGGTACAGTAAGTTCACAGACTGCTAGATCATGAGAATCCATGGACTCAAAATGTACATTTTGTGATTATACAAAAGGCCATGAGTAATTTAGTTCTTTACTGTGTGAATGTGATAATAAGATTTTGTGTGTGGTAGCTGTTACTTCTCTTTCTAGCATGCTCACTTTATTCCAACATCCAGACTTGCGCAACTCTGTGATAGGCTGTGTCTCATCTCGGTGTACTAAATTTGACGCTTTTGTATGCACACCAGGTAAAGAATCCTAGTTTTGGGATAACAGTTGTAGCACTCCAGATGAGACACTAATAAAAGCCTTGCCCAGTCCAGCTTGCTAGGGCAGCGGGGGGGCAGGTACCGACTGGGCTTCAGCGCGCACTGACCTATTTTGTCAGGGAAACTCAGCGGTTTCTCTACCTGGCTGAGCAGTAAGTAGTTCAAAGGTGCAATGCTAAAATTGAGATATTTTCTTGAATAAGTGTAACTATGATCCATCTGCATATTTGAAATGGGTATTTGGTTTTCATATCTGAGCTCAGTATTTTAGTTTGCATATTTCTATTTGGTACCAAAAGAATTTTGTTTGGGGAGATAATTACAAAATGGGAACCGGTTCCGCTACTAAAATACCACTTTGCTCCCCCTTAGGATGCATCCTTACACATTAGAGTAATTGCTCATATTGTTATCTAATAATTTTGAGACCAGAAAATAAGTTGTTAAACTCTGATTCGCATTGAATTTGTGTGTTTGTTGGAGGTATGGGAAAGAAAACTAAATGCTATGATGGATGTGAACTTGGAAGAGGCTGTATTTAAAAGTTGCTTGAATATGACCTGATTTGGATCTAGGAAAATGAAAATAATGGATTGATGGTTAATATGCTGTTTTTTGACATCTGCAAGAAATTGCAAAAGGTGAATGGGGCTGAGGAATGTAACTATTGCTCAGCTAATTAGAATTGCATATAGAGTGTATTATGGCTGGAATTAAATGGGAAAATAAAAAAGCAAAATGTCCCAGGCCTGTGCTGTACAGCTTGAACATAAATTTCAGGCTTGTGTCAAGCTGCAAGATAAACTGAGCTCATTGTAACCGAGGAGTTTGCCAGAGCCTCCCACTTTGTACCAGCGATTACGCCACCTGTGTGGCCTTGCCTGTGTCTAAACTGCAGCAAGAAGAGAAAGAAAAAAAAATAGAAAAACCTGGCTACTCGCTTCTAAAGTGGTGAAAGGGGTTTTTTTCTCCCCCCCTACTGCAGCGATGTTGCCGCTAGAGAACTGTAATACCGAATGAAGCAGTCTGAGGGTGAAATTTAATGGCATCTCCAGCGGATCCATAGTTCTAATGAAGCTGGGAAATTAAACCAAAATTTTTTTTTTAATAGACTTATTCTGTGGTAACTAGTTGTAAGAGACTTCTCAGTAAATTCACCGTGCTAGTTTTTGAGATCGTGGGAAAGAAAGGCCATTTTTTGAAACCAATGGAATGCTAAATTTGGAACAAAGTTTTACCATATGAATTCTTGTAGTTGCCAGAAAGCCCTATACCTCTCTTGGGTCAAGATTTGTTAAGTAAATTGTAAGCTCAAATAACGTTTTCTGAGAATTCTGTTTAGTTGCATGTCCCACAAGAAGCTGCTTGGATGGTGCAGATCTGCTTGCTGCAAGTGAGAAATCTCCAAGGAAATTTTCGATGCTGTATTTCCACTAGTATGGGCAGCCAAAGTATCGGTAAAGCCAACACTACACTGATAGAACTGAAACAGGACTTTGATCCGGTAAGGAAAAACATGAAAGCCAAAATGGGGTTAGAGGCTTTCATTAACAGCCCCACAATTTGCCAGCTTGTTGTGAGTACTGCTGTGCAGCCTACATGTGAAGCATTCACAGAGGCTATAATATAGCATTACATGGATGACATCTTAGTTTGTGCTGAACAATCTGATTATCTGCAGAGTGTGGTGACACACTTCAAGCTCTGAAACTTTATGGTTTACAAATTGCACAGGAAAAAGTGCAGACTGTGCCTCCTTGGAAATATTTAGGCTGGATTTTAACAGACACTATGATCAAACCCCAGCCTTTGACAATTAATAATGACATTAAGACATTGAATGATTTACAGAAATTGATGGGTACAATTAACTTGTAACATGCTTGGAATTTCTAACCATGAACTCCAGCATCTGTTTAATTTGCTAAAAGGAGATTCAGATTTGACATCTCCTCGCACTTTAACTCCACAAGGACAGAGAGAATTAGAGCTAGTAGCACACAAAATTGCAAACTTACAGGCTGACCGCATTTGATTGGACTTGCAGATTTGTCTGTTTATAGTTACAACACAAAAACAACCTGTGGCTCTTGTGGGACAGTATGATGAGAATGCAAACAAACTGATATACTTGGAATGGATTTTTTTTCTCAATTCTTTCCATAAAACTATTACTCAGCTTCTAGAATTGATTGTTACTCTGACAAAAAAAACACAGAGAGTTGATTCAGGTCTTACTAGGCCATCACCCATTTGTCATATATGTACCATTTCTGAAATCTGGTTTTGATTTTTTTTTATTTGCAGTCTATGTCCTTGCAAATTGCACTAGCTGATTTTCTTAACAGCATAGCTTTTGGCATGCCTAAATGTAAGTTGCTGCAGAATCTGCATGTCTTTGTCCATAGACCACAGACCATACTTGTATTTGGTCCGATCCCACATGCTCGCACAGTTTTTGTTGATGGTTCAGGGAAGTCTCATGAAGCTGTGGTGGTCTGGCATGAAGATAACAATTGGCATTATTCTGTAAAAAGTATTGAAGGTTCAACCCAATTAGTGGAACTTGGCACAGCTTTACATGCCTTAGAGCTTTTTAGGGAGGAACCTCTAAATTTAATTTGTGATTCTGAGTAGTCAAGGTCCTACAGTACATCCCCTCCACCTTTCTTGAAGAAATCTCACAACAGCAGCTCTTGAATTGTTTGTATCATTGCAAACTGCATTACAACATTGCAGGCACCCACTGTTTGTTACTCACATATGCTCTCATACCACTTTGCCCCCTGAGACCTGAAGCCTTCAATGGGGCCATTGATGGCTCTTTAGCACCTTTTGCGCCCCACTGTGCCTGTCCTCACGTACACACCTAGGGTGGTACTAAAGTGCTGTCAGTCACATCCTCCCCTGCCTCAGGGCAGGGTGACTTCGCCTCCACCAGCTGTTGGGGCAGGAGGGGTGGGGCCCTTGGTCAATTGACAGGGTCCCCAACAAAGGAGGTGCCCAGAGCAGCTGTGAAGCTTCTAGACTATGTTGTAATGCCCACAGCCACATCTGACCAGACTATAAAACGGGGTTCCCACCAAAGACCCCCTTTGAGTGGTCTTCTCGGAGCTGCGGGTCTGTGAACTGGAGTCCTTTCCTTAGACAGGAACACCATCTAAGGAGACTTCCTGGGACTGAGAGCGTGTCACCTCTTCATTTGGGTTAGTGATTGTTTACTAGATATATCCTTGAATGAGCCCTAGCCTAATCTAGGCGAGTGATTATTTCTTGTGAGTACCCTGAAGTGAGAGGCCTCTAGTTTTGCTTCTTGTGAGTGACTACATGCACATCGTGGATCCTCATTATTCTTATGTTGTTGTACCCCAATAATCTCCTCAACTGTTATCCAAACCTGTATTTTATGTTGTTGGAGTGCTAAATAATTGTATAAACCCTGTTTCTAGTCAGTTTACTGGCTACACTTTTCCAACTAGAATTAAGTCTGTTTTGGAACTTGTTGTCCACCTAAAACTGACTTTCAAGTGCCTCCATGACACAGGTAAAGAAGGAGTCAAACTTCTTTCTGTAAAGACAGTTTCTGCTGAAACTGGAGAGCAGTCACCTAAGGGGAAGAATAAAACTCGACAATTCTTCACACCTCTGTGATAAATATTTGTGAAGCAGCCCTGTTGTGGATAGGAGATGGACAGAACACTTTGGCTAAGAGTAAAACTGCATTGCAATTTGGAATATACTCAAAAGAATTTATTTGTAACACTGTTGAAATGGAATTATAGTGTTCATGAGTGGACTCAAGTGAAACAACATCTCCAGAGAGCATTCTCAGCTTAAGTGCAAGGCCTGGTTCAGGATTTAGCCAGTGCCCTGCAAAAACAATTGCATGATTTGCAAGAGTTAACACTGAAAGACATAAAAGCTAACATTATCTAATAGTATAAAGTGATTAGACCCAAAAACATGGTTTTCAGGCCTCAATCTGCATGTATGGGTTTTTGTGGGAATTGGATGTGCTTGTGTAATATTTTTTCTCGTAGTCCTCCAAATCATCTGGAGAATGATACAAAATACAAAGAAGAATAAAGTTAGGGTCCTTTCTGTACTCACTGTGAACCAGATGCTCAAAAACAAAAAAGGGGGAGATGTGGGAACAGCAGGATATGCAGTTCCAGCTAAAGGGCCTTGGACAGATTATACAGAAGTATGTTTTTTATGAGTGTAAGAAGTGATAGCCCAGGCCAGTGAGAATGATATCTCTGGTCGGAAAACCACCCCCATATGTATGATGTGTGAATGTTGGGCCTGGGCATGTGAATGAGTGGGTCGGAATGCCACCCACAAGATATGCATGGGAACATGACTGAAAACAGTCACAACGTGAGTGTGGTGTGTTTAGAATAACATTTTTTGAAAAAACTGTCTACCCTCTTGGTCCAGCCCTGTATCTGTAAACATATTGAGAACTGTTAATAAAAGAGAGCTCAGCTCTGCCTGACTCTGCTCTCATGGCTAACAAGAACTCTGTGCATCTCCGTGCCTGTGCGTCTCTGTCTGCGTCTGTATGCGTCGTTCCTCATTGCCGCAATAATCTTAACTCTTTGGCATCCAGATCACACACCCTAGCCTTTCAGTATCTTGTGTTAGTATTGAAATTTGTGTTCCCGTATCTATTAAGAATTTCATCAATCATCCTCAAGGGCCAACTGGAATTGAAATGTATGGGCCATTATCATTTGATTACTGATAAGCCTCCACTTTCCGGACAGGCAGGCCCAATTGCCTTCTGGACCTTACTCATTTTTTGGATTCATGCCCTGCAATTCCTCCCTAAGGTGGAGAAAAGGGTTAACATTCCTTCCTTGAGTATGCATCGGAGGAGTTGAAATACAGACCTTCCTTTCTTTGTTATAGGACTGGATGGAATGGCAGAAAGATGTGCCAGGGGACGATTAGGTTAGATTTTAGGAAAAGGTTCTTCACCCAGAGGATGGTGGAGCATTGGAACAGGCTCCCCAGGGAGGTAGTCATGCCCCCAAGCCTGACAATATTCAAGAAGCATTTGGATAATTCCCTCAGACACATGGTATGAATTTTGGGGTTGTCCTATTCAGCGACAAGAGCTGGACTCAATGATCCTTGTGGGTCCCTTCCAACTCAGGACATTCTATGATTATGTCATTTCAGGAATGCTTCAGTGAAACTCAAAATAATGCTAGTAGGCTGTTTCTGAATTTCGGCTCTGAGAATGCCTAGTGCTCATGCACTTTTCCACAGTTCATTTCTCCACTCCTGGGATTCTATTTGAGGGACGTTAGGTGTATTCTCCCTTGGATTAATTTCTATACCCAGTGGGGGTATTTGTTTTATTGGCCTTACTCGACGAGTGGGTTTTGGGTCCAATTTTCCAGCTACCAGATTGTCCCATCCCATTTCACAGGCATATTTTACAATGTCGTGCATTAAGACTGCCCATGTATGGATTGGGATGTGGGGGGCCTTGGGGCCTACTCCATTATTGTGGTCTGTGTCTTTTCTAATTTCATCCCATTTTGCAACTATATGGGGTTTAAGAATTTCTGGGGCTCCACTTATTAGTGGCTTTAGCACTGCATAATCAGTTATGGCAAATATTGGGATATCAGTGGCTCCTTTTTGATGCATGGCTTGTATGCAGGCAGCTTTTGTAATAGCTGTAGGGAGCCTGTCAATAGATCTTATGGGGATCGTGGATGGTTTACCTCATTCCATAATATCTACACCACCAGCCTAATAAGCTGGTGGTAATTATTTCAAACTAAAAGATGGTAGATTATGAGTAGATATAAGGAAGACATTTTTTACAATTAGAGTGTTAAAACACTGGAACTGGTTGCCCAGAGACTTGTTAGATGCCCCACCCCTGGAAACATTCAAGGTCAGGTTGGACGGGGCTCTGAGCAACCTGATCTAGCTGAAGATGTCCCTGATCATTGCAGGAGGTTTGGACTGGATGACCTTTTAAGGTCTTCTCCAACCCAAACCATTCTATAAAAAAGAAACCCACTAAGCCTCTGTCTCCCCATCCCTCTGCTAGGCTGCAAGGTGATGAGGAGAGGCAAAAAACTGCTTCAGTTTATCACATGCTGCCCTACAGATCCTGAAGACCCTGCAGCATGAATCTTGTGTTATTAGGTTGGTGCAAAAGTAATTGCGGTTTTGGACTGATTGAGCCCTTTCTGTTGAACAATGCCGGCTGCAGGCATTGCAGATTTTGGTGCATCTCATCGATTTGCTGAGCATGCTTCTCAGATGGAATGGTTTTGCCAGAATTCTGAAAGCTGTAGTGGATCAGACTGGCAGCAGGCCACCAAACAGTGACCATGACCTTTTTTTGGTGCAAGTTTGGCTTTGGGAAGTTCTTTGGAGGTTGTTCTTGGTCCAGCCACTGAGCTGGTCATCACCGGTTGTCATATACAATCCGCTTTTCATCACGTCACAATCAGAATGAGAAATGTTTCATTGTTGTTGCTTAGAATAAGAGAAGATGACACTTCAAGACGATGATTTTTTTGATTTTTGGTCAGCTCACAAGGCACCCACTTATTAAGCTTTTTCACCTTTCCAATTTGCTTCAAATGCTGAATGACCATTGAATGGTTGATGTTGAGTTTTTTGACAACTTTTCATGTTGTTGTAAGAAGATCAGCTTCGATGATTGCTCTCAATTGGTTATTGTCAACTTCTGATGGCCGACCACTACACTCCTCATCTTCAAGGCTCTCCTTTGCGAAACTTATTGAACCACCACTGCATGGGGGTCGGCCACTAGCGATCTTGGGAGTAGATCGAGTAACCCTGAGACTACTGCTGCATCTTGGTTTCGGGAGCCAGGATGGACCTGCTAATGACTGTATAAGAAGTGGGAGAAGGGTAAGCAGACTCTCTTAAATTACCAAATGTCATCTTGGTTAATTCTTGCAGCTGCTGGAGGGATAATAGTTGGTCTGATAATCAAAATTGTGTGTGTCATCTTTTGTAAGAGCCTGGGGATTCCATGCATTCCATTCTTGTTATAGTGATTTCTTGAAGCACTGTATAAGATAGCGATCCATTGTAAAAATAAGCTGGCAAAAGTGGTTGTGTGTTGTGTGTGTGAGACTCAGTCTGACTGCGAAGTGAGTGCGGAGTTCTGATCTGCGGTTCTGTTCTCCCACGAGGGAAACAGCTGGAGATAAACGAAGTGACTGCATACTTTGCTTAAAGGACCAGTGCATGGTATAAGAAAGTGTGGTATTGTCACTCTAGGTCCTGGGACCCCTACTGCCCTGACTGTTTTTTTGCTGCGAATTGTACTTCACATTATGACCCCTCAGTTAACAGGTATTGGACTGGGGTTTTAGCTTTACTCTGGGAACGGGAATTATCAATATCTATTGGTTGAAACAAAATAAATTCCACAATGGGTAACACTTAAGGTGGAATTTTAAAGAAAAGCCCTCTCAGTTGTATATTAGCTCATTGGAAGGAAATTGTCAGGACGGGGAGTACAGAAAGTAAAAGGACCCTTATCAAGTATTGTAATCAATGGCGGCCCCTCTATAAATTAGGGGATGGGGAGAAGTGGCCCATCAATGGAACTTTGAATTATGACACTCTGCTACAGCTAATGTTATTTTTGAGAAAGGAAGGAAAATGGGATGAGGTCTCATATGCAGATATGTTTTTCACCCTCCGGAACCATAACAAATATCAGAGGGACTGCGGCTTAAAGCCTCCACAGGACCCTATGGTATTAGCTCTAGAAAGGGAAAATAAGAAAAAAGAGAAAGCCAGTAAACCCCAGAAATGTTGTTCAGGATGTGATATAGGAGAAAGATGTGTAAACCCAGAGAAAGTAAGGAATCAAGGATCGGAGGACTTGCTGGAATATTACAAGCCTCCAGCAGGGGGGCAGGAGGAGCATGGAGCAGCAGGGGGGCAGGAGGAATGCGGGGGGTTGGAGGAAGAACACAGAAGTGGAAAGCCTGATTCGGACCCCTCAGAGTAGCCCAGTATCCTCTCGCACTCAAAGCAAGGAAATAGTACAAGCTCCTCTTAGAGAGGCAGTAGAACCAGAGAGGGGGGTCCAGTCTTAATAAAGGTACCCTTCTCTTCATTTGATCTTGAAACATGGAAAACGGTAGCTAAAAACTATCGTGATTCTGTGGGGGTTACTAAGCATTTTCAGTTTCTGCTTAAACAACACAATCCCGATTAGAGCGACATATAACTGTTATTAGACCATATGACAGAAACTGAAAAACAATTAATATTGAAAACAACCCGAGATTTGGCTGTTGATCAACTTGGCAATGACAGGACGGATGTAAAGGATTATTTCCCCTTGCAGGATCCCCATTGGGATCTGAACAGAAGTGGACAAATGAATCTATTAAGCCAATATAGAGACTGGGTTGTGAAAGGGATGGAGCGAGCTATCCCACGAACGATTAATTGGTCAGCCTTGTATGCTATCAGGCAACAGCCAAAAGAAACCCCCTCAGAATTTCTCGATAGGTTGCGACATACCATGAGAAGATATACATCTCTTGACCTGGGTTCATAAGTAGGGATACAGCAGTTAGTGTCATTATTTATAGGTCAGTCAGCAAATTATATTCAGAGGAAGTTGCAGAAACTGAAAGCAACAGAAAGTAAGAATTTGGAAACGTAGTTAGATGAAGTTTGGAGAGTGTATAATAACAGGGAAGAGGAAGATCATCGGAAGGATAAGAGAGTCTGAGAACTGAAAGGGTAGGAAGGTTCCGAAAGCCTTTAGAAAGAAATCAGTGTGGGAAAAAAGGACATTGGCAAAATGAAAGTCGGGAAAGGCACAGGAGGGAAGGAGGTAGGCAGAGACAGAATCGGATAGAAGCTAGTTGTGAAAAAGACGACTGACGGGGATCTGGGGAATCTACCCTAGCGGATCCACTGGTTATAATGAAGCTAGGGAAAGAACAAAAACAAGTGGAATTTTTGGTAGATACGGGATCAACATTTTCAGTCCTCAATCAAGTGTTAATGCCAATAAATAACGATTACATAGTAGTAAAGGGAGCCACTGGTCAAAGTGAAAGGGCATATTTTTGTGAACCTCTGAAATATAAATTGGGCAAACAAGTAGGCATTAATAAATTTTTATATATGCCCAATTCCCCGAAACCTCTTTTGGGGAGAGATTTGTTGGAACAAATGGGTGCAGTAATCAGATTAGAAAAAGGGGAAATTACTCTGGAGGTAAATGATCAGCAATATGTGCAAATAATGAACTTGCTTCTAGCAACTGTTCCCACAGAGAGCAAAATTAATGAAGATGTTGTGAACCAAGTGTACCCCAGAGTATGGGCCACTGATGTACCTGGAAGGGCCAAAAATGCCCCACCAGTCGAGATAAAAATCAAAGAAGGACGGCAGCTGGTAAGGATAAAACAATACCCTTTGAAAAAAAGAGGACAGGGAAAGAATTTGGCCAGTAATCAAGAAATTCCTGCAACTAGGGTTATTAAAGGAATGTGAGTTCTGTTACAACACCCCTATACTGCCCATCCGCAAGCCAGATGGGTCATATCGGGTGATTCAGGACTTACGAGCTATAAACAAAATAACTGAAGACCTCTACCAAGTGGTGGCAAACCCATACACCCTTTTGACAGTATTAATGCCTGATTTGATTTGGTTTACTGTTCTAGATTTAAAAGATGCCTTCTTTTGCCTCCCTCTCCATGAAGCCAGTCAGAAAATATTTGCATTTGAATGGAAAAACCCTAAAAGTGGACGTAAAACCCAACTCACATGGACGGTGTTGCCACAGAGATTTAAGAATAGCCCGACAATATCTGGAAATCAGCTTTCTAAAGATCTTGAATCTTGGGAAGCCCCGTCTGATGAGGGACAGATGTTACAATATGTGGATGATATTTTGATCGCTACCAGGATAAAGGAGACATGCATAACCTGGACCGTAAGTTTATTGAACTTTTTGGGGCTCCAAGGATACCAGGTATCACAGAAGAAAGCCCAGATGGTGCAGCAACAAGTAACTTATCTGGGTTATGAAATTAGTGCAGGGCAGAGGACCCTGGGACAGGCTCGAAAGGAGGCCATATGCCAAACTCCAAGGCCTCAAACTGTAAAAGAACTATGGACCTTTTTGGCCATGACAGTGTGGTGTCGGTTGTGGATTTATAATTATGGATTGCTTGTCAAGACATTGTATGCACTAACAGCCACAGACCAGAAGCACCTGCAGTGGAATAAAGAAGCTACACGAGCCTTTGAAGAACTTAAAAAGGCTTTGATGTCAGCCCCTGCTCTAGGACTCCCAGATCAGTAACATTGGAGAACCAGTTCATCATGATTGCCTGGAGATCATCAAAGCAACATACTCCAGTTGACCAGATCTAAAAGACAGTCCTATGGAAAACGCTGAAAACTGGTTTACGGACGGAAGCAGCTATGTCCTGAATGGTGAAAGGCATGCTGTTTATGCCATAACTACTAGCTATGAAGTGATGGAACCTGGACCTTTGCCTAAAAATACTTCCGTGCAGAAGCAGAAATAATTGCCCTTTCTCGTGCTCTGGAACTAGCTGGAAAACTGTTAACATTTATACTGAATCCGAGTATGCTTTCGGGGTCATACGTGCGCACGGAGCATTTTGGAAAGAAAGGGGACTCTTGAACTCTCAAGGCAAACATATCAAACATGCAAAAGAGATATTGAAACTATTGGAATCAGTTCAACTTCCTAAGAACGTGGCAATCATGTATATCAAGGCACACCAGAAAGTGAGCTCGGAATTGGAAAAAGAGAATGAGCTGGCGGACAGAGAGGCAAAACAAGCAGCTAAGTAAGAGGTAAAAACAGAAAGTGCCCTAGTCCCCAACGGGCAGGTCTCTTTAGAAGGTAAGCCAGAGAATACTAAGGAAGATCGGAAACTTATCGTAGATTTAGAGGGATCATATAATATAGAAGGGTGGGCTCACGCCCCACAGGGAAAACTTATCGTTCCCTCTCATCTGGTTTGGCCATTAGTAAGGGAAGAACATAAAAAGGGACACTGGAGAGCAGAAGCACTATATAAACATTTGATCAGAGAAATAAGAGCTAGAAATTTGTATACCACAGTAAGACAGGTAACACAACAATGTGACCTTTGCCTCCAGACTAATCCCAAGAATACACCCAAGCTAGAAATGGGTCAAATTGGGAAAGGGAATGGACCTGGGCAACAATGACAAATTGATTTTTCAGAACTCCCAAGAAAAGGGGGGTACCAATATTTGTTGGTACTAACTGATACCTTTTCAGGTTGGCCAGAAGCATTCCCTATCAGGACAGCAAAAGATTGGGAGGTGACTAGAACATTAATACAGGAAATAATACAAAGGTTTGGAGTTCCAGCTGTTATATCCTCTGACAAAGGGCCACATTTTATTTCAAAAGTGACACAGCAAGTCAGTCAACACTTGGGAATAGACTGGCAACTACATACCCCTTATCGCCCTCAGTCCAGTAGCCAGGTAGAGAAAATGAATCACTTGATTAAACAACAAATTGTAAAATTGGGGCAAGAAGCTAATCTGGCTTGTCCTCAGTCCTTACCTTTGGCCCTTTTGCGTATACGAACAAGGCCAAGAGCAAAGGAAGGGTTGAGTCCTTTTGAAATCCTATATGGGAGGCCCTATAGTGTACAAAAGGGGATGTCTGCACAGATAGGGGATGAAGTTATGACTTCTTATATGGTGGCATTGGGTAAACAACTTAACAAAATTGGGAAGCATGTATTTGGGACTAGGAGCAGGGGCCTGGATGGGCCAGTACACAACATCCAACCAGGAGATTATGTGTATGTAAAGCCTCTTGCAGAGAAAACTTTGGAACCACAATGGGAAGGTCCATTTCAAGTCCTCCTGATATCCTTCACTGCTATCAAGATTAAAGAACAGAACGCCTGGATTCATCATTCTAGAGTGGAGAAAGCCTGCAAAGCACCATGGAGGGTAACCCAGGTGCAACCTGGAAAATTATATTTTTCATGATCATAACTCTTGGGTACAGTTAGAATGACAATTTGCATATCAAGCTAACTCAAAGTGTAAGAGACAACTTTAACCTTTCAAACTGTTGGATCTGTACCATTCTACCTCAGAGTGTAGGTGAACCTGTATATTTTGGATACTTGCTGAACCAGTCTCAGTGGCAGTGGTCATTCCGTTCACATAAAGAAGGGCTTAATTGTACCTTTGACTATAACGATAACAAGACAGAACTTAAAGGGCCTAGATATACAATACAGTCCTTAAAAAATACCACCATTTTAAAACACACGGGGGACCAAGGGACCCCCAGGTAGGTCTATTCAACATAACCATATCTGGATGGAGGCAGTGCATACTAAGGAAAAGGGGAAAAAGTGACTCAAGACTTGGGAGGGGGGACCCATGTACTATTGCCAATATCGGACTAAGACTACGAATGCCTTTTAGCTGTCTACCTCCCAGTGTATGGTGGCTATGTGATGATGGACAGGAAAGAAGTTCACTCCCTAGGAACTGGATGGGTGAATGTGGTGTTGGAGTTCTTGTACCAAAGGACCAGATATTTAACCACTCTCACCCACCACCAGGCATTGTTAGAACTTTATGGAGGAAAACGCATTCGGTGCCAGAAAACCCCCTCATCAATAGACCCTTTGGATTTCATAGTTTTGCTAGATGGTTTATCCCTCAGCTAGGAGTCAGTGAGTTAGAGAAAACCATGGTAAATATATCAGCTAGAACAGAAAAAAAATGAGAATGCCACCATGGATTCTCTTCAAGGGCTTCAGGAAGAAGTGTCATCACTAAGCAAAGTAGTTTTACAAAATCGCATGGTTCTGGACCTCCTGACTGCAAAGGAAGGAGGGTGTGTGTAGTGATAAATCAAAGTTGTTGTTCATTTATTAATCAGGAAAAACAGGTAGAAACAGATATCAAAAAGATATGGAAACAATCTCAGTTACTCAAGATAATACATCATGGGGATTTTCAAATTTATGGGAAAAGCTCACTTCCTGGCTTCCCAACCTAGCTTGGCTAAGATCAATATTTGCAGCTTTAGTGGGAATATTAGTTTTAGGAATACTGATTTGTATAATGATGAGGTGTTTCTTGTGGTGTTGCCGGAGTACTGGAGATACTTAGAGCAACTGGAAGAAACATCAGCTAAGACAGAATTTAGAATCTAATAAGTTTTTTGCAAAGACATTAGATAAAGAAACATCATATTAGTAAAAGAATTTAATCCCCTTTTAGAAAAGGGGAGATTGATAGAGGGACTAACACTTAAAGAGTTAACCATATAGCAGTTGCCTAGCTTAGAGCTTTGTTGGAGAATGGCTAAGAGAGAAAGGCCATGAGACCCTCTCTAAGAAGAGGATCTTTTCTAGTTAGCATAAGTAGACCTCAGTTAGCATGAGCTGAGCAAGGCAAAGTGGGAAGGTACTGACCGAGAGAGGCCTGGGTAAACAACAAGTTCAGGAGGCAGCTCCGAGATAACGAGGGAATTCACATACCAGAGAAACCACAGAAGGGGATGGGCTCATTATGTATGCTAGGATGGGCTCATTATGTACGCTATCAAATCAGTGTCTGACGAGTAGGCATAATTAATAGAACTGCTTATAAGGGTCTGCTATAAATAGAATTGCTATAAATAGAACTGTTATAAAGGTCTGTGCTCTGCCTTACTATAAAAGCCAGTGCCTCGTATCAATAAACGAAGTATGCTTATCATTCATATTGAATTGGCTGCATTTCTTCCTCCGTCACCGCAGGCCAGAACCTATGCCGGGGTCTCGACCCCCGACATTTGGCACCCGAACAGGGACCTACAAGGATTAACAGGGATTTACAAGGACTAACGAGGACCTACAAGGATTAACGGGGACTTACAAGAACTAATAAGGACCACGGAGATCAGCGCGGGGCCTGAGCGACGGAAAAGGACAGGGCGCCGGGAGCAGCGACCGGCGGGCAAAGAGCGACCGAACACTGTGCTGCAGTGTGTCGTCTCCGATGCCTGAACCGATTGAAGTTCACCACTGAAGGGCTAAAGACTGAGGGCTGCAAAAGGAGGAGGAGGAACCGAGGTATTTCAATAGATATTATTTTTTTTTACAAGGAGGAGGAGGAACCTCGGTATTTCAATAGATATTGTTTTTACGAGGAGGAGGAGGAACCGCGGTATAGATTTAAAAGTAGCCCTAAATCTTTTACGGAGCTTTTTAGAAAAGCGGGGGGTTGATAATAGTTGCATTAAACAGCTAGCTGGTCTAGTAGCAACAGGGAGAACTAAAGGGTGTTTTCAGGATCCTGATTTATTGTTTGATGAGGGAGAGTGGATAAAACTAGGAGATGTGTTATGGGATATGGTTATAGATGATGATAAATCAACGGAGAACCTCAAAGGACTATTAATTTGGTGCAGAGGCATGGGAACTGTCTTGTGGAAGGCAATAAGTCACCGTGAAAAATATATTCTCGGCCTTGTAACCGCCTGGAAACTGATAATTACTACAGTGAAGCAATTAAAACCTGAAAAGACTGTTACAAGCATTAGTGACTCAAAACTTGAACTTTGGGACAATATAGAGCAGAAAAAATGGGATAGAGTCAGCAATGGAAATCATGGGACTGTCTTAAAAGACCTTAAGGCTGAACGATCTGATGCTGCCGGAATTTTTGCAGCGTTGCAGTCCAGGGCGGGGGGGAGGAAAAATGCCAAGCGGGTGGCCTCCTGTACCATCATATAACCCTGGTGAGAACAGCAAGTCCAGAGGATTTGAGTCAGACAACTTGCTCAAAGGACCTGTGACAGATGAGAATTCTAAAGTCGTAAACAAGTGTACTATCAGTCCTTTTACCAATTTGCTTTTACTGTCTTTCAACCCTCTAACCCCTACGAAAGAGCAGAAGGAGTCGCCGGATGAGAACTGGGCAAAAGAACTCTGTGAAAGGTAACAGCTATAGATCATTTAGGACAGAACTATGCGGATTCGTTGAAAGGGGCAGGTATCCCACAACTCCTGGAAGAGACACTAATTAACACACTGCAACAACAGGCACGATTAGTTTCCGAAATCCTGAGGCAGTCAACAGATCTTGCATATCAAGCTATGAGAGAGGTGCCTGAAACCAACAAAGCAGCCAAATAATTTGCAACTGTTAATCAGGGTTCCAATGAGAATTACATGCAATTTATTGACTATCTTCAAGAGGCCATCAGTAAGCAGGTTGAAAACTTAGAAGCTAAGGAAGTACGAGTGTTGAGATTAGCAGTGGAGAATGCTGATGTTTGCTATCAACATGTTGTTTGTGAGTTTTACAGTACATATTATGTGCTCCGTGTATTGCCTCTCTGAAAGTCAAGCAGCTTGTCAGGAATGTGAGTTAATTGTTTTCAAGCAGACCTGTGCGTTTCCCCCCCTCCCCCCACCCCTCCCCCTCCCCCCCTCTTCTCAAGGTTTTTACTTGCAAGATGGGGTCAGGAATAATTGTTTTCCGTTGTGTTCCTAAAAAATCACTATTGGGAGCTGGTTTAAAACTTGGGAAAGCACTCGGAATTATAAGGAAGGAAGATCTTGTTAAATATTGAAATCAGTGTTGGCTGCTAAGTGTCCGGAAAATAGAATCTTGTTGCAATTAATGTTGTTTTTGAGGGCAGCAGAGCAGGACAAAATAAATCTCTGCAAGAAATCATTAAATCATTTCAGACAGTTTTACAGGCAGGGCGATTTGAACTTCAACAAGCTGAGAGAGTTAACTGATAACACACAGGTCACAGCAAACTCGTTAGAGTCTGCAAGATGCTTTCCTTATTAACCTGTTTTCTTTGTGGGTATCTGTTTAAGTATGTTGCAATTTTAGTAGGTCTGTGCTATATGGTATGATAAGTTCACAGTCTGTTAAATCATGAGAATCCGTTGACTCAAAATGTGCATTTTGTGATAATTCAGAAGATCATGAGTAATTTAGTTCTTTACTGCGTGAATGTGATCGTAAAATTTTGCGTGTGGTAGCTGTTATTTTTCTCTCCAGCATGCTAGCTTTATTCCGGCGTTCAGACTTGCGCAACTCTGTGACAGGCTGTCTCTCATGTCGGTGCACTAAATTTGGCTTTTTCGTATGCACATCAAGTAAAGAATCCAGGTTTTGGAATAACAGTTGTAGAGCACCAGATGAGACACTAAAAGAAACCAAAACAAAACAAAACAAGGCCTTGCCCAGTTCAGCCCGCTGCGATGGTGGGGGGGCGAGTGCTGATGGGCTCCGGCGCGCGCTGACTTGTTTTGTCAGGGAAACCCAGAGGCACTGCTACCTGGCCGGGCAGTGAGTGGTTCAAAGGTGCAATGCAAAAATTGAGATATTGTCTTAAATTAGTGTAACTGTGATCCATCTGCATATTTAAACTGGGTATTTGGTTTTCACATCTGAGCTCAGTATTTTGGTTTGCATATTCATATTTGGTACCAAAAGAATCTTTTCTGGGGAGATAATTACAAAATGGGAACCGGTTCCACTGCTAAAATTCCACCTTGCTCCCCATTAGGATGCATCCTTACATATTAGAGTAACTGCTTATATTGTTAGAAAAGCATTTAAATTGTTAAAATGCTATGATAGATGTGAATTTAGAAGAGGTTGTATTTAAAAGTTGCTAGAATATTAACTGATTTAGATTTAGGAAAATAGAATAATGGATTGATGTTTATTATACTGGTTTATACTGTTTTTTGACATCTCTAAATTGTAAAAGGTAAATGGAGCTAAGGAATGTAACTATTGTTGAGCTACTTGAAATTGCATATAAAGTGTATTATGGCTGGAATGAAATGGGAAAACGAAAGACCAAAACATCCCAGGCCTGTGTGCAGCTCATTGTAACTGAGAAGTTTCCCAGAGCCTCCCACTTCGTACCAGCCATTATGCCAGCTGCGTGACCTTGGTTATCTCTAAACTGCAGCACGAAGAGAAAGAAAAATAAAATGGAAAAACCTGGCTGCCTGCTTTTAAAGCAGTGAAAGGGGGGTTTTCTCTCTCCCCTACTGCAGCGATGTAATACTGAATGGAGCAGTCCGAGGGTGAAGTTTAAAGGCATCCTTAGCAGACCCATAGTTCTAATGAAACTGGAAAATTAAACCAAAAAATTTGTTGATAGACTTATTCTGTGGTAATTAGTTGTAAGAGACTTCTTAGTAAATTCACCATGCTAGCTTTTGAGGTCATGGGAGAGAACGAATGAAAGGCCGGTTTTTGAGACCAATAGCATGTCAAATTTGGAACAAAGTTTTAATACATGAATTCTTATAGTTGCCAGAAAGTCCTATACCTCTCTTAGGTTAAGATTTGTTAAGTAAATTAAGCTCAAATAACGTTTTCTGAGAATTCTGTTTAGTTGCATGGCCTACAAGAAGCTGCTGGGATGGTGCAGATCTGCTTGCTGCAAGTGAGAAATCTCCAAGGAAATTTCAAATGCTGTATTTCCACTAGTATTAACAGCCAATGTTTCGATACAGCAAATTCTACACTGATAGATCTGAAACAGGACTTCGATCCGGTAAGGGAAAACAATATCCAATAAATATAACAGCCAAAATGGAGTTACACACTTTGAGGAATGAATTTATGACAACCTTACAGGCTGACTGCATTCAATTGGACTTGCAGATTTGTCTATAGCTATAACATAGAAACAACCTGTGGTTATTGTGGGACAGTATGATGAGATTGCTAGCAAACTGATATACCGACTGTTATATACCAATTGTCACTATGATCAAGAAAATGCAGGAAATGAATTTAAGTCTTAATAGGCCATGATCCTTTTGTCATATATGTACCATTTGTGAAATTTAATTCTGATTTTTTATTTGTAATCTATGTCTTTATAAATTGCACTAGCTGGTTTTCTTAACAGCACAGCTTTTGGCATGCCTAAATGTAAATTGCTGCAGAACCTGCAAGTCTTTAACATCAGGTCATAGGCCATACTTGTATTTGGTCTGATCCTACATACTTGCAAAGTTTTTGTTGATGGTTCTGGAAAGTCTCATAAAGCTGTAGTGGTTTGGTGTGGAGATAACAATTGGCATCATTCTGTAAAAATTATTGAAGGTTCAACCCAATTAGCAGAATTTGGCACAGCTTTAAATTACTTAGAGCTTTTTAAGGAGGAACCTCTAAATTTGATTTGTGATTTTGAGTACGTAATCAAGATCTAACAAATGTATCTGGTTCTGAACTTTTTGTTTGTTTGTTTGTTTGTTTTTATAAAAAAAAAAAAAGGGGGAAGTAGGGGAAACACCACAAAACCAATTGTCAAAAGCATTGTATGTGATGAAATACTTTGCAAGTGTGACCCAAAACCATGCTAAATCAGAAAGAACCTACATTAGTTATGGTCAAATCACTAGTCAATTAAAAAGGCCACATCAATTGATAACCTGGGGAAAAGGTTATGTTTGTGTCATTACAGGCCGAGGATTGAAGTGGATTCAACAAAGATTCAACGGATGCACATGAGGGAGATAAGTTGTGAGGACTGATTCAGATGTAAACCATGGATCCTAATTCAGTGTTATAGATGCTCGCAGACCTGGTGGTCTAGAAGCCTATTAGCAAGCAGGTGGTGTACCTTCTGTGGAGAATGGCAATTTGGACAATCAGCAGGAAATCCAAAAGGGTGATATTATGATTAGAGAGTTAATGCATAGATAAGGTAAAATTATGAGATATCTCTACCATAGTAATCTAAGTTTAGCAACTGATAAAGTTTTAGAAGGGATATTAAGGTTAAGCTATTGATCTTTTAAATAGGTTAAGATAACTTTTAAGATATTAATTCAATTATTAGTATATGCTGATGATATTAAGTATGTTACCCTATAAACTGTGCAGTTATAAATCTTTTAGGAATTTAAGAGAATATATTGTATTAACTTCTCTGGTTATTTTGAATCTATTAAAATAGTGTGTTGATAAGGTTGTTATAATGGTATCAAGGTTTTAAGAATAGGCAGGTAGTAGTTTGATCTTATTAAGTAAGGTTTAACTGCATTATATGTAATTGTAATTATGTTGTTAATCACGTGTTCTATGTTGCAGTATATTTCAAAAATGATGCACTGTGCGGTTCAAGGGGCCTGACTAATTCAGGAAAAGAAAGGGGGAAGTGTGCAGGGGTCTTGATAGATAAAGGTCTGTTGCTGAATTAGTCAGGCTCAAAGGAATCTCAAGGCCGCTTGGAGAAGCAGAGTCTGCTGTGAGAAAGAGGGACGTTCCTCAATCACCCGGGTCCTGGCGTGGCGTGAATCATCGGACATATCATCAGTGAGACTCCAGAGCACGAACAGCCCACGATACTCATTTAGCGAATCCATGCTTGGAGCGTGGACGCGTGATTAGAATATAGTTACGTATATAAGGAGACTTGTTTCTGTAATAAATGGCTTAGCGTGATTCACATTGAATCGACTGGTTGTGCTGAGTCCTTATCTCGCTCTAACACTTACATACTTGCAAAGTTTTTGTTGATGATTCTGGGAGGTGTGAAGATAACAATTGGCATAATTCTGTAAAAATTATTGAAGGCTCAACCCAATTAGCAGAACTTGGCACAGCTTTAAATTACTTAGAGCTTTTTAAGGAGGAACTTCTAAATTTGATTTGTGACTTTGAGTACATAGTCAAGATCTAACACACGTATATGGTTCTGAACTTTTTTTTTTGTTTGTCTGTTTTAAAAAAGAAGGGGGGAAGTAGGGGAAACACCACAAAACCAATTGTCAAAAGCATTGTATGTGATGAAATACTTTGCAAGTGTGACCCAAAACCATGCTAAATCAGAAAGAACCTACATTAGTTATGGTCAAATCACTAGTCAATGGAGAAGGCCACATCAATTGATAACCTGGGGAAAAGGTTATGTTTGTGT
This sequence comes from Streptopelia turtur, assembly GCA_901699155.2. Lineage (NCBI taxonomy): Eukaryota > Metazoa > Chordata > Aves > Columbiformes > Columbidae > Streptopelia > Streptopelia turtur. The sequence continues at coordinate 920,119 of CABFKC020000275.1, read as the reverse complement.
CATTACAGGCCGAGAATTGAAGTGAATTCAACAAAGATTCAACGGATGCACAGGAGGGAGAAAAGTTGTGAGGACTGATTCAGATGTATACCATGGATTCTAATTCAGTGTTACAGATGCTCGCAGACCTGGTGGTCTAGAAGCCTATTAGCAAGCAGGTGGTGTACCTTCTGTGGAGAATGGCAATTTGAACAATCAGCAGGAGATCCAAAAGGGTGATATTATGATTAGAGAGTTAATGCATAGATAAGGTAAAATTATGAGATATCTCTACCATAGTAATCTAAGTTTAGCAACTGATAAAGTTTTAGAAGGGATATTAAGGTTAAGCTATTGATCTTTTAAATAGGTTAAGATAACTTTTAAGATATTAATTCAATTATTAGTATATCTAACATGTGGAGTACTTTAGCCAACATGACTGACCAGGACTCTATATGCCTAACTACGATGTCTCCGGAAAAACCGTTCCACACATGCTTGGTTGGCATCGCCCTTGATGACTACAGCAGCATCACACAACTGTTTCAAAATAGTGGTCGGTGTAAAGGCATTGCAACAAACTGTAATAATACCAACATGGCACTTTGGATTAATTGTCTCCCGGAAATAGACATTGAACCACAGGAACTGGAATTGCTGGGATCTGTGCCCATGGATGCTTGTATCCAGCTGGTTTGTGAAAAGTGCCAGGACAATATGCTAAAGCATGAATGGATAAGACTGCAAAATGTTAATGCTACCCTTGGTGACTACAGAAATGAAACTCGATGGTGTAATACCTCGCAGAAGAATCCGAGGGATGTCATTGATAGTGTGGGACAGCAACCCCAAAACCTCCTGTATGGTGTATTCTTGATCTGTGGAGAGCCTGACCAGGAATTCCTTCTAATGCTGTTGGAGGACTGTGTATTTTGGGACTGTTAACTCTCTTAACACCCATGATAGTCGATCACAGAAAAGCGACACGGGAAAGACGTTTTTTGCATGCATATAAGTCAAAATGTGATGATAATGTAGATTTTTGGGGGTTAAGGCTAAGGGTTTTAGGATCTCTTGTATCTGGTGTTGGCACAGCTAAAGCTTTAAATATTTTAGAAAAATTAGGATGCTGGCTAGTTAAGCAAACTAACAGAACTTCAAAGGCTTTAAGTGGACTTTTGTTAGATGTAGATTCTGTAAGACATGCCACACGGTAGAGTAGAGCTGCGACAGACTTTTGTTATTGGCTCAAGGACATGGGTGTGAAGGATGTGATGGTCTCTGCTGTATGGATCTAAAAGATAAATAGATTTCAATCCATAAGGAAATTCAACAACCTATGGACCACTCCCAAAAGATTCAAAAGGATATAGGGTCTTTCGGCCTAGAAAGTTTGACGAGCTGGCTGGGACTGGGAGGATGGGTCAAAGACCTTTTGCAAAGTCTGTTAGCTATTGTGATTATTGCAGTTATTGGGCTTTTGTGTTTAAGCTGTGCTTTATCTTGTATTAAGAGAATATTTGAGCACACGTTGAGACAAACTCTGCTCGTCCGAAAAGAAAAAGGGGGGAATTGTTGGAGAATGGCTAAGAGAGAAAGGGCATGAGACCCTCTCTAAGAAGAGGATCTTTTCTAGTTAGCATAAGGAGACCTCAGTTAGCATGAGCTGAGCAAGGCAAAGTGGGAAGGTACTGACTGAGAGAGGCCTGGGTAAACAACAAGTTCAGGAGGCAGCTCCGAGATAACGAGGGAATTCACGTACCAGAGAAACCACAGAAGGGGATGGGCTCATTATGTATGCTAGGATGGGCTCATTATGTACGCTATCAAATCAGTGTCTGACGAGTAGGCATAATTAATAGAACTGCTTATAAGGGTCTGCTATAAATAGAATTGCTATAAATAGAACTGTTATAAAGGTCTGTGCTCTGCCTTACTATAAAAGCCAGTGTCTCATATCAATAAACGAAGTATGCTTATCATTCATATTGAATTGGCTGCATTTCTTCCTCCATCGCCGCAGGCCAGAACCTATGCCGGGGTCTCGACCCCCGACAGAGCTTTGTGTAACTTATTGTGTGAGAAACAGGAACTTGCTAACGACTGCACAGGCCTTGTAGAGATAAAAACACAGCTGCATCCTTGGGTGGACAAGATAACGGGAGTCTTGGACACCAAAGAAGAAGGTAATCCGGCTGTAACCAGCTCATCAGTTTGAGCCTCGGCCAACTCAGCATACCAGGCCAGAAGTAAAAAGTGCACAGCGAGGTAGATGAGTAGCCTTCATTCAAAGACCCTGGCCCATGACCACCAGGAGGCACTGTGCATGCACCAAGAGGAGGAGCCAAAGGTGGAGACTATGGAAATGATTTCCCGGAAGTCATTGTAATATGAGCTGCCTTTTCAGGGAAAGGTTATGGATATGTATAGGCATTCCTAGAATTTTTCATGAACATGTAACACTTTGTAGCATTTAATCAAGTTTGTGGCTGTTGGGCATTTGCCACACTTTGGAGGAATTATCCCCGTGTGTGCCCAGCACTGAATAAACATACTTTCTTTATAAGCTCACAGATTTAAAGTTCTTTCCATGTGTCACTCTACTGCATCTGGATTTGCTGGTCATGCATCATAGTGTGCTGGTCACAGATAAGCAGAGGGACTGCCTGAAGCTCCACTCTGTTTTTTGTGAATGGAAACCTTGTTAGGCATTGCCTTTCCAGGCAGTCCTTCCAAACCATTTCATTGTTTCCCTCCTTCTTGCCATCATGACCAGTGCCAGTCCCCATGGTTGTGCATGGAAATAAAACCAATCACTGAGGGGAACTGCTGCAGAGCAGATCCAAATCTGTGGCAAAAGCAGCACAATTTGTGCACAGGCAGGTGTCACGTCCCACCCTCAGGTATGAGTGGGGGGAGAAGTGACTCAGGTTTGTGGGTCTCCTTTGGTTGGAAAACAGTAAACACAGTACTTAAGGTCCATAAACAAAAGGCTGTTATTTTTGCTGCTTGGCCCAAATGGTATATGATTTGGTGGCAGAAGGATTTACGTTATTGTGGGTTCAATTGGTAAACATGAAAAGTTTGCAGCATATGTGGGGCTGTAAATCTTATATTACTGTGTTACTTATAAAAGGGAAAGCAAAAAGGTAGAAGTATGGGGAAAAAAAAAAAGAGAGAGAAAGATTTCACCATCTTTATGGCTCCACTTTATGTGTGATGGAGTTTGCAGTCTCGGATCCAGCGATGTGCGGCGTCCTCTGGTGTCTTGTTCAGTTCACATGGCGAGACTGGTGGACAGAGTGGTCCTCAGGATGGTGGGTGAGCGCTGCCAGTGCTTGCACAAGGTGGGCCTTTATAGCCCTCTGGGTTGCCTGCTTGCATAACTTTGGTCTTTTGTGGAGCTGTTATTGTGAAAGAGAGAAAAGTCTAGAGGAAGGGGTGATTGTGAAAGATCGACAAGTCTCGGGCCATGTTGAAGGGTCTCAGCTTTTCCCTTTGTGCCATGCTGGATGTATCAGAAGGTGGAGCTATGTGCCCTCCGGCACATCCCCCACCTCCTGTATCGGCCAGCCCATCTGGTCTGTGGCTCGTTAGCTTGTCGTTCATATGTAAATCACAATTCACCCTGTACTGAATGTATCATCTCCTGTGGCTGGATGAACTGGTTTTGCCACAATGTTTTGGCCATTATCCTTATCAGTACATGACAGCAGGGTTTTCCTGAGACATGGGACCGCTAGGGCAGTGCTAGGAGCTGCCAGCTCTCACGAGAGTTTCTGATGAGACCTGGGCATTGGCAGGGCAATGGTGACTATGCCTATAAAAAACAGCCTAGGGAGTACTAGCCACCAAGAGCAGGCAAACAGAGCGGGACAAGGTAGTTTGCGTGGCAGTTTGCATGGAAGGGCACACAGGAAGGGCAGAGAAGCTCTGCCAGCTTGACCAGGGAGTATGGTGTCCACCCGGCAGAAAGCCATGATGCTTGTAAGGTCAGCTCCCACCATTACTGATGCAGCTGACCAAACTGAGACCCAGTGGGAAGATGCTGCCACCCAGGTGTCAGGCTGCAGGATGTGCCCTGCTCTTACACCAATATTGGATGGCAGCAGTGAGCACAGCTGTGGGAGGTGTGCCCAGATAGAGGAACTCCTCCGCTTAGTGATGGAGCTCCGGAACGAGGTTAGTTAATTTTATATCAGTGGATGGCCCCAGTTTTACAATCCTGGAGAGTGAAATCCTCTCTGTTGCCCTGTAGAGGAGGGGGATGGACAACAGCTTCCCATACTGAGGTTCTACAGCCATACCCAGGAAGGATGAAACAGGCATATGAAGGCTGTGGATCAGAGTCCAGGCTCCAGGCTATGTTCAGTGGTGGGAAGATGTGCAAGGCCTACTGCAAGATGGGGTGTTTTTACAAAACAGTCTTGTCCCCTGTGGGAGTAAACCTAACCCTATTTGAGCTTTTCTACATGTCTCAGGACAGTGGACACTTACTAGGACAGTTTCTAGTGTGCACACAGTCCTGTGTGACAGCTAAGGTGTTACATGTGTCATTGGCATAAAGAAACAGGGATGGGACTCTCACCATGGGACTGGGAATGGGTTAGTCATTCCCAAGCCAAGTTGTGTTTCCACTGCATTGTGGTGCTTCTGGAAGCCTGGGAAACATCTCCAGTGTCCTGTGAGATGGGATAAAGGGTCTCCAAAACACATACCCAAGGTGCACAATGAATCCCCTAGTCCAGCCCACAGTGGGGCAATCTTGTTCAATGTTTTTTGGACACAGCAAGGGTGGTAGTGTTGCAACTGATATTGTGAAATAGTTGTGTAATCTGATGAATATGCAATACATACGTTGTAACCATAATGAATATGTATGTAACCAAATTGTATAAATGTAGTGGAGTTCGAATCAGTGGTGGAAGCCAGCTTTGGGTGTGAACCCCTGGTTTCCCAGCGCTGAAATAAAAGCACCGCATATAACTACGTCCGTGGTTATGTGTCTCATTTGCCAACAGTAGGAGTCATACCTCTGGCCTGGGAAATGTAAAATTTGGGTTTCTCTGTGCTCTTTCAGGCTGAAGACGTTTGAACAGCTTGTCTGCACAACTGACCAGGGATTGCACTTTTTCTTGTAGGAATGTGGGACCATAAGAGCTTCCCAGTGGCTCCACCAATTTCAGAGTTGATCATGGGCTAGACACTCAGTTTCCAAGATCTGCAGAACACCTGTTCTGTGTATGGACTTGTGGTTGCAGTCCCCCCTGGGCCACCTGGATACCAGGGCAAGCTAGGCATGTTGGGGAGAACAATTCCCATTACGCAAGTCACTAGTGGTGTTCCCCAGGGGTCAGTGTTGGGTCCAGTCCTGTTTAACATCTTTATTGATGATTTAGATGAGGGGATTGAGACCATCATCAGCAAATTTGCTGATGACACCAAGTTGGGAGGGAGTGTCGACCTGCTGGAAGGCAGGAGGGCTCTGCAGAGGGATCTGGACAGACTGGAAAAATGGGCTGATTCCAATGGGATGAAGTTCAATAAGGCCAAGTGCCGGGTGCTGCACTTTGGTCACAACAACCCCCTGCAGCGCTACAGGCTGGGCGCAGAGTGGCTGGAGAGCAGTCAGACAGAAAGGGACCTGGGGGTACTAATTGACAGGAAGCTCAACATGAGCCATCAGTGTGCCCAGGTGGCCAAAAAGGCCAATGGTATCCTGTCCTGTATCAAAAATAGCGTGGTCAGCAGGACAAGGGAAGTGATCCTTCCCCTGTACTCTGCATTGGTGAGGCCTCACCTGGAGTATTGTGTTCAGTTCTGGGCCCCTCAGTTCAGGAAAGACATTGAAGTGCTGGAGCGGGTCCAGAGAAGAGCAACAAGACTGGTGAAGGGACTTGAGCATAAGACCTATGGGGAGAGGCTGAGGGAGCTGGGGTTGTTTAGTCTAGAGAAGAGGAGGCTTAGAGGTGAGCTCATCACTCTCTATAACTACCTGAAGGGAAGTTATAGCCAGGTGGGGATTGGTCTCTTCTCCCAGGCAGTTAGCAATAGGACAAGGGGGCATGGGCTTAAACTCTGCCAGGGGAAATTTAGGCTGGATATTAGAAAGAAATTCTTTACAGAGAGAGTGGTCAGGCATTGGAATGGCCTGCCCAGGGAGGTGGTGGACTCGCCGTCCCTGGAGGTTTTTAAACTGAGATTGGACATGGCACTTAGTGCCATGATCTAATAAACAGACTAGAGTTGGACCAAGGGTTGGACTCGATGATCTCTGAGGTCTTTTCCAACCCAGTCGATTCTGTGATTCTTCAGGAAAGACATTGAAGTATAGTGAGATGGAGCACCGAGGCACTCCCTTGGTGCTCTTAGAGCTCTTGCCATGTGGGAAAAGACCCCTCTTCTGCCTGAGAAAGGTAGCAACCATCAGTCACTCCTGACAGCCTGGCACACCTGCTACCTGGATCATAGCCCAAGTGGGACGGTACGGAACTATACGATCTGAAAAGTTCTGGACATAGACAAATGGTAAAAAACACCAGAATATTGCCTCATCCTAAGTGTAGCAAAAGTGGAAAAATACTGACTCAAGTCAATGATCTCATGACCCTATAAACAGTGAGACCCATTTAGCTCTCCTGGATCGCAGTGGGCTGTGACCAGCATCTCCCTCTGAGGTGGGACATCCCTCAGAGCCATCTCGCGATGAATAGACGCCACAAAGCTGTGAGCAAAGATAGATAGATTTCTTGAGACTCAACAAGTGCCTGCTGAGAATGCTGATGCATTAAAAGTGAGTAATTTGCTAATCTTGAGAGGGAAATTTTGGCCATAGGTGTATCTTCACATATATTCAAGTATCCATGGATTAATGTGCGCATGTGTGTGTACTTTATAGATCTGTATGTATGTGTTTTTATCCATATATTTGTGTGTGTATGTGATCTGATTTATCTCTTTGTAAGTATAGTGTGATCCTTGCCATTCTCAAATCTGTAATCAAGTCACTTTTGATTATAACAGATCCCATTGAATTGCTTTGAATCCTTTTATTAATCAGCTGCTGATTGTTATTAGAAATCGTATATTAAACTTGTGATCTACCTCAATAAATTTAAAATTTCTGCTAAATCAAAATCATGTAAAAAATCCATCCATTACAGGACTGCACCAGAACAAACATTTGACTCAAGACCAAAAACTGGAACTACATGTGAAGGGGAATGCAGGAGAGTAAAAGTCCTTATTTTTTGAAAGAGCAGATGATTTGGTAGCTGAAATTTCCAAGAGACACTAGACATGGCATTACTGTCTCACCAAGCTACAGAGGAAGGGAAACAGTTCCTGCCAAGATGACCTAGCAGGGAAGCTGCAGGTGTGGAGATCAGTTTAAGACTGGGTGCAAGAATGGGACACATCTCCCCAAAACTGAGGTATTTTACTGCTGCCAGATTGCTAACACACCTTGCAAGGCAGAAGTTTGAATATGTGTCTCAGCACTGCTAGGATGTCTGAGCTGCCACATGCCTCTGTCAACAGTGATGTTCACAGAGATGATGGATGTGACACTGAACACCTTGAGTGTACTTCAGATTCAAGAAGTTTGGGGGGGTTCTATGTATCACAGAGAAGAAATGATCCTTCTGTAATTAATCAAGGCAGTGATTAATGCATTTTTATCTCAGCTGAGATTTAGAAACATTATTTCTCAGTCACAACTGGAGGGAAGGAAAATAATAAATCCTGAGCGGCAGAGGGAGTGAGCACAGGGAAAAGTTGTTCATTGTCCTTTCCAACACAGTACTGGGGGCAATGAGGGTTTAGATTGCGGGGTGACAATAAAACCCTGGCAGATGTATTGTTAACCTCCTCTCCCCCCCACTTCCCCCTTTTGCCCCTCCCTCTGGTTCTCCAGGAAAATGCAGCTAATATGAAGGCTTTAGCTGACAGGCAAATTCACTAAAAGAGAAAATTGTTTTTAACAAAACCAGGACATTCCACCCCTTATAATATGCCATTCACTGAATACTTAAACCTTATCAATACAATCTATCAATACAATCTTATTAATCACTACTACTACATATATATATACATATGTACATACATACACAGGAGTAATTAATCAGTTGACCATCCTTTAAAAAGTTCATTAAGTTCATTTTGTCACGACAGTCTCCCAGGGCAGGAAAAATGGTACAAGTGCATCTCATGACCACTGTTTGTGGGTTAAAGACATCAACTTCAAAGAAGTTGTCAGGTACCACTCGAAGAAGCTAGCTCTGGTTTCATCATCACTGTCTTAATCTGAAAGACACTTATTAAATACTGTTAGTATGGCAATTCACATTATGCAGTTCAGTATTGCATATTTTCACCTAAACTCAAATCCCCTTGAGGTACACACCGGACTTCTCCATCCTTAAGCATCACCCACCAGGTGCTGCCAGGTCCCTGGGCAAAAACAATCCCACGAATGGGCTTGCCTTTGCCTGAGGCAGGAGTAACCCAGACTGCCTTTCCTAACATATTTTTCATGTGTACTACAGGGACTTTATCTTCTTCTACAGTCCGAAGAATTTCTGATTGGGCAGGCCCAGCTCGAATGGTTGATCCCCTAGTGTTGACCAACCAAGTGGCTTTTGCTAAATGTGAATCCCAGTTTTTAAAGGTTCCACCACCAAGTGCCTTTAGTGTAGTTTTTAGCAAACCATTGTACCTTTCAATTTTCCCAGAGGCTGGTGCATGATATGGAATATGATATACTGTTGGAGAATGGCTAAAAGAGAAAGGGCATGACCCCAGAGACCCTCTCTACGAAGAGGATCTTTTCTAGTTAGCATGAGCTGAGCAAGGCAAAGTGGGAAGGTACTGACCGAGAGAGGCCTGGGTAAACAACAAGTTCAGGAGGCAGCTCCGAGATAACGAGGGAATTCACATACCAGAGAAACCACAGAAGGGGATGGGCTCATTATGTATGCTAGGATGGGCTCATTATGTACGCTATCAAATCGGTGTCTGACGAGTAGGCATAATTAATAGAACTGCTTATAAGGGTCTGCTATAAATAGAATTGCTATAAATAGAACTGTTATAAAGGTCTGTGCTCTGCCTTACTATAAAAGCCAGTGCCTCGTATCAATAAACGAAGTATGCTTATCATTCATATTGAATTGGCTGCATTTCTTCCTCCGTCACCGCAGGCCAGAACCCATGCCGGGGTCTCGACCCCCAACATTTGGCACCCGAACAGGGACCTGAAGGACTAACAGGGACTTAGAAGGAGTAACGGGGACTTACAAGAACTAACAAGGACCACAGAGATCAGCGCGGGGCCTGAGCAACAGAATAAAGGACAGGGCGCCGGGAGCTGCGACCAGCGGGCAAGAGCGACCGAACACTGTGCTGCGGTGTGTCGTCTCCGACGCCTGAACCGATTGAAGTTCGCCACTGAAGGGCTACAGGCAGGGCTGCAAGGATATTACTTGAAAACCTAAGTGGAAACATAAGTGGATACATAAGAGGAAACATAAGTGGATACATAGGAGGAAACATAAGCGGAAACATAAGAGGTACCGTGCCAATTTTATTATGGATAAGGGGAGGCATGGATTTAAAAGTAGCCCTAAATCTTTTACGGAGCTTTTTAGAAAAGTGGGGGGTTGATAATAGTTGCGTTAAACAGCTAGCTGGTCTAGTAGCAACAGGGAGAGCTAAAGAGTGTTTTCAGGATCCTGATTTATTGTTTGATGAGGGAGAGTGGAAAAAACTAGGAGATGTGTTATGAGAACCTCAAAGGACTATTAACTTGGTGCAGAGGCAATGAGTATCCTGCTGACCTGTCAGGAGTTTTTCAAATAGGGACTTGGAAAAAAAAAAAAAAAAATGGGAACTGTGTTGTGGAAGGCAATAAGTCACCGTGAAAAATATATTCTCGGCCTTGTAACCGCCTGGAAACTGATAATTACTACAGTGAAGCAATTAAAACCTGAAAAGACTGTTACGAGCATTAGTGACTCAAAACTTGAACTTTGGGACAATATAGAGCAGAAAAAATGGGATAGAGTCAGCAATGGAAATCATGGGACTGTCTTAAAAGACCTTAAGGCTGAACGATCTGATGCTGCCGGAATTTTTGCAGCGTTGCAGTCCAGGGCGGGGGGAGGAAAAATGCCGAGCGGGTGGCCTCCTGTACCATCATCTAACCCCGGTGAGAACAGCAAGTCCAGAGGATTTGAGTCAGACAACTTGCTCAAAGAACCTGTGACAGATGAGAGTGCTAAAGTCGTAAACAAGTGTACTATCAGTCCTTTTACCAATTTTACCAATTTGCTTTTACTGTCTTTCAACCCTCTAACCCCTACGAAAGAGCAGAAGGAGTCGCCGGATAAGAACTGGGCAAAAGAACTCTGTGAAATGTAACAGCTGCAATTCATTGACTATCTTCAAGAGGCCATCAGTAAGCAGGTCGAAAACTTAGAAGCTGAGGAAGCACGAGTGTTGAGATTAGCAGTAGAGAATGCTAATGTTTGCTATCAACATGTTATTTGCGAGTTTTACAGTACATATTATGTGCTCCGTGTATTGCGCCTCTGAAAATCAAGCAGCTTGTCAGGAATGTGAGTTAATTGTTTTCAAGCAGACCTGTGTGTTCCGCCCCCCCCCCCCCCCCCACCTCTTCTCAGGGTTTTTACTTGCAAGATGGGGTCAGGAATAATTGTTTTCAGTTGTGTTCCTAAAAAATCAGTATTCGGAGGTGTTTTAAAACTTGGGAAAACACTCGGAATTGTAAGGAAGGAAGATCTTGTTAAATATTGAAATCAGTGTTGGCTGCTAAGTGTCCAGAGGATAGAATCTTGTTGCAATTAATGTTGTTTCTGAGGCCAGTAGAGCAGGACAAAATCAATCCCTACAAGATATCATTAAATCATTTCAGACAGCTGGGAGAGACTTAACTGATAACACACAGGTCGCAAAACTTGTTAAAGTCTGTAAGATTCTTTCCTTATTAACCTGTTTTCTTTGTGGGTATCTGTTTAAGTATGTTGCAATTTTGGTAGGTCTCTGCTATATGGTATGATAAGTTCGTAGTCTGTTAAATCATGAGAATCCGTTGACTCAAAATGTGCATTTTGTGATAATTCAGAAAATCATGAGTAATTTAGTTCCTTACTGCGTGAATGTGGTCGTAAAAATTTTGCGTGTAGTAGCTGTTATTTTTCTCTCTAGCGTACTAGCTTTATTCCAATATTCAGACTTGCGCAACTCTGTGACAGGCTGTCGCTCATCTCGGTACGCTAAATTTGGCTTTTTTGTGCACATCAAGTAAAGAATCCAGGTTTTGGAATGACAGTTGTAGCGCACCAGATGAGACACTGAAAACAAAACAAAACAAAACCAAACAAGGCCTTGCCCAGTTCAGCTCATTGCGATGGCGGGGGGGCAAGTGCCGATGGGCTCCGGCGCCACTGACCTGTTTTGTCAGGGAGACCCAGAGGTACCTCCACCTGGCTGAGCAGTGAGTGGCTCAAAGGTGCAATGCAAAAATTGAGATATTTTCTTAAATTAGTGTGACTGTGATCTATCTGCATATTTGAACTGGGTATTTGGTTTTCGCATCTGAGCTCAGTATTTTAATTTGCATATTCTTAATGGGAACCGGTTCCACTGCTAAAATCCCTCCTTGCTTCACCTTAGGATTGCATCCTTACACATTAGAGTAATTGCTTATATTGTTATCTAGTAATTTTGAGGCCAGAAAAGAATTTAAAGTGTTAAACTCTGCTGAAAAAAAAAAAAAATGCTATAATGGATGTGAACTTGGTATTGTATGAAGTTATGAAGTTGTATTTAAAGGCTGCTGGAATATGAACTGATTTGGATCTAGGACAATAGAATAATGGATTGATGTTTATTATACTCATTTATACTGTTTTTTGACATCTCTAAATTGTAAAAGGTAAATGGAGCTAAGGAATTGTCCTGGTTTTGTTAAAAACAAGTTTCTCTTTCAGTGAATTTTGCCTGTCAGCTAAAGCCTTCATATTAACTACACTTTCCTGGAGAACCAGACACATGTTTTGGTAAACCTAGCAATGGAATGCAAACTTATTGATAAGCATGGATGGACATCTCGCGAGAGGGGCGACGAGAAACAAGTGACCAAGAAACTGACCAACTGTGTATAACATTCCATTCACGTGAATACTTCATATAAAAGTGGGAGACCATGAGGATCTCGTCCGTTTTTGCCTTTTCCCTTCTGCTTATGGCCGACCTTAGGAGAGGATCTCTCTGGTCGTCCCTGCGAACTGAGGCCTAGTGAGAGACTGAATCCAGCACCGGTTGGCTGCAGAGTCTAATCCAGGACTTTGGTGGCCGGCTCTGCAGTTGCTGAGACTTTCAAGATTGGTTTTGTATATTTTGTATTATTTTCTCTATTCTTATTAGTAGCATTAGTAAAACATCTTTAATTTTTCCAACTCTGTTCTCTCTGTTCTTCTTTCCCTCCCGATCGCCTGTCCTGAGTGGGAAGGGGGAAGAGGGAGGGGCAAAAAAGGGGAAGTGGGGGGGGAGAGGGGGTTTAACAATACATCTGCCAGGGTTTTATTGTCACCCCGCAATCTTAACCCTCGACAGATAATGTGTAACTGAGGAGTTTGCCAGAACCTCCCACTTCGTACCAGCCATTATGCCAGCTGCGTGACCTTGGTTATCTCTAAACTGCAGCACGAAGAGAAAGAAAAACAAAATGGAAAAACCTGGCTGCCTGCTTTTGAGACAAATGGAATGCCAAATTTGGAACAAAGTTTAAATACATGTATTCTTATAGTTGTTAGAAACTCCTATACCCCTCTTAGGTTAAGATTTGTTAAGTAAATTGTAAGCTCAAATAACGTTTTCTGAGAATTCTGTTTAGTTGCATGGCCTACAAGAAGCTGCTGGGATGGTGCAGATCTGCTTGCTGCAAGTGAGAAATCTCCAAGGAAATTTCAAATGCTATTAACAGCCAATGTTGCGATAGAGCAAATTCTACACTGATAGATCTGAAACAGGACTTCGATCCGGTAAGGGAAAACATTATCCAATAACTATGACAGCCAAAATGGAGTTAGGAACTTTGAGGAATGAATTTATGACAACTTTACAGGCTGGCTGCATTCGATTGAACTTGCAGATTTGTCTATTTCTAGCTACCACCTAGAAACAACCTGTGGCTATTGTGGGGCAGTATGATGAGATTGCTAGCACACTGATATACTCACTGTTATATACCAATTGTCACTCTGATCAAGAAAATGCAGGGAATGAATTTAAGTCTTAATAGGCCATGATCCTTTTGTCATATATGTACCATTTGTGAAATGTAATTCTGATTTCTTTAGTTTGTAATCTATGTCTTTATAAATTGCACTAGCTGGTTTTCTTAACAGCACAGCTTTTGGCATGCATAAATGTAAAATGTAAATTGCTGTAGAACCTGCAAGTCTTTAGCATCAGGTCATAGGCCATACTTGTATTTGGTCTGATCTTACATACTTGCAAAGTTTTTGTTGATGATTCTGGGAGGTGTGAAGATAACAATTGGCATAATTCTGTAAAAATTATTGAAGGCTCAACCCAATTAGCAGAACTTGGCACAGCTTTAAATTACTTAGAGCTTTTTAAGGAGGAACCTCTAAATTTGATTTGTGACTTTGAGTACATAGTCAAGATCTAACACACGTATATGGTTCTGAACTTTTTTTTTTTGTTTGTCTGTTTTAAAAAAGAAGGGGGGAAGTAGGGGAAACACCAGAAAACCAATTGTCAAAAGCATTGTATGTGATGAAATACTTTGCAAGTGTGACCCAAAACCATGCTAAATCAGAAAGAACCTACATTAGTTATGGTCAAATCACTAGTCAATGGAGAAGGCCACATCAATTGATAACCTGGGGAAAAGGTCATGTTTGTGTCATTACAGGCCGAGGATTGAAGTGAATTCAACAAAGATTCAACGGATGCACAGGAGGGAGAAAAGTTGTGAGGACTGATTCAGATGTATACCATGGATTCTAATTCAGTGTTACAGATGCTCGCAGACCTGGTGGTCTAGAAGCCTATTAGCAAGCAGGTGGTGTACCTTCTGTGGAGAATGGCAATTTGAACAATCAGCAGGAGATCCAAAAGGGTGATATTATGATTAGATAGTCAATGCATAGATAAGGTAAAATTATGAGATATCTCTACCATAGTAATCTAAGTTTAGCAACTGATAAAGTTTTAGAAGGGATATTAAGGTTAAGCTATTGATCTTTTAAATAGGTTAAGATAACTTTTAAGATATTAATTCAATTATTAGTATATCTAACATGTGGAGTACTTTAGCCAACATGACTGACCAGGACCTTATATGCCTAACTACGATGTCTCCGGAAAAACCGTTCCACACATGCTTGGTTGGCATCGCCCTTGATGACTACAGCAGCATCACACAACTGTTTCAAAATAGTGGTCGGTGTAAAGGCATTGCAACAAACTGTAATAATACCAACATGGCACTTTGGATTGACTGTCTCCCAGAAATAGACATTGAACCATGGGAACTGGAATTGCTGGGATCTGTGCCCATGGATGCTTGTATCCAGCTGGTTTGTGAAAAGTGCCAGGACAATATGCTAAAGCATGAATGGATCAGACTGCAAAACGTTAATGCTACCATTGGTGACTATAGAAATGAAACTCGATGGTGTAATGCCTTGCAGAAGAATCCGAGGGATGTCATTAATAGTGTGGGACAGCGACCTCAAAACCTCCTGTATGGTGTATTCTTGATCTGTGGAGAGCCTGACCAGGAATTCCTTCTAATGCTGTTGGAGGACTGTGTATTTTGGGACTATTAACTCTCTTAACACCCAATGTATCTATGATAATAGATCACAGAAGAGCAAGACGAGAAAAACATTATTTGCATGTATATGAGTCAAAGTGCGATGATAATGTAGATTTTTGGGGCTCAAGGTTAAGGGTTTTAGGATCTCTTGTATCTGGTGTTGGCACAGCTACAGCTTTAAATATTTTAGAAAATTAGGATGCTGGCTAGTTAAGCAAACTAACAGAACTTCAAAGGCTTTAAGTGGACTTTTGTTAGATGTAGATTCTGTAAGACATGCCACACGGTAGAGTAGAGCTGCGACAGACTTTTGTTATTGGCTCAAGGACAGAGGTGTGAAGGATGTGATGGTCTCTGCTGTATGGATCTAAAAGATAAATAGATTTCAATCCATAAAGAAATTCAACAACTTATGGACCACTCCCAAAAGATTCAAAAGGATATGGGGTTTTTCGGCCTAGAAAGTTTGACGAACTAGCTGGGACTGGGAGAATGGGTCAAAGACCTTTTGCAAAGTCTGTTAGCTATTGTGATTATTGCAGTTATTGGGCTTTTGTTGTTTACGCTGTGTTTTATCCTGTATTAAGAGAATATTTGAGCACACGTTGAGACAAACTCTGCTCGTCCGAAAAGAAAAAGGGGGGAATTGTTGGAGAATGGCTAAAAGAGAAAGGGCATGACCCCAGAGACCCTCTCTACAAAGAGGATCTTTTCTAGTTAGCATGAGCTGAGCAAGGCAAAGTGGGAAGGTACTGACCGAGAGAGGCCTGGGTAAACAACAAGTTCAGGAGGCAGCTCCGAGATAACGAGGGAATTCACATACCAGAGAAACCACAGAAGGGGATGGGCTCATTATGTATGCTAGGATGGGCTCATTATGTACGCTATCAAATCGGTGTCTGACGAGTAGGCATAATTAATAGAACTGCTTATAAGGGTCTGCTATAAATAGAATTGCTATAAATAGAACTGTTATAAAGGTCTGTGCTCTGCCTTACTATAAAAGCCAGTGCCTCGTATCAATAAACAAAGTATGCTTATCATTCACACTGGATGGCCACATTTCTTCCTCCGTCGCCGCAGGCCAGAACCCATGCCGGGGTCTCGACCCCCGACAATATAACCACTCAACACCATGTTCTTTGGCCCAATTGTCTATAATAATGTTTTTGAAATGAGTACCATTGTCTGATTCAATTCTTTCTGGCGTACCGTGTCGCCAAAGGACTTGCTTTTCAAGGCCCAAGATAGTATTTCGGGCTGTAGCATGAGGTACGGCATATGTTTCCAGCCATCCAGTGGTTGCTTCCACCATTGTAAGTACATAACGCTTACCTTGACGTGTTTGTGGAAGTGTAATATAATCAATCTGCCAAGCTTCTCCATACTTATACTTCAACCATCGCCCCCCCATACCATACAGGCTTTAACCGTTTTGCTTGTTTGATTTCGGCACAAGTTTCACATTCATGAATAACCTGTGAAATAGTGTCCATAGTTAAATCTACCCCTCAATCGCGAGCCCATTTATATGTTGCATCTCTACCTTGATGCCCTGAAGCATCATGGGCCCACCGGGCTAGGAAAAGTTCACCTTTATGTTGCCAGTCCAAGTCCACCTCAGCTACTTTAATCTTAGCAGCTTGATCTGCTTGTTGGTTGTTTAGATGTTCCTCGGTGGCTCGACTTTTAGGCACATGAGCATCTACATGACGAACTTTCACAGGCAGGCTCTCTAGCCGAGCAGCAATGTCTTGCCACTGTGTGGCAGCCCAAATGGGTTTACCTCTGCGCTGCCAGTTGCTTTTCTTCCATTGCTTTAGCCACCCCCACAAGGCATTTGCTACCATCCATGAGTCAGTATAAAGTATTGGCCACTTCTCTTGTTCAGCAATGTCCAAAGCCAGCTGGATGACTTTCACTTCTGCAAATTGACTAGATTCACCTTGTCCTTCAGTGGCTTCTGTAACTTGTCGTGTGGGACTCCACACAGCAGCTTTCTACCTTCGATGTTTTCCTACAAGACGACAGAATCCATCTGTGAACAGTGCATACTGCTTATCAGTCTCTGAAAGAGTATTATACGGTGGTGCTTCTTCAGCACGTTTTACTTCCTCCTCATCTGGAGACATCCCAAAGTCTTTACTTTCTGACCAGTCTGTAATCACTTCTAAGATCCCTGGGCGATTGGGATTTCCAATTCGAGCTCGTTGCCTGATCAATGCAATCCATTTACTCCATGTAACTTCGGTTGCATGATGTGGAGAGGGAACCGTCCCTTTGAAGATCCAGCTCAGCACCGGCAGTCGAGGTGCTAGGAGAAGCTGTGCTTCAATACCAGTCACTTCTGAAGTGGCTCGAACTCCTTCATATGCTGCTAGTATCTCTTTTTCAGTTGGAGTATAGTTGGCCTCAGATCCTTTGTATCCTCGACTCCAAAAACCTAAGGGTCGACCTCGGGTTTCTCCTGGTGCTTTCTGCCAGAGGCTCCAGGTAAGTCCATTATCTCTGGCTGCGGTGTAGAGCACATTTTTAGCATCTAGTCCAGTCCAAACTGGTCCAAGGGCCACCGCATGAGTTATCTCACACTTAATTTGTTCAAAGGCTTGTCATTGTTCAGGGCCCCACTCAAAATGGTTCTTTTTACGAGTCACTCGATAAAGAGGGCTCACAATCTGGCTGTAGTCAGGAATATGCATTCTCCAAAAACCTACAACGCCCAAGGAAGTCCGTGGCTCCTTTTTATTAGTAGGTGGAGACATTGCAGCAATTTTGTTGATCACATCCATTGGGATCTGACAATGGCCATCTTGCCATTTTATTCCTAAAAACTGGATCTCTCGTGCAGGTCCCTTGACCTTGCTTTGTTTTATGGCAAAGCCAGCATCCAAAAGAATCTGAATTATTCTCTCACCTTTCTCGAAGACTTCTTTCGCTGTGACGCCCTGTACGATGATGTCATCAATATATTGATAGTGTTCTGGAGCTTTACCTTGCTCTAGCGTGGTCTGGATCAGTCCATGGCAGATGGTAGGACTGTGTTTCCACCTCTGGGGCAAGCGATTCCATGTGTACTGGATGCCTCTCCAGATGAAAGCAAACTGCGGCCTGCACTCTGCTGCTACAGGAATAGAGAAAAATGCATTAGCAGTGTTGATTGTAGCATACCACTTAGCTGCCTTTGACTCCAGTTCAAATTGCAGTTCTAGCATGTCAGGCACAGCAGCACTCAGTGGTGGCGTAACTTCATTAAGGCCACGATAGTCTACAGTTAGTCTCCACTCGTCCCTAGACTTACGCACTGGCCAGATTGGGCTGTTAAAAGGTGAGCGAGTCTTACTGATCACACCCTGGCTTTCCAATTGACGGATCAACTTCTGGATAGGAATCAAAGAGTCTCGATTGGTGCGATATTGCCGGCGATGCACCGCCGTGGTAGCAATTGGCACCTGCTCATCGTCAACCATCAGCAGTCCTACAACAGAAGGGTCATCTGAAAGACCAGGCAAATCAGACAGCTGTTCAATTTTCTCAGTGTCCACAGCTGCTATACCAAATGCCCACCTATACCCTTTTGGGTCCTTAAAATACCCTCTCCTGAGGTAGTCTATGCCAAGGATGCACGGAGCATCTGGACCAGTCACAATGGGATGCTTTTGCCAGTTTTTTCCAGTTAGGCTCATTTCAGCCTCTACAACAGTCAGTTCCTGAGATCCCCCAGTTACTCCAACAATATTGATGGATTGCATTCCTTTATAATTAGAAGGAATTATCGTGCACTGAGCACCAGTGTCCACTAAAGCTTTGTACTCCTGGGGGTGTGTTGTACCAGGCCATCGTATTTATACAGTCCAATAAACTCTGTTATCCCTTGGATATACAATCTTCCTTGTAGGGAAATCTTACTTTCATAGCTGCCAGGAGTCGGGTCCAGAGAGTAGTGGCATTAGACTCTCTTGAAATTGCCCTATCAATGGTGGAATCTTTTGACAGAAATCCCAGCCGCCTGGCTTCACCACCTTCCAATTCAATTGTTTCTTCCCCATTGTCCCAGCATTGGAGCAGCCAGGTTAAAATATTCTCGCCTTCACGATGACTAAAGTCTTTTCGCAGATCTCTCAGCTCACCTGGAGAAAAGGACCGAGTGGTGGTCACTTCATCTCTTCCCTGTCCTGATGATGCCCCTTGGGTTGATGTTGGCCCTGTGCCATCATCTGCTGCACGGGTAGTCTTTCTAGTGACTTTCTTACAACCGGCAACTGATGCTGATATGGGTTCACCATCATTTGATTCACTTCCAGAGTCTGAATGACTGTCACAGTGATTGCTGTGGTTACAGCAGCAACAGTGCCCAGTGTGTGAGGAAGGGGGAGCTGCCTTGTTAGCCTTTGAGGCCAGAGAAGTAACATTATCTGCAGCGATCTTGGCAGAGGAACTCTGTGGAGGAGCTGTAGCTTCAGCCTGCGAAGCCGCGGTTGGGGGGGCAGTGGCAGCTTTCACTGCTTTGCTCTTTCTCGAGCGGCTAGAAGTGCTTTTTCTTAAAGCTTCTGAAGACGCACTGCAAATCTCAGGACTAAAAAGAGACTCAAACCTTCTGTTGAACCCCATTTCTCTTAACAGTAGCACAAACTGACACACATTCAGCAAACCAGATAATACCATCACAGTTCTATCAAAGCTCCAAGGATTTTCAAAGCTCTGTAGAACATCTGCGAACTGTCCTAGCGAAAAAACGAAAGTATTGTTAGTCAGCCTTTCTAAAGATTCACTTGACCAATTAGCAAACACAGAGCCATACTGCTCTTTAATCTCTCCTGGAGTTTTTTTCAAGGTAAAGCAGAAGCGAGTAGAAATTCATTAGTGGCTGCAGTATAATGAAACAAACCAGTGACGAACCACAAAACATCATCAGAACCATTGTCCAGTTTCTTGTTGTTATATAATGAATACTTCGATTCAAAAAGAAACTCCAACACAGATATGGAATCAGTGAGCACAATGTAGAAAATAACTGATACAACTTATGCCATAACATCTTTAAATCAGTGTAATTCACTTTGCCTTAATACCACTAAATAATGTCCAAAGCAAACAGACGCGCAAGAATCACAACTCTATGAGTTGGCACCGTGCCAAGAAAACTGAAAGGTACATCAGAGCAGTAGAAAAGCCAAAAATCTTCAAATTTACCCCTTTCTCTTGCCCCACGTTGGGCGCCAATTATCTGTCGAGGGTTTAGATTGCGGGGTGACAATAAAACCCTGGCAGATGTATTGTTAACCTCCTCTCCCCCCCACTTCCCACTTTTGTCCCTCCCTCTCCCCCCTTCCCACTAAGGACAGGCGATCGGGAGGGAAAGAAGGACAGAGAGAAGAGAGTTGGAAAAATTAAAGATGTTTTACTAATGCTACTAATAAGAATAGAGAAAATAATACAAAATATACAAAACCAATCTTGAAAGTCCCAACAACTGCAGAGCCAGCAACCAAAGTCCTGGATTAGACTCTGCAGCCAACCGGAGCTGGATTCAGTCTCTCACTAGGCCTCAATTTGCAGGGACGACTAGCAAGGTCCTCTCCTAATGTCAGCCATGAGGAAAAGAGAAAAGGCAAAGGGACGAGATCCTCGTGATCTCCCACTTTTATATGAAGTATTCACGTGAATGGAATGTTATACACCGTTGGTCAGTTTCTTGGTCACTTGTTTCTCGTTGCCCCTCCCGCGAGATGTCCATCCATGCTTATCAATAAGTTTGCATTCCATTGCTAGGTTTACCAAAACATGTGTCTGGTTCTCCAGGAAAATGCAGCTAATATGAAGGCTTTAGCTGACAGGCGAAATCACTTAAAAGAGAAACTTGTTTTTAACAAAACCAGGACACTCTGTCAACAGTGATGTTCACAGAGATGATGGATGTGACACTGAACACCTTGAGTGTACTTCAGATTCAAGAAGTTTGGGGGGGTTCTATGTATCATAGAGAAGAAATGATCCTTCTGTAATTAATCAAGGCAGTGATTAATGCATTTTTATCTCAGCTGAGATTTAGAAACATTATTTCTCAGTCACAACTGGAGGGAAGGAAAATAATAAATCCTGAGTGGCAGAGGGAGTGAGCACAGGGAAAAGTTGTTCATTGTCCTTTCCAACACAAGTACTGGGGGCAATGAGTGAAATTAGCATGTGGGAGATTCAAAACAAGCACCTACTGCAGTTGTGGACTCCTTGTTGTGAGATGTTGTGGGCTAAAGTCTTTAATGGGTTAAAAAAAGCTGCTGGAGACATCAATGGAAGCTACATGTATGGCAGAAAGTCCCAAAGATGCAAGTCAAGGCAGGGAAAGATATTGGTTAGATATGCTGGCTCATGCTTCTCTCTTGGCATCTACTGTTGACTGTCTTGGATGCTGAGCTAAGGAGACCTTTTGGACAATCAGATAAAGCTGCATTCATGCAGCAGTTGATTGCAAGCTTGGTCAAATTCCAAGTGTCCTCTTGCCTTCTCTCCAACATGAGCTGTGCTGGAAGCTCACACAGCTCCAGCTCTGAAGCTGCTGCCGAGCAGCTCCCAGCTGCCTGTATCCCTTGAGTATCTCTGTGTGATCATCTGCTGTAGCCCAGACTGCAGCAAATACAATCTTTTTTGTCAACTGAAACAAGCCCAAGAATATTTGTCATTTACATCACTGAGACTAAACAAAACCCTTTATTTAAGAAAATAATAAAATAAAATAAAATCATTACCAGCACTGTTTCTTCAAACTTGTAGTGTTAAACACCCAGGCAGAGCTTTGCTAAATAATCTCACAGCAGGCAATAAAACAGGAATAACAAACTACCCGGAACTGAATACACACCAACCACCACTCTGTCAGCACAGATAGGAGTTAATTATTTCCGATCAGACAGCTAGGTCTGGGAAATAAGGGGCAATGATTTCAAGGCTCTTATTGTCAATCAGCAGTGACAAAAAGGGAGGATATTAGGATTACTGTCTGCCTCTTCCATGAAGAGTAACAAAGATGGTTGGAGCAGAGCAATTAAGGAAGAAGAGATTTCATCTCAAGCAACTCAGTTAATGAAATGAGAGATATGTCTATGAGAGGGATCCTTGAAAATACTGATGATAATGTAGTTTATCATGGGAAGGATATTTGAGGAACAAATAGTTCAGTCCCTTATTGTAGTGCAATGATGGAGATGCACAGTGGTGAGACAAACGTGTGCTCAGGCATAATCTGTAGGTGGCTGCCACCACATTTTCCCTCAACATCTTTCCCATCACACACTGCCTTGTCCCTCCAATGTCATTTGTCTTTTTAGGAGCCCTGGAAGATTCCCTTTTTGCTTGGGGATTTTGCTGCAAGAAACGATCTTCAGACTTCACCACAGGATTTCCTGTGTGCAGACAGGGTGGAAAGCACATCAGGGTTCAGCTTCAGGCATCTGTGCCCTGAGCTGAATGTGCGGGACCTTGTTCTAAGCCTTCTGCTGCCCATGCTGCACCCCAGCACTTGGAGCGAATGGGTCCATTTTCCTTTGCTGCCTGATGACTCAGTCCTGAGGAAGAATATCTTCTCTATACTTATTTCACTGTGATGAACAAAGTAGACCAGTGTAATATTGATGCAGGACTGCAGACAGGGATCCTAAAACTCCTTTCCTACACAGATGTCTTCCACACCACATCCCACAGGCTGGATCTAGCCTGCCTCCTTGTTTTATCTGGCCCGGCACTTCGTTTCCACCCAGCAGCAGTGCTGAGCTCCTTGCCCCCAGGCTCCTGCCAGTGCACATGTGCACGTGTTCAGCGTGTGTGACAGGTTGCACTGCAGGAGCAGAAGAACAGCATTTGAATGAGTTTGACACCCCTGCATTACAGGATTATAATTGCATGGTTATAATTTATGGTTAGAGAAAACACCTTTTGGGATTTCTCTGTGCACAGAATAAATGGGCCTTGCACAGCACAGTTTTAAAAATAACTTTGTTCTGTTTGTTTGTTTTTCTCTGAGATATTGCATTATTATGTGATGTCAGTGTTTCCCTCTTCTGCTTGTGCTAACAGGAATATTTCAAGTTGCTCAAGCAAAGTGTGGAGGAGTATGCTGTAATTTCTATGGTATTTCTGATTAGAAGATGTGTTCATGTGTAACAGTTTGGAGGATGAGGAGGGTCAGAGAGGAGAGAAGTATCGAAAAAGATAAAGGCTGCATAAGAGTATCTGAATGTTTTATCCCTTTTTAGTTAGTATGCAATTGCAGTTATTGAGTGGAAACTATTGAGTTTCCACTAGTATTATTGAAACTGGTGAAACTAGTGCTACTGAGTTTCCATGGAGTGGAAAGAAGCCACACACCATTTCTGATTCTATTCTGAAAGCCTTTTACTTTCCTATTGCTCTCAAAACCAGTTTCACATCTAGTAGATTATGACAAATATTTGCTTTTGTTAATTAAAACCAAGTTTAGCATTCAAAAATGCAAGACTTAAATCTATTTGATTTAGTTTATATAGACCTTTTAAAACAGGACTGTATAAATGTAATTTTAGGACTGTATAAATAGTCCTAAAATTACATTCGGCCCTTTGAAGGCAACCGTGAGGCTGATGTGGCCCCTGGTAAAAATGAGTTTGACACCTCTACTCTAGACCAAGATTTCCTCTCCCTATTTCAGCCATGGCTCCATTAGCAGTGTGATTTTTACCAGTTAAAGCTATGCCACTAAAAGCCTTGATTTATAGTTTTGGAGTTATTCTTCTTCACACATGGAAATAGTTATACAGGCATAAGGCACCTTTATCCTGAGATAGATAACCAAGTCCATGTGGAGGCAGGTTGTACCACTTTTAGCAATACCAGCACTGTTACTGAGCTAGCTATCACTCGCTAAAAACAGACAAGCTCCAAGTTAGAAACTCCTCTTACAGATTTGCCAAGACAACAGAACATGACCAAATGCATCATGAGAAGTAAATCAGAGACTACCTTCAGCTTATATTCAGAAAGATGACTGTTCTTGATTCACTTTAATAATAAATTCCTCAAAATAAGGCCTCGTTTATACCAGGAACAAACTGCCAAGGGTTATATTGCATTAACCTTCTAGGGATTTCATCAGATAGGATGGGCTACTTTTCTTGGCTGAGCATAAACTGCCAGACTCATTACAGGATGTCTGGACAGGTTGCAGCGAGGGGTTACGTGACCTGAACCATTACCTGTCCCTTCTGGCCACACAATTCAAGGAACTGTGTCGGGGCTGAAACCTCTCTTCATTGCTCCAGTTTGTCTTCCAGTCTCTGTGACCCACTGAAAGCCTCACAGCCATACACAGACCTGTACTAACTTCCCCATTGATCCAACATCCTCCCCAGAGCAGGGAAATGCTACCCCATGGGTAAAGGAGCTCACACAGTATCAGGTCTGTGCTCAGCCCTTGCAGCACAGCTGCTGTTCCAGCTCATTAGAGCACTTCTGTAGCCAAGACCGTAGAAGCAAGGATGGGGTGAGCAGGCAGCCCCATGAGCATGGCAATGCAATCAGGACTGTGCAAATTGTCCCTTAGAGGTACTGGGGCGGTAACAGAACATTTGCAATCAGTCTGACTCTGTGTCTGCTGCCAACTGTGACCAGACTCTCCAGAGGCCCCATGGGAATAAAGTATGTGCTTCTGTGAAGAGCTCACTTTGGAAACCCTTGCTCACCTGATGCTCTGTGACCCCGAAGACTAATGAAGCACCAGGGCAACGATTGGTTTGGGAAAGCTGGGTGCTGAGCTTACAAGGAGAGCTCCACTGTGTAAATAATACCTGTCACAGGGCAGTGATTTAGGGTTCTGCTTACTGCAGAAGAATGTTTAAATTTCTCAAAGAAAAAATGCGACTTAAAAGAGTTTGTTGGCAGGTTCACTCTATTATTTACTGCATGGAGGAAATATACCAAGCCGAATGCTACTTACCTTCACTCCAGGAGCCTGATAACCGTTCATAGAGCAAACTTTCAGGTGTCTTCTCTCCTGATAACCGTTCACTCCGGAGTCTGTATTCTAGAACTCTGGAGGCAAACTTTCAGGCAAGGCCTGGTAGCCATTTGCGGAGTGAACTTTCAGGCAACAGAATTCGCAGAAATAAACCAAAATAAAAATAATGGAGTAGAATAGCAGGAGGGCTAGCTCAAGCTGGGTACCTGTGCAGAGGTCCAACCTGAGTATAGAAAACCATAAACTTTTATATCTTTATAGACTATTCATACCATGATTCAGTCCAATAGCAATATTTCACTTTGGGGTCTTCTTGCTTCTCATTGGATCTTTTTTCACTGATCTCAGATGGGCCTTTGTTTTGTTTAGCTGTAGACATCGTTTATGGTCCATAGTCTTGCAGGTGCTGTTTTGTCTGAATAAATCCTTCTGAGCCAAGTGCAAAACAGGCCCTGTTTTGCAGATGTCTGTAATGTCTTTGAGTAAGCCTTGACATCATCATTTTCTCCCCAGTTAATTCCATTTTTCCCAGAAAAGTGCAAACTAGACCTTATGTTGTAGGTGTTCAGTGTAGTTTGTAGTTGCTTTTGGTAAATATGAGCAGCTTAGAATTTCAGCAAATCCATCTTATTAAGTAACATGAAGTAGAGAGTATATTAAAAATCATATAACTTTATACTTCTAGATGATTCATTATGTTTAGTATGCATTTATTTAATCTAAATGATTGATATGAAACTTAACTTGGACTCATCCACTGACCTGTGAGTAGTAAAACCATCACCATACAGCCAGCTTATTTAGCAGAGAAAGCTTAAAGTAGGTTCACCTTGGCTGTCATATTTATAGAATAAAGTGGTCGGCTCGTAGTCAAATTGCATGCAGTGGGAAAGGTATGCATGAGATTCCCTGCACCCACAACTTATTGGTGTTCAGTATGCTGTTCTGCTTCCTTGTGAGTTTCTTAAAAGGAGTTCTTGCCCTGGCTGCAGCTCAGGCCTTTACCTCCTCTGGAGCCTGAACCAAACTGCTACTCATTTGGCTGGGTGGGGGGTTGAGTGCATCTGCCACAATCCCCTGGTAGACTTTGGCCATGACAGAAAGTAGCAGAACTGGTATCTAAGCCATATTCTGAGCCAGACATAGTAGATGAAATGCATCACTCTTCTCTGGGTTCCCACATGCGGCTTTCAATGCTCCCAAGAGACTACTGTGCCCACACCAGGGCCAGACACCCATGCAGTCATGCAACTATGTCTTCAAGAGGGTTTAGGAAATCAGCTCCCATCAGCTCCAGTTCCAAAAACTTTCAGGCAGCTTGTCCTCCCACTTCATCTTTGGGATCTGTGACATCCCCAGCAATTGTTAGTTTAGCTTCCCATCAGAAACTGGCTGCAGTCAGTGGCTCTCCTGGGCTGCTTTCTGTTGCAGCGTAAATGCCTTCAGCACAGCAGACTTTGGTGTAGTTCCTGATACTGTGATTTCTTTTCTAAGCACATTACATTTTCCATCCTGGGTACCAATGTCTGTAAAAAAACAATGTGAAGTGTCTTATTCTCCAGTGAGTTAAGTGTCTCCCGAGCAATCTGTCTGCTATATAATCTCTGCTCCACGGCAGCTGCTTCTTATCTCAGTTATTTGTGTTTGGCATGTGTATTGATCAGTCCAGCTGGGAGTGCTCATTCACCTGTAAGCTTAGCTTGCTATTATGTTTTTCATAGAATCACAGAATCATTTTGTTTGGAAGAGACCCTCAAGATCATCAAGTCCCACTATAACCTAACTCTAGCACTAAACCATCAATCACAGAATCACAGAATCACAGAATCACAGAATCGACTGGGTTGGAAAAGACCTCAGAGATCATCAAGTCCAACCCTTGGTCCAACTCCAGTCCATTTACTAGATCACGGCATTAAGTGCCATGTCCAATATCAGTTTAAAAACCTCCAGGGACGGTGAGTTCACCACCTCCCTGGGCAGGCCATTCCAATGCCTGACCACTCTCTCTGTAAAGAATTTCTTTCTAATATCCAGCCTAGATTTCCCCTGACAGAGTTTAAGCCCATGCCCCCTTGTCCTATTCCTAACTGCCTGGGAGAAGAGACCAATCCCCACCTGGCTATAACTTCCCTTCAGGTAGTTATAGAGAGTGATGAGCTCACCTCTAAGCCTCCTCTTCTCCAGACTAAACAACCCCAGCTCCCTCAGCCTCTCCCCATAGGGCTTGTGTTCAAGTCCTTTCACCAGTCTTGTTGCTCTTCTCTGGACCCGCTCCAGCACTTCAATGTCTTTCCTGAACTGAGGGGCCCAGAACTGAACACAATACTCCAGGTGTGGCCTTACCAATGCAGAGTACAGGGGAAGGATCACTTCCCTTGTCCTGCTGACCACGCTATTTTTGATACAGGACAGGATACCATTGGCCTTCTTGGCCACCTGGGCATTCCCTAGGAAACTCATCTATTAAACGCCTCCAGGGATGGTGACTCCACCACTTCCCTGGGCAGACTGTTCCACTGCTTCACAACCTTTTCCGTGAATAAATGTTTCCTAATATCCAATCTAAACCTTCCCTGGGACAACTTGAGGCCATTTCCTCTCTTCATATCACTTGCTGCTTGGGAGAAGAGACCAACGTCCTCCATGCTACGACCTCCTTTCAGGTAGTTGTAGAGAGCAATAACGTCTCCCCTCGGCCTCCTTTTCTCCAGGCTAAACAGCCCCAGTTGCCTCAGCGGCTCCTCATAAGACTTGTTCTCCAGACCCCTCACCAACTTTGTTGCCCTTCTCTGAACTCTCTCCAGCACCTCAGTGTCTTTTCTCTAGTGAGGGGTCCAAAACTGAAAACTATTCAATGGGGCCTCACCAGCACCAAGTACAGTGGGACAATCACTTCCCTCGTCCTGCTGGCTACACTATTCTTGATGCATGCCAGGATGCTGTTGGCCTTTTTGGCTACCTGGTCACACTGCTGGCTCATATTCAGCTAGCTGTCGATCAACACCCCCAGATCCTTTCTGCCAGGCAGCTTTCCAGCCACTCTTCCCCAAGCCTGTAGCATTGCATGGGGTTGTTGTGACCCAAGTGCAAGACCTGGTACTTGTCCTTGTTGAACCTCATACAATTGGCCTCAGCACATCGATCCAGCTGGTCCAGATCCCTCTGTATGGCCATCCTACCCTCCAGCAGATCAACACTCCCACCCAACTTGGTGTTGTCTGCAAACTTACTAAGAGTGCACTCAATCCCCTCTTCCAGATCATTGATAAAGATATTAAACAGAACTGGCCCCAATACTGAGCCCTGGGGAACATCACTCGTGACTGGCCACCAACTGAATTTGACTCCATTCACCACAAGTATTTGGGCTCAACCAATTTTACCCAGTGAAGAGTACGCCTGTCCAGGCCATGAGCAGCCAGTTTCTCCAGGAAAATGCTGTGGGAAGTCCCCTGCATTCCTCTTAGTCATGAGATAACACTGTGGTTATGCTTCGTTATAGCCCATCCCCACAAGGGAGTCTACCCTGGGATACCTCTGCTAGCAGAGCAATACAGATAGTGCTCAAGCAAGAACCTTTTGTGTGTGGGATTTCAGGTCACAGAGGAAAACCTCTCAGCTTTCTCCTGCAAGCTCCTCCAGGGTCATTCCTAAGCAACATAAGCCCTAGTAGTGGCTGTAAACATGCTCCCACAAAGGAGGAGGGGGCAGCAGTTCTGGTCACCTTCGTTGGAGCTGCACCCACTCACCCTTGCTGACAAAATCCAGCCAAGTATATTTGGTCTTTGGGTATAACTCCCTGTGTTTCTACCTTGTCTCACATGAATGTACCTAGCTTTGATCAACCTGAACACATTGAAATGGCCTTATCACTTCTTAGCTCTTAAACTATTTAATAGGAGTAGACATGTGCATCACACTTCGGTTGCTGCTCATAGCCACATACATTCCTCTTGCGATGGCTTTTCCCTTCCCAGAGATCCCAGCAAAGAGATCTTCCTGCAAAGTTGCACAGAAACTTGGAAGCAGCTTCCTTCTCTGAATTGGCTTGATTTTTCTATCCAAAAGTTTTATTCAGGCTTGGTCCTTCATGTTGCAAACCAGTTATTTGTATGTCAGAGTGCAATATGGCTGTATTGAACCATGATGTCTGTTTTGTACCTGTATTGAGAGACTGGCACCATAGCAGCATTTGTTTGAACTTGCCTGCAGGCAGCCTGTTATGCTGGAAGACAGTAAGGCTGCAGTCTGGAGCTGCTGGTTTTGATTTGTCTCTGAACTGCTGGCTGGTCTCCAATAGCTTAATGGTCTTCCTGCAAAGGTACCAAAGCAAGCAGAAGGGGCAGGGAACAGAGGCTGTATTTATGAGTGGGGCTCTGAACCATGCAGGGACTGCAAAATAAGAGCTCACAGACAGGCCAGTCTTAGGCAGTGATGACTCCAAGCAAGATATCCTCTCAGACCAGAATAATCATGATTTTGTTATGAAGCAAGCTCCACATGCACAGTGCAGCATTGCTCCTCAGATTACA
Organism: Streptopelia turtur; assembly: GCA_901699155.2. NCBI lineage: Eukaryota > Metazoa > Chordata > Aves > Columbiformes > Columbidae > Streptopelia > Streptopelia turtur. The sequence continues at coordinate 890,745 of CABFKC020000275.1, read as the reverse complement.
TATGTGCAGAAGGATTTTCCTGCAGGATAGTGCTGTTTGGAGGTCACTCCTTGCCATAACCAAATCAATACATCCACAGCAGAAGTTTGCAGCCTATACTTAGCCCTTGCTTTTAAGGCCTCAACTAGAAACTCAGTCTATACAAGGTCATTCAAGATCTCTGATTCCACCATCTCGTGGTCACTGCAACCCAGGCAGCCCTCAACCTTTACTGCTTCGACCAGACCCTCCTTGTTAGTGAGGATGAGATCCAGCAGTGCACCTCTCCTAGTCGGCTCCTCCACCATCTGCACGAGGAAGTTACCATCAATGCACTGGAGGAACCTCCTGGACTGTGGCTGGCTGGCTGAATGGTCCTTCCAGCAAACATCAGGGAAGTTAAAATCACCCACAACAACCAGGGCCTGTGACTGTGAGGCCACTCTAAGCTGCCCATAGAAGGCCTCATCAACTTCCTCAGCCTGATCTGGTGGCCTGTAACAGACGCCCACAACAGTATCACCCCTGCCAGCCTGCCCCTTAATTCTGACCCGTACACTCTCAACTCGCTCCTCATCCGCTCCTGGGCAGAATTTAGTACATTGTAGCTGCTCTCTCACATAGAGAACAACTCCACCACCACGCCTGGCTGGCCTGTCTTTCCTGAAAAGGGCGTAGCCATCCATGACCACATTCCAGTCATGTGAGCTGTCCCACCATGTTTCTGTAATTGCCACCAGATCATAATCTCCCGACCGAACATAGGATTCTAACTCCTCCTGCTTATTCCCCATGCTGCGTGCATTGGTGTACAGGCATTTCAGGGAGCGAGCAGAGCACACCAATTTCTCCCTAGGGGCATAGGAGGCCACCCGGTCCTCATCAGTTTTAGAATGCTGCCCCACTGGGACAAGCCCAGCTACAACCCCATCCCTCTTCGAGCCTAGTTTAAAGCTCTCCAAATAAGCCCAGCTAATTCCTGCCCCAGCATCCTTTTGCCCCTGTGAGACAAACCTTTCCTATGTATTACTGTCCAGACTGGTGTCTTATAAAACCAGTCGTTATCAAAAAATCCAAAGCCCTGCCTGTAGCACCAGTCTTGGAGCCAACCATTTAGAGAGTGAATTTTCCTATTCCATCCCACATCGCCACTTGAAGATGGAAGGAGTGAAGAGAAGATCACTTGAGCCCCTGAGTCTTTCACCATCCTTCCCAAGACCTTGAAATCGTTCTTCATTCCCCTCAGACTACGGGAAGCAGCTTCCTCCCCATCTGTCTGGAAGACCAGCAGCGGGTAGTAGTCTGTTGGGTGCACCAGTCTGGGGAGCTCTCTAGCGATATCCTTGATCCGGGCTCCAGGTAGACTACAAACTTCCCTAAGATGAGGGTCAACTCTGCATATTGGGCCCTCTGTTCCTTTCAGAAGGGAATTTCCTATTACAATCACCCTTCTTTCTTTCTTATCAGAGGCAGTCGTAAGTTGTGAAGTCAACCGCCTCTTCCTATGTGATCTTGTAGGCAGGCTTGGCACCACCTCCTCACCTACCTCTTCTTCAAGATCCAGGGCCTCAAACCTATTATGGAGGGGCACCTGGGGAGGCAAAGCAGGCAGGGAGGGGGGCTACCCTGATGCCAAACTGGAATACGCTTCCAACCCTCGTTGTCTTTTAGGTCCCCTACCTCTGCCTGACAGCGACAAGGGTGGGGCTGTCTCAGGACTTCCGCCTCTGTCCGAGAGGGCAGGAGGTCCATCTCCTTTTGGGGGGTACCTCCCTGGGGCCTTTCTGACTGGCACGTCAGGGTGTTACTCCACCAGTCGATCTCCCTTTTGCACTCCCTGATGGACCTCAGTGTCTCAACCTCCTCCTTAAGTTTCACAACCATGTCGAGAAGATCTTGCACCTGCTCACACCTCACACAGGTGGAGTGCTGACCTCCCTCCCCCGGCAGCAGCAGGCTCTGGCACTCCCCGCAGCCAGAGACCTGAACAGCCACCATGTCTTGAAGAACCTCCTCTAAATGCCTTTTAAACACCTCCAGTGATGGTAACTCCACCACTTCCCTGGGCAACCTGTTCCAATGCCTGAAAACCCTTTCCATGAAGAATTTTTTCCTAATATCTAATCTAAACCTCCTCTGGCGCAACTTGAGGCCATTTCCCCTTGTCCTACCACTTGCTACTTGGGAGGAGAGACCAACATCCTCCATGCTACAACCTACTTTCAGGTAGTTTAAGACAGCAATACGGTCTCCCCTCAGTCTCCTTTTCTCCAGGCTAAACAGCCCCAGCTCCCTCAACCACTCTTCATAAGACTTGTGCTCCAGGCCCCTCACCAGCTTCATTTCCGTCCTCTGCACTCTTTCTAGTGCTTCAATATCCTTATGATGAGGGGCCCAAAAGAGACTGCAGTACCTATAAATAACACTAAATAGCAGCAAAGACCGTGAAATAACTAACTCCATGTTTATGCAATCACAGATGTATGTTAAACATTTTCAAGAATTGTAATACATTTCCAATAACTGTGTAAATATAAGCAACGCAAGAGTGTCCAGTCATTGGAAGCACTTATGGTGGAGAATCCCCAGCGCTGCTAATAAAGAATGCCTACTTAACAGTATAATTAACTAATGTTGAGTCAATTTCTTTTTATCAGGTTGGTTTGACCTGGGTGCCTTCGCAGAGGTCCCAGCCCAGCATAGAAATCCCTCGGTTTTTTATACCCTTACAGACTATTTACCTGCCCCTCACACCATGATTCAGTCCAATAGTAATATTTGAGTCCGGGGTCCTCTTGTTTTTAATTGGATCTTTCTCACTGATCACAGACAGTTTTATTTAACTGTCGATATTGTTTATAGCTCACAGCCTTAAAAGTGTTGTTTTGTCTGAATGAATCCTATTTCTTTCCAGCCAAGTGCAGAACAGGCCCTATCTCACAGATGTCTGTAATGTCTTTGTGTTAGCCTTGAAGTCATAGTTTTCTCCCCAGTCAATTCTGTTCTTCCCAGCAAAGTGCAAACCAGACCTTATCTCACATATGTTCAGTGTAGCAGCTTTTGTTTAAATGAAATAGATCCAAGTTTGGTAAATATGAGCAGAACTCTACAGCAAACAGCTTAAGATTTCAGCAAATCCATCTTACTGAGTAAACATGAAGCAGTATATTAAAAAAATCAGACAGCCTTAAAATTCCAAGTAATTAATTTTATTTAGTATGCATTTACTTAAGGTAAATGACTGATATGAAACTTAAATTTGGCTCATCCAGTGATGTGTGAATAGTAAAAACCATCACCATACAGCCAGCTTGTTTAGCAGAGAGAGCTCATAGTAGGCTCACCCAGGCTGTCATATTTATAGAATATAGCCTCTTAGTCAAATTGCGTACAGTAGGAAAAGTATGCATGAGACTCCCTGCACCCACAACTTATCATTGTTCAGTTTGCGTTCTTCTTCCTTGTGGGTTTCATAAAAGATCTTGGCATGGCTACAGCTCAGACCTTTACCTCCTCTGGAGCCTGGATCAAACTGCTGCTGGTTTGGCTGGGGGGAGGTTCAGTCCATCTGCCACATTGGGACATGCAGGATCCCTTTGGACTTCCTGCTGTCCCAGAAAGAAGGTGTCAAGGTTTGATTGCAGGGTGACAATAAACCATGGCACATGTATGTTTAACCCACTCTCCTCTCCCCCTCCCCCTTTAGCCTCTCCCCCTTTCCCACTAAGGACAGGCGATTGGGAGGGAAAGAAGGACCGAGAGAAGAGAGTTGGAAAAATTAAAAATGTTTTACTAATGCTACTAATAAAAATAGAGAAAATAATACAAAATATACAAAACCAATCTTGAAAGTCCCGGCAACTGCTCTGCCAGATGTAGGGCTGGCACCCAAAAGTCCTGGACTGGACTCTGCAGCCAAACGGAACTGGATTCAGTCTGTCACTAGGCCTCACTTCGCAGGGATGACTCACAAGGTCCTCTCCTAATGTTGGCCATAAGGAAAAGGGACGAGATCCTCGTGATCTCCCACTTTTATATGAAGTATCACATGAATGGGATGGAATACTTAGTTGGTCAGTTTCAGTTCACTACTTCTCGTTGCCCCTCTCACGGGATGTGTATCCATCCTTATGAGTTCAGCGACCTTGCATTCCATTGCTATGTCTACCAAAACATGTATCTAGCTTTCAGGAAAGTGCAATTAATAAGAAGACTTTCACCGGGGGCCACATCAGCCTCGCGGTTGCCTTCAAAGGCCCGAATGTAGTTTTAGGACTGTATAAATGTAACACTCTGAGCTCTGCCATTCAGCCAGTTCTCA